>VDFB02047397.1:47488551-48088551 GCA_007258455.2 Sequoia sempervirens | reverse complement strand
ATAGAACATTCATTGTTTGCAATTACTCATTGTTGTTTCAAGCTGTTCAAATGCTAAATGATAACATTGCAATTTTATGTTCACTATTTTTAACAGAACAAGGTTATCTTACAATGAACAAATAATGAACAATGCTATTTTACCAATAACAAATATTATCTACAACTAACTCATCTGTCAATACCAAAGCAATCCAATAAGATTTCACTAACAAATCAAACCAGCCCAACTTCATACATGAAAGAAAAATGCCCATTATTAAAATATTTGAACACTTATCATTACTGAAATTCAATGTGGAACTTTTGTAAATGAAATGATTCTAAGATCAACATGCTCATCACTATAAATCTTGAACAAGTATTTCAATTATGTGACAAGACACAGAAGGTTCGGGTTCTAAGCAAAACTCATTCCTTTTCAAAGTTACAAACAAAACACTCATTGGTCGCTCTGGAATCGACTATTCTTATATGTTTGATGCATTTATTTCTTAGCAACAATGGTCATATATGGGAATGCCTTAAAGGAATGTTTTTTTTACACCACTCCTAATCAACATGCATACTCATATTGATAATAATTACAAGGAAACAACTTGTCGATCATACAAATCAAACTCTACTTGGGTTTAATGAATCTTAAACTAAGATTTCACCACCATTCCTATTGAACCATGGAATTTTTTTAAGCCCCTTACCATTATCGACCCAATCGATAAAGAGAAAACAATACATTCGAAAAGAAGAAACATGGTATTATACCCTTTCCAAATTATTCATAATCAACCCTTTATAAGATTAAGCATACATAAATACATAGTCGAATTGGAATGAAATTCCAATAGCCATCGAATGGCTAGCACCATAGTGTGATTTTAAGGGACAACTTCATCTTAATAGCTCTAAGCCTTGACCTAGCTCTGTGAGCTAGCCAATAAGGCTCTAACTTATATAATACTCATGCAAGGCAAGTGACTAGTTGTGTGACCCAAAAACAATGATTGACACCAACACAATACTTGGCTCAAGGCCATGGTAATTCTATAGAAAATTTACATTTTACTATGCTAATGAATCCTTCAAAAAAATGAAAGAATACCACTCGCATGTTGAGGAAAAATGATAATAGAAAAATCGAGCTCCTTTCTAAAAGAAATTGGTTTACCTTATAAATCGAGCTTTTGTAAAATTTTCCTATGATTTCCCACTTCCACAAGCTCTTCCGTGGTTTTTTCCTTCAACCCAGATGATTCCATTCACTGTGCTTTTTTCCTAGGGTTATGAATTCAAAATGGAAACAATGCTTTTTGCATGTGGTTGGGCATTACCATTATGGCATTATTGCCATAGCCACCGGCCACTATCATGGTTCGAATATTTCCATAATGTTTATGGTAGACCACATCCTTCATGGTATGCCTTCATGATTTTCAAACAGATCAATATGGATATTATCAGTTATCAAATTCAAATTTTAAAAGAATATAAGTATATATATAGGTATGTATGTATTTGTATTTACACACATACATGTATATTATTGGTTAACAGATTTTTACACATTTGAGAATTTACAATTACATGCCTACAAGGTGAAATAAATTAGCCAACAACTTTGAATATTTATCTTTAAACAAGATTAATATTCTCTGAATTTTTTTGGAGGTACAACTCCCTCATAAGGTTTGCAATGAATTGAAAGAACAAGGAAAGTAAAACATCATATATTCTTTTAACCAAAAAGCAGAAAAAGGTATACCCGATATCAAAAAATTCCTAAGTATCAGGTGCTTGATCAATGAACATGAAATATTAGCACAAAGACTAATTAATCATCAAAAACAAGATATCCACTCAATACCATATGAGAAATGAAACCAATGTAAGAATTGCACTTCTCATGCCAAGATAAGACATGCATAAAATATTCTTAAATGCAAATATTTAAGAAAATAGATAAACTCTACCAAATTGCACAGAGACAAAATGGTAATTTCATTCATCAATAGTATTGAGCAAAACTTTCATAATCATGTCTAGAGAGAACATATGAAAATAGATACAATTTTAAATAGGTGAATGAGTTTTGCCTCTTCATGTCCATAGCCCATTAATTAAAATACATGTAAAAGAAACAAAGAAGAGTCATTCCACTACGATGGTGTTGCTTCATTTCTAGCTTCCTGGATCACCAAGGGTCTCTTTCACCACACCTAGAAAGTATTTACGATGTGTATAAGGTCTTTATGTTGAGTGATAGCTACATTTTTCATCCTCACCTTCCATGTCAGATGAAGATCTATAGAGATTTCCATGCACTACTCACAAACTTTCAAAATATCCATTGCCTGAGATGATACCAAGTGTAATTCACTTAGTTTTTGTAAGTGTTCAACATTAGGATTGGGTGTGTCAAGAGCTTCTTTAACCATTTTCTAGAAATCAGTTGCTAAGCTTCTAGCCTCTACATTATCTTTAATTCCAATGTTATCTTACATCAGACTAGAGCTATCAAGGTGTTCAATCCCTCGTATGAAATGGAATCACATTCATTGATGACCTCTTTAATCTTTTGTAAGCTTTGTTTCACAACCTAAAATTCCCATTCTACTCCTTTAGCCCATGATAGGTAGCGATTATCTGAAGCGTTAGGTATGATTTGATATGTTGCTATCTTTTCCATATCTAAGCTCATCAAAAACTTCAATTTAGTCTAATAATTAACCCACAATTTCTCTTCTTTCTCAACAATAATGATCTCATCTCCTAAGATAGCTTTCAGAGTGTTTGCCTCGTGAAAATGGTTAAAATTTTTAGAATTAACAAGGCTTCCTTTCTTGATAATGGATTTATTCTAGTCATCTATAGCCCGACTTAAACATTGACTACTTTTGATTTTAGTTAGGGATTCCTTTCCAACCACGTGAGAGATTCAATAGAAGCATCTACTTGAGAAATAGGTTGTGGGATGACCTCAAAAATGGATTTTAAACAAGCAGTCAAGTTTTGAACTTGAGTTTTCAATTCATCCTTGCTTTCTTTATCTTTCTTTGATCTCTCAGCCATCCTAGCTACTGATACCTAAAAAATATAAACATTCCCATCCCTGGTAGGAGAACTGAGGTCGACCCTATTCACTTCAAAATCACTCACTGATACTTGTGAAGCATCTTTCTATAAAGATGCTTGTGCAATTTCTAGTTGGAGTGTCCCTGATTCAGTGTCATCTATAAGTCTAGTAATGGCCTTCAACTTCTTAGGTTTAAGAGTTGGAGTTCTCTATAATAGCTGACTTACCATGTCTTGCTTAGGCAAGCTTGATTGTATGGATTTCCTTTTTTGGGACAGTGAATCTTCTAGCTACACTGGGGTTGCAGTGACCTTAGTTGATTTGAAACTTGGGGACCTAAATAGAGTCTGAGTAACTGGAGGAGTATCTCCTACTAGTACAGTTATTCTTGGCTCCTGAGAGAGGCTTACCTCTCTAACAGGTGATTCATCCTAAGAGGGAGGGGAATCAACATTCAAAATTTCTAATCCTTCCTCTTCTTCTCTTTCTTCTGTAGATATGGAAAATGTACTGACATGCTTGATCTTGATTAGTAACACCGCTTCATCCTAAATCATCCCTTTGTCTAAACCATTTAATCAAATAGCCCTTATTTGATTAAATTCATCAATTTTCCTCTCTTAATTAAATGAATCATTATTTATTTGATTAAGTCTTTCTCTTTTTTTAATTAAATTAATCAATCTGATTTAATTAACCCTAGGTCTCTATTTAATTAAATAATTCATTTTATTTAATTAAATCTCTAAGGTCATCTTATTAAATTAAATAAACAAAGTGGATCAATCTTTATCACTCATCAACATTGCATCATAGGAGTTGGGAAAGGGCCAATTTTCACATCAAATTGGCACCAATTCCCCCATGAGATCAAGAGTTTTCTTGCTTAATTAGGATTTCATTGCTTTTTCATTGTTTTCTTCATTCTTATTTACTATTTTTAGCATTGCTAATGAATTTCATGGGGAATCTTGATTCTTACTTGCATTTGATCTAAGCATGTGTTTTTTATTTGTGTTTTGTAGGTATGAGGATTGGGGTTCTAAATTTGACACTAGGAGGGAAAATCTCAAGTTTAAATCACATTTTTTAACAAAATTTTGTGTTTTTTTCTCTATGTTTTATGTCTACAGGAAACTACAATCCTATCAGTTCAGTGATGGTTCAAATTGCAAATTGCGCCACTTGGTCTTTCCCACCCAAAATTCAAAATTCTTAACTCCACTGCTAGTTCAAATCTCATGCGCTGGAATTCTCAAACTTCAAACAACACCGGTAGGCGAAACTCCGATGCAATCACACTCTTTGTTTTGTTGCAAAACACCACTTGTAGAATTAGCGGCGCTATATGGCACTGCTAGGTTCCTCAAACTATACCATTTGTGCAGACTTCGTTGCTATAGTGAAGTAAAAAAGTGAAATTTTAGTTTTTTATGACATGTGCTTTTTTAATTTGAATCATCTGAGTTATTAATTACTTTCTTGACCTTTGTTTTGCAGTTCTAACTAGTTTTTGTAGGGTGGCTTAATCAAAGGTGAAGAAAAGAAACCTAATGGAAGTTTCATAATGACATCATCATGTCATGATATCAAGTGTTTTTGAACACTTTAGTGTTGTTGAACACTCTTGGATAATTCATAATCTCTCTTAAGGATTAGTTTCTTTTCATGTGCTTAGGACATACTAAATTTCTTTTGGGCTCTAAAAAATACACTACAAAGGCTTTCAATTTTCGCTACAAAGGGCTTAAAAATAACTTTAGGACAAACTCACTAGATTTGGTTTGAGGATTAACAATTGAAAAAGGAAATCTCCATATTTCATTTTTGGTGCTCTAAAAAGAATCAAATCATTGCTTTGTGGATTTAAAATGAAAAAGTGTTACTTTTTCTTGTAATCACTTACCCAAAGTAATACCATCGAAAAGATGTATGTGCTTCTCTTGTGCCTCACGACAATCTTGAGAATCAAAAGGCTTTTTGGTGATCTTAAGTTGGGTAAAGTGATTGCCTCCACATTTCATTTTGGGATTTAAAATTGAACAAAACATCTTGCGAGTGTGAGTGGAGAATATTGCATACATTCTCTCTCTTTGTTTTGCAACAAGGATTGATTGATTTATGAATATGTTTTCTCGCTTTTGTTTATCTTAGAGGGCCTGCCTTGTGAGAAAAAGTAATCACCCAAGGGAATGTCCCAACCAACAATACGCTAAATTCAAGCGACTTCCAACCAATATATAAGTGTGGATATTGGAACAAAGGCCAATATCATGATGGTCATTCTGACAAGAAGGGAAACAATGGTCTCTTTCCGCATGGATAATCCCCCACGAACAGAATGCCCACATTAAAACCCTTGTTTAGAAAAGGAAAAAATCCTTGATCTATTTTTTGGTGCAAGAATAGTCATTCTGAAGCCACCCCACACTTTTACGGCTTTTAGTAGAAATGAAAAGTATGCCATGGGAGTTTCATGGGTATTGATGCTTGGCTGCCCCATATAAGTGAGTGTCATGGAGGGGAGCTAGTGGGATCAAGCATCTAACCATTCGCTAAAAGTAAGCATAGTTGGACTTGTCCAAGCGGGGATTCAACAAATATAGTCTTTCATATCCATATGGTTGTGCTTGTTCTTGGAAATAAAACATGTTTCTTGTTCATTAACGTTTGAAAATAAAAATTCAACATTATCATCAAACTTCAAACCCTTTAGGAAGCAAATATCTTTGACAAGATTCATGTGCTCTTGCTTGCCCTTGGGATTTTATCCTTAGAGGTTTCTAAACACTTGAATTTATATCTTAATTAGCTTACTAAAGTCAACAATAGGTAATTTTTTCCTTAATTTCCTTGATTTCCACATAGCACACTTTATGGGATGATAAAAAATTAAGAGATTAGACATTTATTTTGAAGAAACCTAATCAAGATTTTTTTGTGGTAAAAAGAAGTCACTAAGCAAAGCTAAGAACAATTGAACCCCACACGTGTGTCTCAAATGATTTCATGCAAGATCAAATCTAGAAACCATAGTCAAAAGCTCTTAGTCCAAAAGAACATCAAAAGTGTCTCTCAATGCTCTATGAATTTAGATGAAGATTACTTTTCAACTTTTATAAAAAATATTCAAGAAACAATCCCAGTTTTTACTCATTCTATTATTTTCAAAATCCAAATCTTTTTTGGGAATTTGAGCATCTTGTTTAGAGTAGAGCATGTTCTTCAAAACCAAGGTCTTGTAAACAAGAGTCTTTTTAGGTACACATAGGATCAAATCAAAATCTTCATCCATCTTTCAAACATCAAACCAAAATCATCTCACCAACAACTTTTGAAAATCTTGAAATCATCCTTCATGCTAGACTTTTTGGCAAATCCATGAATCAAAATACTTGAAACAAATCAAAATCCTTGAATCAAACATCAAATCAATCTTGTTTAGCTAGGTATATGTAGATTCATCCTTCTTCATTTGCTTAGTTAAATTGCCATCAAATCATCTTGTTTAGCTAGGTATATGTAGATACATCCTTCTCCATATGCTTAGTTGAATTATCTTTTTGTTTGGTTAGGTGTGGGTAGATGCATCCTTCTCCCTACACTTAGTCATATTATCATATTGTGAGCAAATCTATCCCATAGATAACATCCAACATCTTGGGATCTATTTGTTCATTATCCAAAATCAAACCAATCCAAAACCGAATCAAGGTCAAAATCCAAGAAAAATCCAAGAATCCAAGAAAGTCCCAAAAATATAGCATCCTCTCAAGATCTTCTAAGAGTTCCACCATCCATATCATTCATCTTTCACACACTTCATCATCACACCCTTTGGTCCTTAATCATCCTAGATCTTCTCTTTTGATCCTCATTTTATGGTTCAAACTAGATCTCAACACAAGAAGAACATGGAAGCCAACAAAGAAACATTCACTTCAAGTGACCTAAGTCAAACCAACTCCAAAATGAATCATGTTGGATCAACCAATCCCCTAACTAACTTTCCCTCATCATCAAAAAATCCTCAAGAGGAAGGTCAAGTAGAGTATATCACTAATAATGCCTTTGGAATGACACAAGATGAGATTATCGAAATGTTCCAAAATCCCGAGAATCATAGAATTAGCAACATCATGTTGAGACTCAATCCCTCACAATACATGCTTGAATTAGCAAAACAAGGGGCCAAACTCCCTTCTAATTTTGATGTGAGTACCATTGTGAAATCACCTTTTGGGATCATGCCTCCAATTTCATCCATGCCCCCAATTTCATCCACACCTCCATTCCAAAGCATCACTCAACCAATCCCCCAAATTAAATCATCCATTGCTCCAACTCAACCCATTGTTAACAAGGGAAGCACATTTCTCAATGCACTACAAACACACCCCCTCATGAAAAATCAAGATTTGGATGTAAACACCATCTTGGGGTAGACCTTACCCCAAAATCCATCACATCCATATGTCCTCCTCACATTTCATGATCCTAATGACCCATCATCATCATTTCACACAACACCTCAAACTTCTCTCCCCATAACCTCGCAAGGAGAAGGTGATTTATTTGGACCAAGGGGCATCTTTGGCCCTTCATCTTCATCATTTACCCAAGGGAGTATTCCACTCACTTTTCCACCATTTCCACCCTTGCCATCAATATTCACATCACCTCTCGGTTTAGGGCTTCCACCGTTACCAAATATCAATCAACAAAATCAAATCAACCCCCCAATCATCAATCAAAATATCATAATGAATCCTCCCATCCTATCATCGACATTGTAACAACAGATGGAAACCACCCCAATAACACAAGCCACCACCATCACATAATCAACCATCCACCAAATATCTAAAAACATGGTCTCTCAAGGACCAATCATATTGATCACACCATCCACCACCCAAATCCCAATTATCAATATGACGGTGCTTCTCATCACCACAACAAATACCATTCCAAATCCACCACCACCACCACCACCACTGCCACCAAATTCAAACACATCACCACTGCCACCCAATTCAAACACATCAAACCAATACAATATTGTGTTGCAAGCCACTCAACAAACTTAATATTAGAAGGCACTCCAACAAATCAAAAACCAACAAGCTACACAACTAGCCGCTCAGCAAGCACATACACAATTAGCTACACAACAAGCCACTCAAGCAGCGCAAGCTGCATAGATGGCACAAGCTGCCCAACAAGCATAAGCCCAAGCTTAGGCACAAGTGCAAGCTCAAGCCCAATATCATGCTCAACAGGCACAAGCACAAGTGCAAGTGCAAGCGCAAGCACAAGCACAAGCACAATACCTTGCACAACAACAAGTAGCCCAACAAAAAGCATATCAACAAGTGCTGAAACAATACTAAGAGCAGCAAGAAGCAACCTGATTAGTAGCCCAACAACAAGCATTTTTTGAAAAACAACAAGCGTTGTTGGCACAACAACAATAGTAAGCTCAACAATAGGCACTATTAGCGTAGTAGCAACATGACCAACAAAAAGCGTTGTTGGTACAACAACAATTACAAGCATACTTGGCACAACAAAGTGTGCAAGCACCAACCAATCCACCCATCCTACCAACAATAGAACCACCACAAAACACCTTCACTCCACCCCTTGATCCGCAAAAATATGTGACAACACAAATCAGGTTGGTCTCGCAACAAGTGCTTGATCTTCAGTCAAGGAAAACCATGAAGATGTACCCAGAAACTTGTGTCCTCATCCGTTTGATAGGAGTCTTGCAATGAAACCATTCCCAAAGGGATTTGAAATCCCCAAATTTGATAAATACTATGGGATGGGAAACCCTAAAGATCACGTCAAGGAATTTCAGGTACATTGCATGGAAGTCGCATATGACGATACATATCTGATGTGGCTATTTCCTAGAAGTTCGGTTGGCCAAGCCATGAAATGGTTCTTTCACCTTCCTCCTGGCATCAAAAAGCTCCAAGAGATAGTACACACATTCATCAAAAATTATGCATTCAATATCGGTATGGATGTCAGTCTAGAGGAACTATCAGCTCTAAAACAAGGAAAGAACGAATCATTTGCTTCCTTCTTACAACGATGGCGATCTAAGGCCAATTGGAGAAAATGGGCTATTCCAGAAGAACAAGTTTGCACCATCATCTCCAATCTCAAAGGAACCTTGGCATTCAACCTCAAAGTGCAAGGAATCACCACATACGACCAATTGATCTCCAAGGCGCGTAACATTGAATAAGCCCTTATTGCAGAAGGAGGTTCACCCGGATATCTCGAACAACAAAACAATTGCCTATCCACTAGCCACAATGAAAAACCTCACACATGGGAAAAGAACAAAAACATTACCAATGATGGTGTGGTCGATGCCAAATTTTTCATCAATGCCCCTCGACAAAACACGCCCGCACCCCAACAACAACCCGAAAACAACAATCAAAATAATTGTCAAGTAAACACAGTGTCACAACAACCAAACAATCAAACAATCAATAATGTAAATGATCAAAGGGGACCACCCCAATAAAACAAAAACTCCCCCAAGCGAAAGTACACAACTCTTGGGGAATCAACTAAATCCATCATGAAGAGGCTAGTGGTAGAAAAACTCATCTCAATCCCCACCTATGAAAATTATCAAGAACCCTTGGTAAAACCATTGTGGTATAACAAAAATCACCTTTGTGACTTCCACAAGATCAAGGGACACACAACTGCTAATTGTATGAGGTTGAAAAACTTGATTCAAGACCTTATTGACAATAAAATAATAAATATGGAACAACCAATAGGAAATCAAAACCTCAAGATCTACATGAATCCGATGCCCAATCATAACAACAAAGGGAACAATAACAATGATAAGGGGAAGGGTACCTTCAATATCATGAATCATGTATATGACCATTTTGTCATATCCCTAGATGAGTATTGTACTACCATCACCATCAAAGGAGCCCAAGCTGATTGTGGAGTCACCACAAGAGGCAAAAAAGTCACCATTGTAGGACCATCTCACCCAAGCAGAGCATCCACCTCCAATCCAAGGTCCATTCCTAATGGGTACAATTTCCTTGACTAATTGAAAAGAACCCCAGCTCAGATCTCCATCATGGAGTTGCTAAAAAAATTTCCAGCCCATAGAAGGATCCTAGAAGAAGCCTTGGCCTCATCTTCTGTCCCCACCGATCTTGATGTGGATCAATTCCAAGCTATGGTCGTACACCTCACTACACCTCATCTCCTGACATTTTTAGAACAATATCTTCCAACACAACCATCTCACAATTGTGTGCTTCATCTGGAGGCTTATGTCCATAGAAACAAGGTCAAGAGAGTCCTGGTAGATGGAGGTATAGGGTTGAACATATGCACCCTCAAATTAATAAAAATCTTGGGATTCTCCAAAGATGCTATTGAAAAAGGAAATGACATAACTATTAGAGCCTATGATGATCAAGAAATAGTGTCTCAGGGAACTATCCAACTCCTTGTTCAAGTAGGACCAACCATCATGGAAACGACATGCCAAGTTATCGACCTGGAATTGCCTTATAATATACTCCTGGGGCATCCCTGGATTCATCGGATGCAAGTTGTTGCTTCCACCTTCCACAAGTGTGTAAAATTTCCATACCAAGGCCAAGAGGTGACTGTCCATGGGGATCCTGAACCCTTTTACTATTGCAAGAATTTGGAATCCAAATATTACAAAATCCCCCAAGTACCTAAAAATAATGAGGGTCCCTCAACTCCATACATTGATCCAGCTACTCTCACCTCCACTTCTGTGACAAAGACACCCACCATCCCTTCCATCTTTGATAACAAGGTAATTATCAAAGACAACGGGTGTGGGAATTATAAAATAAAGAAAGTTTCTTTCATTGTAGGAGAGTTACCATAATCTCCTAGGTCCCATGGGAAACCCCAACCAGTTGGAACATCATCCCAAACTATGGTCATACACCTCACTACACCTCATCTCCTAACATTTTTAGAACAATATCTTCCAACACAACCATCTCACAATCATGTGCTTCATCTGGAGGCTTACGTCCATAAAAAGAAGGTAAAGAGAGTCCTAGTAGATGGAGGTATAGGGTTGAACATATGCACCTTCAAATTAATAAAAATGTTGGGATTCTCCAAAGATGCTATTGAAAAAGGAAACGACATAACTATTAGAGCCTATGATGATCAAGAAAGATTGTCTCAGGGCACTATCCAACTCCCTGTTCAAGTAGGGCCAACCATCATGGAAACGACATGTCAAGTTATCGACCTGGAATTTCCTTATAATATACTCCTAGGGCATCCTTGGATTCATCGGATGCAAGTTGTTGCTTCCACCTTCCACCATTGTGTAAAATTTCCATACCAAGGCCAAGAGGTGACTATCCATGGGGATCCTGAACCCTTTTACTATTGCAAGAATTTGGAAGCCAAATATTACAAAATCCCCCAAGTACCTAAAAATAATGAGGGTCCCTCAACTCCATACATTGATCCAGCTACTCTCGCCTCTACTTCTGCAACAGAGACACCCACCATCCCTTCCATCTTTGATAACAAGGTCATTATCAAAGACAACAGGTGTGGGAATTATAAAATGAAGAAAGGTTCTTTCATGGTAGGAGAGTTACGATAATCTCCTAGGTCCCATGGGAAACCCCAACCAGTTGGAACATCATCCCAAACTAATAGAGTTGACCCCTCTAGATTTAGGAGTTCGGGAGATCTCAGCTGGGAAGTAATAGAAGAAGACCCATCAAGCCTTCTATGCCAAGACAATAGACCAATAGCTAACCTACCTATGGATGATAGCAGTAAAGGATTACAAATGATGCTCACCATGGGCTATGATAGAAACCAGAGGCTTGGAAAAAATGACAATGGGCTTCTAATACCCATCATTCCTGAGACACGAATGAGAAATCTTGGCCTTGGATGTACCCCTCTAAGTATGACCATACATGGACAAGGTCCCCTTTTTAAAGCAGTCAAGACTCACCCTCAGTCAGTAGTAGCCAAACTTCGCTTACCTGTATCTACTAGCTGAGTCATAGACAACTTCACATTTGACATAACCGACGTCTGTAATAGTAGTGATGATGAAGATCCCATAACCAACCTACCTATGCTTTTCAAGGACACCACTCTTCTCATGATTATACTGTATCATTTGAATCAACCAGTTAAAACCATGAAATCAACCTAGTATACCCCTAGTTCATCGATTACAACCAACGAGGACCACCGGTAAAAGACACTATAAAAAATGATGAAGTTCTCTCAGAATTCATGGGACTACAGAGCATGATACCATGTGGAGATAATAAGGCTAGGTTTTATATCATTCTGGACACAGAAGCCTACTACGGGGAGACATTTGAGTCCTTTAGTCGCAAAAGCAAAAATCTAAGAATAATCTCAAGGTCTTTGAGTGAAAACCACACTATGGCACTCTCTAACCCCAAAATAGTAAAAAGAAAGGATGTATCCAACGGTGAAAACCTCTCTGAGGTGCCTGAGGATGAAGGATTCAATCTTCCCCTCAGTGCCCTACATCGGGAAAAGTCAACGGTTCTAGCCGAGAAGTGCAACCCAGTCAACTTGGGAATAGTGGAAATTTCGCATATCACATTCTATGCTGAATCATTGATGTTAGAAGAAAAAGAGCTCTTAGCTGCTTTCTTAAGAGAGAGAAAGGTCCACTTTGCATGAATCTATGCCAACATGCCTGGGCTTGATCCAGAGATACTGGTCCACCATCTAGTAGTCTACCCTAAAGCAAAACCTATTAGGTAGAAACTTAGAAAAATGCATCCTGAGATAGCCTTATTGGTCAAAATGGAATTGAAGAAATTACTTGATGTAGGGTTCATATGACCAATTGACTATCCAGAGTGGGTATCAAATCTAGTTCCTGTTTCAAAACCTGATGGGAGCATCCATATATGCACAGATTTTAGAGACCTGAATAAGGCATGTCCTAAAGATAACTTCTCGCTTCCCAACATTGATATGATTGTAGACATGACCGTGAGACATGAGATGCTTTCATTGATGGATGGATTCTTTGGGTATAACCAAATCATGATAGCCAAGGAGGATCAACATAAAATGACTTTTGCTTGTTCATGGGGGACATATTGTTGGAACATGATGCCATTTGGCCTAAAGAACGCTGGAGCAACATATCAAAGAGCCATGACCTTAATCTTTCATGACATGATTTGTAAGACTATGGAAGATTATGTCGATGACATATTGGAAAAATCCAAAAAGATAAGGGACTACATAGCAACATTAAGAGCCATCTTCAATAGACTAGAGGAATACAAGGTTCGCCTTAATCCAAAGAAGTGCATCTTTGACGTGCAATTAGGGAAACTATTGGGATACATTGTGTCTATGAGAGGAATAGAAATATATCCTGCTAAGGTAAAGGAAATCCTTGAGATGGAGGCACCCAAGACTTTGAATTAGCTAAGAAGCCTATAAGGTAGGCTCCAGTCCATCCACCAGTTCATAGCACAATTAGTAGAAAAATCAATCCCATATTCTCACCTACTCCACAAGGGAGTAGCATACAAATGGGATGATAAGTGTGATCAATCCTTTAACAAAATAAAATAATATTTTCTCACACCTCCTGTGCTTATGCCACCCATCCCAAGAAATCCTCTAATACTCAACATCTTAGCAACAATAGCACCTCTCGGTGCTCTCCTAGCTCAGTATGATGAAAATGAAATAGAGAGGCTCATCTACTACATCAGTCAGACCATGGTAGGGCATGAGTTAAACTATTCCTTCATTGAAAAATCTTGTGTAGCAGTGGTGTTTTCGTCATAGAAATTTAGACACTACATGTTAACACACAAAATAAAACTCATTGCCAAGATCGACCGACTCAAGTATCTACTCTCCAAGGCAGTGCTCATAGGAAGGATGGCCAAATGGGTTATGATCCTATCAGAATATGATATTGAGTATGTAGAGTGGAAGATGATCAAAGGGAAAGCTATTTCAAACCAACTAGAAGAAGCACCAATATACTCAGAGAATTTGTTAATATTTGAGTTCCCTAATGAATCCATCTTCAACTTGAACATAGCAGACCATTGGAAGTTGTAATTTGATGGATCCTACACACAACATGGATTAGGAGTTGGGGTCTTTTTCATCACTCCATAGGGAGATTGCATACCAAATTCAGGTACAAGTTGACATTTCCTTGCACAAACAATATCATAGAATATGAGGCTCTAACCATAGGACTCAGAATAGCAGTGCAGTGGCACATCGTGGTTCTCAAGGTATATGGGGATTCACAACTAATAATTAATCAAGTTAATGCTGAATACTAGACTAAGGACAACAACCTAACTCCATACAAGAAATTGGTGGAAAGCCTTAAAGAATCCTTCATTAAAATCACATTCGAGCAGATACCTACAACAAACAATAGAGCAGTAGACATCATGGTGACAATTGGATCCTTATTGGATATCCCTTGCAATATCCCAAAGCATGAATTCATAGTAGAGCAGCTTCTCATGTCTGCATTCGAGCTACCAGAGTCAAAATTCGTGTGTGAAATCATTGGTCCTAGTGATCCTTGGTACCATGAAATATACACTTATCTAATAATAAGAGTCCTCCCAGCTGACATAACCTCAAACGTTAAGAAAACCTTTGTCAAGAAAGCATCCCGATTTGTCATCTTAGGAAATACCCTATACCATAGGAGCATAGAATGAACCTTGTTACGCTGCTTAAACACTGAGGAGGCATTGATCACCTTAACTGAAGTACATAATAGTATTTTTGGTTTGCACTCAAGCGGAATGATCTTGGCCAAGAAATTGCTAAGGATGGGGTACTATTGGACTACTATGGAAAGAGAAGAACATGACTATGCCAAAAGGTGTCTACAATGTCAACAGCATGGGGACCTCATCCATGCTCCAGCTAAAGAGCTTCATCCTATTGTCACACCATGGCCCTTTTCGCAGTGGGGGCTTGATCTCGTTGGAAAAATCACTCCCACCTCATCCAGTGGCCACAAGTTTATCATTACCACAACTGAGTATTTCATAAAGTGGGTGGAAGCCATACCAATGACATACATAACTGAAAAGTAGATATCTAAGTTCATCCTAAACAACCTAATATTCTGCTACAGTGTCCCACAATCCATTATCTTAGATAATGGGACACCATTCAAGAATCAAGATGTTCATGACCTATGCAAAAAATTAAAAATCCAACATCGCTTTTCCACTCCATATTATCCCTAAGGAAATGGCCAAGCAAAAGTGACCAATAAATCCATTCTAAAAATCCTCAAAAAGACAGTCAATGACATAGGTCCTGATTGGAATCTGCAACTAAATCCCACCCTCTAGTCCCATCGAACTAGCATCTGCACACCAATAGGTACCACCCCATTCCCCCTAGTCTACAAATCAGAAGCCATATTTCCCATTGAGATCGAGCTCCCGTCATTGAGAATATCATTCCAGAACCTCATCATGGATGAAGAATACCGAGTATCAAGACTGAATGAGCTAGAGCTATTGGATGAGTGGTGTATGGATTCTTTAAATCATTTGCAAGTCTATGAGAACTGACTCAAGTAGAGCTATAATAAGAAGATCAGGAGTTAGACATTCCAAGTTGGAGAACTGATGCTGAAGGAAAATTAGAAGAACATCCCAAATCCAAATAGAAAAGGAAAATTTGAACCCAACTGGTTGGGACCATTCATCATCACAACAAGCTACAAGTTAGGGGTATATTAGTTATCAACATTCGAAGGGGAACCTCTGCATGAGCCCATGAATAGCTCCCATCTCAAAAAGTTGTATGCCTGATCTTCCAAGGTATAGAACCAAAAAATAAAAAAAATTAGAAAATGTCCTTAAAAAATGGTCACCCTGATGAAAACCTAGCAAACAAGCATCTTGGTGACAACAAAAAAATAAAAAAATAAAAAATCCAAAAAAATTAAAAAAAAGGATTAAACACAGTAAAGAGAAAAATTGTCCTCTAGTGAAAACCACTTCGGTAGCGCTTTGGGCAAGTACCTTGGTGAAAACCTGGCAAACAGGAACCTTGTGTAAATAAGCACTTTCTATCCACTAGAATCTTCATGACTTATTCTGTATCATCCATCCATCGCATTCCATATCTTCATCCATCACCCATTCGGTCGACATCCACATCATAGCTTGGTCTTGTGTTCATGTCATGATCCCTTCTAGTACTACTTGACCCATTTTCAAGGTTAGATTGTCCTACCTTTATCGGAGTAGTCTATTGCATCATGTTAGGGGCATGTTCTAATCAGATCGAATTTGTGTATATTCCTGAGGTCCCTATATCAAAAAATCCAAAAACATTAGAAAATCAGAAAATCCAAAAATATCAGAAAATTAGAAAATCCAAAAACATTAGAAAATCAGAAAATCCAAAAGCATTGAAAAATTAGAAAATCCAAAAATATCAAAAAATCATCACAAAATCCCAAAACAATCAAAATATGTCAAAATAAAAAATGGGTCAAAAAGTTAATCAAAAAGTCAAAAACAGAGTTGTCTTGTCAAACTATGGGTCTTTGAGCCTTGAACGTAGGCAAGGTTGATCTTTGAACATCACTTGAGACACTTAGGTTAGTTCTTTAGGAGTCCGTCATAATAAACTGGCAATCCATTTGTTCATATCTCATCAATAATCAAGCTTGTGTCAATCGAACTACATGGTCTCTACGTGTATAACGTAGCCAAGGCTAATCTATCAATCAGCCCCCAAGGCCCCTAGGATAGGTCTTTAGGTTAGGTTTTGGTCAAAATATCAAAAAACCCCAAAAAAATTGAAAATTTGAAAATCAAAACATTAGTAAAATCTTGAAAATACCAAAAAAAAAACCTCAAAACATTTGAAAAAGATAAAAAACATCCAAATATTTGAAAAATCCATCTGTCTCATCTCGCTTTCACCCGTAATAAACATCACTCATAATAAAAAATCGTCATCCTCAACCTTTGGTAGAATAGTCGGAAACAAGTTGGTATGTAAACAAGTTGGTCAACTCTTTGTATCAATAGCTTATCATCCAATGAGTCCCATATCAAATCATTTGATCTCATCATGTCCTAGGATGCATCCTTCCTACACTGGACATCAACATTAGGCATCACTATAGTTTAGTCTTGGCTAGCGGTATTGAAGAACATTAACTTGTTTGTTTGCTTTATCTTTATCTTGTTGAGCTTAAATTATTGCACTCATTCCAATGACCTCTGAAAGATATCCAAATAAAAGGATTTAGGGAAATAGGAATGGGGCAATGATCATTATCTTTTTATCTACTATTTTTTTTGGAAATTCTTGTAATATAACTTGATTATGTGTGCTTTGCTTTGTTTGTAGGGAAGGTGTTTTAGCTTTCTTGTTGACCACATAGGAAGGCTTGATTTTCTATGTTTTGGTCTGGGATGTCTAAAATATCTGAATTGCATTCTGAATAAAGTTCCATATGTTAGGTGTGAAAAGGAATACTCCTCTCTGATTGTCGAGTCAAATTCCATCACACTAGGTACAACACCATCCTGGTTCTCAATACCTTGATGCATTGTGCCTATGTGTGTTATCAAACATAAGATAATTGGCCCTTTGAAAATCCCAACTCCTTGGAAAATTATGATCATGATCATCATCTCTCATAATCTCGTGTCTTGTTGGAATCTCTTGCTTTCTTCTATCCTCTTTCACACTAGCATGGTACCATAATAGTTAATCACAAATCATTAGTGACATTGCACTCATCCTGCATCCAAAAACTGTCAGCATATTGCATATTGCATATCACATAGGAAATATTAAATTATATCACATGCATTGCATTTCCATAATATAGATTGGTTATTCAAAGTATTTCATTATCATATTCATAATTCATATAAAACATTAGTTGTGTTCACCATATCATATCATCATCATAATATCCATTGACCATAGATACACATCATATCATCATCATAAGAATCATATAAATACATCACCATATAATGCATGAGAAAATATTAGAAAAAAGATTGCATTTCATCCATTAGGGGCATAATATAGATCTATTAGTCACATAATCATTGCATTTTGCATCATCATATCATAACAGAAAAGATATTGAAAAAGAAAAAATATCATCTCATTTGCATCATCACATAAAACATAACACACATAATCATTACATCGCATTATAAAGTCACACATCACATAGCATCATCATATAAGCATCATATAGTATCATCATCATAACATCATAACATAGAACATCATTACATCACATTGCATAGAATATAGAAATAAGATCCATCCATAAAGCATAAAAAAGAATATGACATATCATATTGGATAAGTATCATCTCATATATCATGAAAAGAAACATGTTGTGATGGTATAAAAGAATTGAATCAAGTGTGTATCAAATGCATAAAGTACAAGGGCCCATTGGGGCTATCAAAAATGAGCCCATGGGGCACAAAAAGAATCTTGTTTTTAAATCAAAATGAAGGCTAGCCCTATTGGCTAGTGCCCTGATCACCTGCTCTCTCCCCATGATCCTTTGTGGGTATGTGGCCTATCCTCTATGAAAAATATAGCACTCGAGCTGCTCTTGGCATGGCATGGTAATAATGCAACCTATAATAGTCAGCCTCCTAGATGGCCTCCTTGTATGATCGAAGTGATACCATGCTCTAAGAGGAGGATGCATACATACTCTCTGTCTATTGTCATCTAACCATATCTGTTGTTGCGGACAACTCTGCAACCTATCTCTACTGGACCACCTAGTCCTGCTCTACCCACAACTAATCTCACTTAGTTGTAATTTCATGTACCTGAGCTTGCAACTGCAAAATATAGCCATCCCTAGGGTCTGGCTGGACAAGTGGCTGATCCTAGCCCCCGTCTTTGGGTGGTGTCAAGACCCTATCCTGTTGTCCTTGATCCTGATCTTTCCATCCTGGTTCTAGATCCTATCTCTGCTCACCCACTTGTGGTTTTGAGAGTGGTTGATCATGTGGCCCCCTATCCTGATCTGGCTAATCTAGTGGTGGTCCTTCGCGTCCTTGGCCCCTGTCCTACTCCCCTGTCTCTAGCTCTGCATTGGGAAGATGATGTCCCTAACATTGTAAGTCGAAGAGGTGGCCTGGACTAATCTTTGTATGCCTATGTCAAGCTTGCATCGACCTGTCCCTAATCCTATGGCCATGGCCTGGCCACCAGCTACATAAAACTCTGCATTGCCTCATGTGTAGGAATATATCAGCCCCAGGAGCTTTGGCTCATCGTCCGTGCAAAAATGGCCACATATTAACCATTTGGCCTATCTTGTGGATCTCCAAATTTCCTCTAAACCCTACCTTGTAGGTACATCTCAAGCATCGTGTGCTCCCTACCGTACATTAGTCTATCTTGGTAGGTGAAGAAAAGATATTGCACATCATCATACCATGCAGGCCATCCAAGATATGGTTGCCAAGTAAAAGAACACATATCATCGAGAACTCTCCTCCAATGAGGAATCCCACATTGTCCTGTGTGGGTAAATTAAACACCTCCATGGTATTGCAAAGCAACCAAATCATCTGCCTCCATGGTAATAGGAACAACTCTAGGATAGAGCACAACGATGTGCTCCCAAGCCCAGATGTGAAGCAGTGTAGCGCTAGCCCCAAATGCTCGGTAGTTGAGATAGGAAAAATCATGAAGATACATATATAGTGAGGCTAGAAGAACTGGCGCCCATGCAAAGCATGTATGTTGTTGAACCATGCACTCCCAGGCGAGCCCCCATCTAGGACTGAAATATCGGCCCCACCGATCTAGTGTGATGAGACCCAATATGATGGCTGCAATAGTAAGGTGGAAGGGTGACATAGAGAGCCTATAATTCTCTAACTCAATCTAACCCTCATAAAAAATAATCTCATCAAGGCCCATAATATCATAGCAGGCCTCCCTCTCGGCATCCACATCATATATCACACGCTCTCCATGGATGGGAAATCTGCGGATTTTCCACACGTCCTTTAGTGTGATCGTCACGTCACCTGTTGGGAGGTGGAAGGGGTATGTCTCGTTGTACCATCTCTCAACAAGTGTTGTCAGCATACCCAAGTGTGTCTGAATGGGATAAACATAAGCAATGTACCAAAGTCCCATCCACCCTAGGTACTCCTGTTGTTGATTGGGCAGATCATCCAAAATGCTGAAGAGATCCTAGGACCTATGTTCGCGTGAATATAATATCATTGTCTCCTCCTGCATCAAGAAATCCACCATGTTAAAATTCATCAAAATCGTGATTCTGATTTGTCTTAAAGCGTAGTCCATGCAACCTCAGCATCGTTTGTGGGTGCGGTGTAGTTTGCAAACTCCAAATTGCATCACCAGGAGTGTTTGAACCTAAAACTCCGTCACAACGTCATAGTTTGGACATGTGGCCCTGTTTAACATAAACCCTAATTTGCAAAAGGAACCACCATAGTGCACTTTACGTATGTGTTTGGGTTTGGAATTGAAACCCTAATTCTAAACTGCATTGCAACTTCACTACTTGCGACTACAACGCAGTTTGAGGCTGCACGGTGCTAAAAGGGTGTTTGGAGTAGTCCAATATGGGACCACTCCTAAAAACTAAGTTTCCTAGCTTAATAAATGTGCATGAAAATCAAAAAATGAAGTTGGTTCAAGTTGAATCACCAATGGTCTAGTGCTAGGAAGCCTCTGGTGTGTTTGTACTCTATCCGAGATGTGTCGGGGTAGCTATCATTGCACCATCTCACAAAGGAGTCAAAGCTCAAAATTGTAAAATCTCTAAAGGTTGAATGTGAAAATGAATTGGAAGTGGCCCCTCAAGGCCTATTTAAGCCTAAAAATTATGGTTTTTTGACCTTGTTTAGTTGTCCTGCTAGGGTTTTGTTCCCCTGATCCTGATTTCGCCCAACCGAGGGCTGTTTTGCATTGTTTTTTGCATTTTATCTCATTTTTTGGTATTCTAGAGCCTTTCTAGACCTGTCAGGAACCTTTTCCTATTTTTTTGTGAGATCACCCAAAAAACCAAATTTTCGTCTAATCTCTTGAGGGGGCAATATATCGGCATGTTCTCTCTCACTGGGGTAGTAGTGGGGAAAATTTTGAAATTATTTTTTTTTGACTAAAGTTCGATCAAGACAATTTATTATTTAAACCAACATAGTGAGTACTTTGATTCAAAGAGGGGAAAAATGTAGCCATGAAAAATGTACCGACACGCTTGATCCTGATTACTAACACCGCTTCATCTTGAATCATCCCTTTGTCTAAACCATTTAATCGAATAGCCCTTATTTGATTAAATTCATCAATTTTCCTTTCTTAATTAAATGAATCATTATTTATCTAATTAAGTCTTTATCTTTTGTTAATTAAATTAATCAATCTGATTTAATTAACCCTGGGTCTCTATTTAATTAAATAACTCATTTTATTTAATTAAATCTCTAAGGTCATCTTATTAAATTAAATAGATTAAACCTTATTTGATTTAATCTTACAATCATCCCCTTTAGTTAAATAAATCAAAATATTTATTTAACTAAGTCTAAATCATTTTCCTCTCAACTTTGATTTATTTAAATCCTAAAATCTAAGTCAAAATTGTCAAATTACCTAATCTCCTCTCATTTAATCAAATCCCGATTAAATCTAGTCTTAATCCATATCCCATCCTCTAGATGTTTCCACTTGCACATGAAAATACATATTATTCATCTATTAAATCTCTATTTTCTCTCAACTTGGAATCTTTAGAGAATATTCCTTCAAATTTGAAAATCCCTCCAAGTGGACTTTGTCCTTCCAAGAAGACATTTATTTTATCTTACTAGTCCTTTTTCCTTGAGCCAAGCGGCCATAACTCCATTTGACTCTCCCTCCACCTTGTCATTTCACTATTTTAAAATTCCACCTAATTGCATTTATGGGCACAATCATCAAAATGTGCACATCCTTTTTCCCATTCACATCTTGACAAGTGGCACTTGGCCATTGGTTGAAAGTTAGTCCCACATTGCTTCATTTTGGGCATTCTTTCATCTTGTCTTTCTATAAATAAGAGGTTTCTCTCCTCATTTTGATCATCCACAATCCAAGTAGAATTACTATGGTCATCTTGATCATCTACAAGCATATCCATTTCCATCAATTTCATCAATGTCTTAGCTAGGTTATGCAGATTTTGAATCATGGAGCTCAAGTGAATCTTCAACAAAGTGGATCAATCTTTATCACTCATCAACATTGCATCATAGGAGTTGAGAAAGGGCCAATTTTCACATGAAATTGGCACCAATTCCCCCATGGGATCAATGGTTTTCTTTTTTAGTTAGGATTTCATTTCTTTTTCATTGTTTTCTTCATTCTTATTTTCTATTTTGACCATTTCTAATGGATTTCATGAGGAATCTTGATTCTTACTTGCATTTGTTCTAACCATGTTTTTGTTTATTGTGTTTTGCAGGTATTAGGATTGGGGTTCTACACCTTTATTCTCCTTTTCCAGAAGAGGTAAATTGAAAATATCATCCCCACAAGTTTGTGAGTACACATTCTTTTCTGGTGGATCCCCATCATTGCTTCCTTGGGCACTTGTTGATGAAGACTGAGGAACATTACTAGTTGATTAGCTACTAGAAGAGGCTTGGGAAGTGCCTTCAGCAGCTCATGAATCCTTTGACCTAGTACAATGATGAAATTGCTGAATTTTCTTCTTAATTACCCATTACCTAGTTCTAGTTAGAGCATTAGAGATTCTAGCTTCAATAGTTTCTTTTTGTTTAAAGGTCCAGTCCATGGCAAGAATGGGCCGAATCTCTATGTGTTCAGTGTATACTGGGTCAACCATGTTAGACCCATCTTCAATGACATCTTGCAAATCCCACTTCAAATCATAAATAAATATTTGTTCCACTGTCAATCTCATCTAGCTTCTCCTCCTTACTTCATATTCATCAAAACAATTAGCCCAATAATCCTTGAGGTTGAGTTGGTGATTAAAGGAGCCAATTTTAGGTTTTCCTTCACATAGTCCTTTAGGTAAATAGCAACATGCTCATCATATGAGGGCATATTATACTTGGACAATTTTGCCTCAATATTCAAAGCATCAAAAATAGATTGGAAACTATATGCACTGAATCCAAATGGAAAGCTGACTGTAAGTCTCTTTCTACCCTATCACAATCTATTAACATCAACTAATTGACTACTAATCTCAATAATTACCCATTTATCTTTAGGGTACCTGGGAAATTTAATAGGAAAACCTTCATATCTTCCCACTCTTATATATGAAAACCTCTGAAATTCAAATGACAACCATAGAAATTAACAAATTATATGGCCTTTGGAGACAATATCATTGTTGGACACCCCTGCAATTCCCTGACTATTCTCATGGTAAAAGTGTTGGAAATTTTCCTAAAATGAAAGAAGCTTTTATGAAGTTTGAGTTTATCAAAGTAGTCATAAATCAATACTTTCCCTGGTGGTAAATCACTTGGCCTTAATCTGGGCTAGGGTTGAGTGCTTGCAAGAGCATATATTAAATATGATGTCATGAAGAAAAATATTTTTAGAGCGAAGAGTGACATCAACTCATGTACATGATCACTAATAATCTTAGCCCAATCCAGAAAATGTTCTCCACTCAATATGATTTGGACGAAGAAATACATCCATTCTTTGAAACTATGAACATTTCTACTACCCCTAACCCTATGCAACAACACAACAATGTCATCTAGTTCGTTTATCAAATGGTTCATGTGCAAGTTGCGAGGCAATTGGGATTTTCCTTTCTTTGGATTGACTAACCAATTATTTTCTATTACATTCCTGTAAACCCCTTTCTTGGTAGTGAACTCAATCTTAGAGTTGGTCATGTCCATTGGAAACTATTCTTCCCTTTTTGGAGTCCTCAAACATGACATGAAGGTAGACCTTTGAATTTTTAGAATAATCCTGTTGTCTTCTATTCCAACCTCCCGTGTCTGTGAGTTGTAATGTCTGATGCATTCCAATACTAATTCGGGAAATTGCACTGCTATTGGAAATGTTGAAGCCTCAATCAACCCACTACCTACTACTCTCTCAATTATGGGTGGAGGATTAGGTTGGTTGAATTTGTTTCATAATTCATCTAGGTTTATAGGTCCTAGCCGAGTGTCACCAATCTTATCTAGCCCCTCATAGGTTAATGAAGACACATATTCATAACTAGCATATTTAACCATTGTCATGTGCAGTTGTAACTCTCGATAATATATACTTCTTCAATGAAAGAGTAAACAATTTAGAAAATAGGTTACAATGAATAAAACTAAAAATACCTTTGATGGCAATCCCTGTAATTTGAACTACGAATCTCCTCCAGCTCTTCCTCAAAAATTTCCATGACAGGAATGTTTTCTCATCCCTCTATTTGATCAACCATAGCTAAACAAAAAAATATGGGGGTAGATGGGCATTAATGTCTTGATTTAGCATTATGAAACATGGTAGTTGTCATTGTCAACATTCCTCACATAACCGTCCTTTGAAATTTTGAAAACAAACATCTATGGGAAGTTATAAAAGAGGTTTGAAGAACTTCAAAAATATGCACCCAAGTTTGAATGCTATGGGAAACACCCAGGCTAATGACTATCATGCTGAGGACAAGGTTTGACTAATTATATGAAACACTGCCCAATATAACATTTAAAGGGAATAAAAAAGGCCCCATGTGGTGAGGTAAAAGGTTCGATAAACTATGAAAAACCCCACTCAAGTTCACATCGTGACATGAAATGTTTCCCGTGTTTAGATGATTTTTTTATGAATTAGTGGAAGACTTAATGAGATGGGAAACAAGACAATAGCAACATTGGGTCTAATTGGGGACAAAGAATGATAAGGATGAAGCAATGAACCCAAATTAAATGGAAGTAGGTTAGTGTCTTATCAATGGGGAAATAGAGTTAGTCAAAATAAAATGCACTCTCTAGCAACAAGGAAACAAACCAAAGGAAGACAAAACCCAAAAAAAAAACCCTAAATTAACTATATACAAAGAAAGGGAGGCCATAAGGCCATCACAACTAATATAGCTTCAAATCTTGCCCATTATAGGGAATGGGAAAGGGATTCTTGTTAGGGTATGCAAGTTGGAACGTATTAGGTCTGAGTTCCTAAATGATTTTGAAGGGGCTGATCCATAGTGAATCAAACTTCTTATGAGTAGCTTTAGGTTCCCTGCATTTATCCCACAACAAAATTGAATCTCCAAGCATGAATTTTCTAGGTTGGGAATTCTTGTCAAAAATATTCTTGACCCTCACATGATGTATGGTTATCTTTTCTACCATCTTTTCTCATTATTCCTGCAGTTTAGTTAAGTACAAAATCCTTTTTTTCCAAAGTGACACTGAATTCAACTTTATAGAAGTTTTCAATTTTTTAACTAGCATTTCTAATGAAAGAGGGAGTGCGCTTTCCACTCCATACACCAAATCAAAGGGAGTAATGCCAATAACTCATTTTAGAGTTATTTGATTTTCCCATAGGGCTTCATATAACCTTTTGTGATAGTCTTTCTGATTGTCACTGAGTAACGTCTTGATAATGTTTATCTCATTTTTGTTACTTGATTCTGCTTGACTGTTCCCCTATGGGTAATAATCGACTGAATGGGAAATAGAGATTTTGTAGTCATAGAAGAAGAGTGAGAACGCACTGGATGAAAAACTTGTGGCATTATCAACAACTATTTTAAGTGGAATTACATACCTGACCAAAATGTGTTCTTTGATAAAATCACAAATTACCTTAGATGTAGTTCTTTTGACTAGAATCACTTCCACCCATTTGGTGAAATAATTTGTAGTTGTGATAATATGAGTATGAACTTTGCTAGATTGTGGACCGATTGGACCAATAAAATCAAGACTCCATTGCTAAAATGGTCCATCAATAGCCATAGGTTTGAGTGGTAAAGCTACTAATTGAGGCCTTCTTGCAAATAAATTGCATTTCTCACACTTAACAACCTAGTGATAGGAATCTTTAAACATCCCATGCCAATAATATACATGTCTTATGATCTTGAAAGTGGTCACAATATAAGAGAAGTGACCACCATAGGCCTCATTGTGGAAAATATTAAGCAGTCGCTGTTGTTGGGCTTTATCAACACATTTTAAGAAGGCTCCATCTATACCTCTCTTGTACAAGGCGTCATTCTAGATAACGTACTTAGCTACCTTCAACTTCAAATTCCTTTTCTATTTTCTTGAGAGGTGATTTGGACATTTACCATAGGTAAGGAAATAAGCAATCTCAGAGAATGACTCATCTTGTAGGCTAACATTTAATACCAATGGTAAATCTTCACTTTCTTCTTCTTCTTTCAAATTCTATGCCATCAACTTGCAAAGTCCTCTTCCTCTTACTAACTTAGTGGGCTTTAAGTCTAAGTCATAATCTTGTACCTTAGCTATCTAGCTGCCTCTCCTATTGCAGTTGATATCCTGATGGGTTAGTATGCTTTTGACAGTTGCGTTTGGCACATAAACTATTGGGTTTGACTGCTCTGACTACTACAAATGCATGCTTTTCATTGGGAGAGAAATTAAGTTCATGTTTCCTTAATGGTTTTCTCATGAATGCAATAGGTTCCTAAACTTTGTCTTCATTCTCCTGTAATACTACAACAAATGTGGTATGCTCTGAAGCATAGCAATAAATAATAAAATCCTTTTTGAAGTTGGGATTGACCAAGATAGGAGCTTGGGAAATTTCTTCTTTACTGTTTTCAAAAGCTTCTTACCAACTTCATTCCATTTAAAAGCTAGTTTCTCCTTCATCATATCTACAATGTGTTTAGTAATCTTAGAAAAATATGGAATGAATTTTCTTAGGAAATTCACTTGACCAAAAAAATATTTTACACCAGTTCGACTTGAAGGAAGATTTAATTGCAAGTTAGCTTTAACTTAGTTTGGATCTATTTTGATGCCTTCTTTAGACACAATGTGGCCTAAGATTTTTCCTTTTGTGAAATAAAAAATAGACATTTTGGGGTTTAGAGAGATGCCATGTTCTACACACCTTTGTAAGACTTGTCCCAGATCCTGTAAATGATTAACTCTCTTCTTAGAAAACATTGTCAAATCATCAAGATAGATGACTATAATTTTGTTTTGGAGGTCACCAAATGATAGATCCATCACACATTGAAATGTGTTTCTTGCATTAATTAGTCCAAATGGCATTCAATTATAAGAAAAATTTCCCCAAGGTGTGGTAAATGCTATTTTATGTTGATCCTCTCTCAATACACTGATCTGATTGTAACTTGAAAATCCACCTAACATAGGCATCATTTTCTAGCTAGCAACTATTTGTAAAATATGATCCATGTGAGGTAAAGGATAATTATCTTTTAGTGATTCCTGATTGAGATTCCTAAAATCAACACATATTCCAATCTCCCCATTTTTCTTACGCACTGGCACAATATTAGCTACCCAAGTTGAATGATGTATATGATATATGATCATTTCCTTTAGAATTTTGTCAATTTCTTTGAAAATGGCATCAATTACCATAGGATTATAATTCCTTTGCTTCTTCTTGAAGGCGAATTTCCCTTCCTTGAGTGGTATATGATGCTAAAATTTCCCATTCATAAAATTCTTCAAATCATCATAACACCAGGCAAAGACCTCCTTAGACTTGGTTAGAAAGGCTATTAGTTTTTCTTTTTCTTATGGGGAACAACACTTTCCAATATATACCATTTTGGGAGAATCAGGATCTCCAATATTCATTGATTCAAATCCATCAGAGTGTCCAACAGAATTACTCATCTTCTTCTTAATGGAACGATCATGATGATCAAATAAATCTTCAAGAGAAACCAAACCTTTGGGTATTTTATTCCCTTTTAATTGAATAACCTTATCTTGGAGATCAACTACATTATTTGGGCATAATTCCTTGCATTGATTATCGCTCCCTTCAAATAATGTTTGAGGAAAGGCCCCAAAATTTTCTAGAAAAGTCTAGATTTGTTTATCATCTTCAAAAACTTTCCAATGGTTGACATTATTAGGAATGCTGGGTCAATAGATTAACTCAATTCTATAGGATTTTTTTTTGAATTTTGGATGTGGAAGGAGCAAAGAAGCTAAAACTTCTAATGAGTTAGGTTTCATGTTAAACTCTCTATGGATGGCTTCAATTGAGAAGGCATCAAAGTTCTTGATAGTGTCCCAAACTCGATTCTAGTAATGCTTCAACCTTTCATTCTTAATAGTAAAGATATTTCACACTTGCTTAACAATTAGTTCAACATCTCCCAAAAACTTGAGCATCTTAATTCCCATACCCTTAGCCTCAATTAATCCCAACAAAAGAGCTTCATATTTAGCGGTATTATTAGTATTGTCAAATGCTAACTTATATGCAAAAGGCAATTTCTCACTAGAAGGGGAAATAAAAAACAACACTTGCTCCTGAACAAGCATGGGAATAACTTCCGTCAAACTCCATTGTCTAGAGCTTAGATTTTGAATTTGAGGCACATGAAACATCTCCACTTTCTTAACCAGAGAAAATCATATAATTCCCAAACTCATTCTCTTCATACAATATTTGAGATTTAGGATCTTCAGACTTGAGCACTGTTATCTTAGCCTTTGACTCAGGTTCAAGAAATAACTTCTCTTTATCAATAGGTATGTTGGAATATGACCAATCTAGCTGTATTTCTCCACCTAAGTCTTTACAAAAGCTTCTGCTCAAAAGCATACCATAACTGGTGGGTATATCTGCAACTAGTATGGTGAGCTTGAGTTGCTTGTTTAGGTGAGCAACAAGTGCAACTTGAGCATCTTAAATTTTCCCCAGGAAGGGAACGTGTTTGGAATCCATCGAGTATCATTTTCCAAAATTTTTGGTCATCCCCAATCCCAAATCCTTAGCAATTTGTGCAGGCATAATATTATCAGAGGCACTTGAATCAATGATACAGTTATTAACCCTAAATCCATTAATGAGTAAAGAGACATAGAAAGGGTATGGTTTCACATCAAAAGATAATGAAGAGGATGTTTTACTGTAGGATACAACATTAATAGCCGGGTCTTGACACTTAACTATTGCTTCATCTAAACTTGCATGTAATTTAGAATGCCCTAGCTTAACATATTCAATCAGCCTATCAAGTTCTTTAGGATTCATTTTCAAATATTCAGCTTGAGACACTTGAATCTTGGTAGATTTACAAAATTATATGATATTGAAAGTCCTAGATTGACTTTCAAAGGATGACACAGTAGGATTTCTTGAAGAACTGTTGAGTATACTAGATGAAGCATTTTCAACTTTTGAAATTGCACTAGCCTTTGTGAGTAAAAGTTTAGGAGAATTAGGAATACCTTTTTGGTTGGAATGTTGCTAACTTTGAGTGATTATAGAACAAGTAGCATCATTCAAAGTGATGTACACATCTCCTCCTCTATCATAATCGAGTTCATATTTTATGTATCTATTTGTAGAGTCACCATATTGATTAGATGATGTGCCTTCCTTTGTAACCTCTTCTATTCATGATTTCTTTAGTAGTGGTCAATTGCATAAACCTATTCATCTTAGGGAAATCTTCACCATCATGATCAATTGTGAGATGGAAGACACACATATTCTTCTTGTTATTAGGAGGAGGAGATTCAATCGCTAACCTTTGTTGAGTTGGGGGCAAGAGCAGTGCTTTATTCCCTGGTTGAAAATTAGCTTTCTTAGGTATATCTTGATAAAGTTGATTACCCTTTGACACCTACCTCTTGAGAGAAATTATTTCATTAGCTAATCTTTGGATCATAGGATCAAAAGAAGTGGCAGGAAGTGTGTTACTGCTATGCGGCTCTTTTTTCCATTTTCCAATTGAAATAAAATCATCTTCTAGTTCTATGGCCAGTGCTTGCATAGCTTCAAGATTATTTAATGGCTGCCTCTTTAAAAGAAGACCAATATATGGGTTTTTTAAATTGATGAAGAAACATTTTTGTGTTTCTTTAGAGGGTTTTTATCAATTTTAATCTCGATTATTATTCTACTAAATTTGGCTACAAAGTCCCTCCTAGGCTCATTCACCTTCTTTTTCAAATGAGTAACTTGTCCTAGTAGTGTTAAGTCATCATTTGCACTTTTGAACCTGGCCTCAAACTTGCTATACATAGTAGCCCAATTGGTGATGCATCCATGTTGTAGTTGGTAAAACCATTGTGTCGTTGCGTCAGTTAAGGATTCCATAAACAACCTGACAACAACATCTTCCTCTTGTACTGCAAGAATGTTGCATGTAGCAAAAAAAGAATCAATTTGATCTCTTGGTGAAATTTTACCATTCTCCCTAAACTTAGGAAAAAATTTATGAGACCCTTTAGGTAAATCATGCAAATTATTTCCTAACTTCAAAGGACCAATAGCAGCACTCGAAGAGATAGGTTGTGGGTTAGCCATAGTGAGGGGGAAGTTGATTGCTACTGGTAAAGAAATCTTGTGTAAAATAAGTATTTGAGCAATAGAATGGTTAACAAGAATTCTAGTAGGTGAAGTGGTCTGCTCCTAGCCCTTTTCTTAGAGGGAATAATATAAGAGATGATTTCTTTGCAAATTTTCAAAAACAGGGTCAAAATTCCCCCTACTTCTCTCCCCTCTAGTAAATCTATGAAAATATAGGGTTGATTAATTAACTTGTGAGATATACCTAGATAAGGAAACCAACTTAACAATTCAAATCCCTGGTGGAGTCACCAAATTTTTTCTAACAAACATATTCTTACACCTTTGAGAATCTACAATTACATGCCTACAACATGCAAGAAATTAGCCAACTCTAAATATTTATCTCTAAAAAGGATTAATATTCTCTAAAATTTTTTGGAGGTACAACTCCCTCATAAGATTTGTAATGAATTGAAAGAACAAGGAAAGTAAAACATCTATATGCTTTTAACCAGAAAGCAGAAAATGTATACCCGATATCAAAAAATTCCAAGTATCAAGTGCTTAAGTAGCGAACAAGAAATATTAGCACAAAGACTAATTAATCATCAAAAACAAGATATTCACTCAATACCATATGATAAATGAAACCAATGTAAGAACTTCACTTCTCATGCCAAGATAAGACATGCATAAAATATTCGTAAATGCAAAGATTTAATAAAATAGATAAACTCTACGAAATTGCACACAAAAAAAATGGTAATTTAATTCATCAATAGTATTGAGGAAAACTTACAGAATCATGTCTAGAGAGAACATATGAAAATAGATATAATTTTAAATAGGCGAACGAGTTTTTCCTCTTCATGTCCATAGCCCATTAATTAAAAGACATGTAAAAGAAACAAAGAAGAGTCATGCCACTACGATGGTGTTGCTTCATTTCTAGCTTCTTGGATCACCAAGGGTCTCTTCCGCCATGCCTGTAAAGTCTTTAGGATATGCATAAGGTCTTTATGTTGAGGGATAGCTACATTTTTCATCCTTACCTTCTATGTTAGATGAAGATCTTTAGCTATTTCCATGCACTTCTTGCAAATGTTTAAAAGATCCATTGCTTAAGATGATACCAAGTGTAATTCACTTAGTTTTTGTAAGTGTTCAGCATTAGGAGTGGGTGTGTAAAGAGATTCTTTAACTATTTTATGAAAATCAACGACTAAGCTTGTAGCATCTACATTATCTTTAATTCCATTTTTATCCTGCAACAAACCAAGAGCTATCAAGGTGTTAAATTCCTCATCTGAAATGGTGTCACATTCATTGATTACCTCTTTAAGCATTTGTAAGCTTTGTTTCACAACCTGCAATTTCCATTCTACTCCTTTAGCCCATGACAAGTAGTGAGTATCTGAAGCGTTGGGTATGATTTGATCTATGGCTAGCTTTTCCACATTTGAGCTCATCAGAAACTTCAATTCAATTTGATAATTAACCCACAATTTCTCTTCTTTCTCAAGGACAATGATCTCATCTCCTAAGGTAGCTTTTAGAGTATTTTCCTCATGAAAATGTTTAAGAGATTAAAAATTAACAAGGCTTCCCTTATAGATAAGGGATTCATTCCATTCATCTATAGCCTGACTTAAACTTTGACTACTTTTGATTTTAGTTAGGGCTTCATTTCTAACCACAGTGAGAGATTCAACAAAAGCATCTACTTGAGAAATAGGTTGTGGGATGACCTCAAAAATGGATTTTAAACAAGTAGTCAAGTTTTGAACCTAATATTTCAATTCATCCTTTCTTTCTTTATCTTTCTTCGATCTCTCAACCATCCTAGCTGTTGATACCTAAAAAATCTAAACATACCCATCCCTGGTAGGAGGACCGAGGTCGATCATATTCACTTCAAAATCACTTGCTGATGCTTGTGAAGCATCTTTCTACATAGATGGGTGTGCAATTTCTAGTTGGATTGTCCCTGATTCGGTGTCATCTATAAGCCTAGTAGTGGTCTTTAGCTTCTTAGGTTTAGGAGTTGAAGTTCTCTATAACAGCTGACTTACCATGTCTTGTTTAGGCAAGCTTGATTGTATGGCATTCCTTTTCTAGGATAGTGAATCTTCTAGCCACGCTGGGGTTGTTGTGACCTTAGTTTCTTTGAAACCTAGGGACCCAAATAGTGTCTAAGTAACTGGAGGAGTATCTCCTATTGGTATAGTTATTAGGTATGTGTAGGATCATCATGGAAAAAATAGGCCCTTAAGTGGCAAAAACTTTAGAAAAATTAGAGTTAGACAACTTGACGTAAAAATTTGAATAAGTTATCTACATTATTTCAAAAAAATGTAAGAATAGAATCTGTAGCAAATTGAATGTAGTTTCTAAAATACTAGGTTTATTTTAAAAAAAAGAAAAATCTATTTGGTGAAAATTTGAAATTTTAATGTAGTAGCTTAAATTTCAGGGAAAAAATAAGTAGGTTTCTGTCTGACCACCCTAACCACAATAAAATGATAATATTTTTTTATAATAATTAAGATATAAGTAGAGGACTCATGTCCTAATGTGATGCATATTTTTTATAATTTTTTTCCAAGTAAATAATTAATTATGAATTATTTATTACAACTTTTATAAAAAAACTTGTATGTCTGACCACCTTAATGTGGTCAAAACTTCATGAAATTAAATTTTCATTTTTTAATCCTATAATATGTGAAGCATAGAATGTGATGCATGTTTCCGATTCAAAAAATGTGATACCGTTTGAAAGCTATAGATGTTTTTCAATCAGCCTATCAATTAGGACTTTAGTTACGATTGAAATAGAAAATGAATATTAATAATTTATTAAATTCAAAGTAAAGCATAATCTATATTGGTGGAAAGTTGAGAATATCCTTTAAAAACCCTTTTTGTTTCATCAATTTTGGGTAAAAAAAAAGTCATCAGCCACATACCCTACACATACCCATCATATCGCAACTTTTTGGCCCATCATGATCCTGTACATACCTTATTCCTGCCTTTGGAGAGGGTTTTACCTCTCTAATAGGTGATTCATCCTAAGATGGAGGGGAATCAACAATAAATCTTTCTAATCCTTTGTCTTCTTCTTCTCCTTCATTCTCCTTGTCCAAAATGGGAAAATTGAAAATATCATCCCCATAGGTTTGTGAGTACACATTATTTTCTGGTGGATCCCCATTACCGCTTCCTTGGGTACCTGTTGATGAAGATTGAGGAACATTACTAGTTTATTGCCTGCTAGCAGAGGCTGGGGAAGTGCCTTTAGTATCTTTTGAATCCTTTGACCTAGTACAAGGGTGAGATTTCCACGCTTTCTTCTTAGTCACCCATTCCCTAGTTCTAGTTAGAACATTAATGGTTCTAGCTTCAATAGTTTATTTTTCTTTAAAGTTCTAGTCCATGGTAGGAATGGGTTGGCTCTCTATGAGTTCAGTGTATGTTGGGTCAACCATTTCAGACCCATCTTCAATAACATCTTGCAAATCCCACTTCAAATCATAAATAACAATTTGTTCCACTGTCAATCTCATTAAGATTCTCCTCCTTCATATTCATCAAAACAATCAGCCCAATAATCTTCAAGGTTGGGTTGGTGATTGAAAGGACCCAATTTTAGGTTTTCCTTCACATAGTCCTTCAGGTCAAAATCAACACGCTCATCATATGAGGGCATATTATTCCTAAAAAAAAATTCCTCAATATTCAAAGAATCAGACATAGATTGACAACTATATGCACCGAATCCAAATGGAAAGCTGACTTGAAGTCTTTTTCTACCCTGGCACAATATATTAACATCAACTAATTGCTTGCTAACCTCAATAATTACCCATATCTACCTGAAATAGCAAAACCTGCATATCCGCCCACTCTTATATAGGAAAACCTCTGAAATTGAATAAAATGACAACCATATAAATTAACAAACTGTATGGACTCTTGAGAAAATCTCATCATTGGACACCCCTGCAATTCCTTGACCATTCTCATGGTAAAAGTGTTAGCAATTTTCCTAAAATGAAAGAAGTGTTTATGAAGTTGGAGTTTATCAAAGTAGTCTTAAATCGATACTTTCCTTGGTGGTAAATGACTTGGCCTTAATCCAGTCCAGAGTCGAGTGCTTGCAAGAGCATCTATTAAATATGATGACATGAAAAATATTTTCAGAGTGAAGAGTGACATCAATTCATGTACATGATCACTAATAATCTTAGTCCAATCTAGAAATTGTTCTCCACTCAATATGATTTGGAAAAAGAAATACATCCATTCTTTGAATTTGTGAACATTTTCACTACCCCTAATGCTATTCAACAACACAACAATGTCAGCTACTTTTTTTATTGAATGGTTCCTATGCAGGTTGTGAAGCAATTGGGATTTTCCTTTCTTTGGCTTGACTAACCAATTATTTTCTATCACATTCCCGTAAACCCTTTTCTTGGTAGTGAACTCAATCTAAGAATTGTTCATGTCCTTTAGCAAATATTCTTCCCTTTCTGGATTCCTCAAACATGACATGAAGGTAGACATTTGAATTTTTAGAATAAGCCTATTGTCTTCTGTTCTAACCTCTTGTGTCTGTGAGTTGTAATGTCTGATGCATTCCAATAATAATTCAATACATTGCACTACTATTGGAAATGCAACAACCTTAATCAACCTACTACCTACTACTCTCTCAATGATGGGTGGAGGATTAGGTTGGTTGAATTTGTTTAGTAATTCATCTAGGTTTACAGGCCCTAGCCAAGTTTCACCAATCTCAGGCCCCTCATAGGTTAACCTAGACACATATTCATAATTGACATATTTAACCATTCCCATGTGTAGTTGTAAATCTTGATAATATATACTTCTTCAATGCAAGAGTAAACAATTTAGAAAATAGGCTGCAATGAATAAAACTAAAAATACCTCTGATGGCGATCGCTATAATTCGAACTGTGTGTCTCCTCCAGCTCTTCCTCAAAAAATACTATGATAGGAATGTTTTCTCATCCCTCTATTTTATCAACCACAGCTACATAGAAAAACATGGGGGTAGATGGACATTAATATCTCAATTTAGCATTATGACATGTGGTAATTTTCACTGTCAACATTCCTCACATAACCGTCTTTTGAAAATTTGAAAACAAATGTCTATGAGTAGTTATAAAAGAGGTTCGAAGAAATTCACAAATATGTGCCCAGGTTTGAATGCTATGGGAAAAGACCACCCAGGCTAATGACTATCATGCTAAGGACAAGGCTCAACTAATTATACAAAACTCTACCCAATATAACATTTAATGGAAATAAAAATGGTCCCAGGAAACAAGGTAAAAGGTTTGATAAACTATGAAAAAACCCCGCCTGAGTTCACATCGAGACATGAAATGTCACCCACATTTAGATGAAATTTTTATGAATTAGCAAAATAATTAATGAGATGGGAGACAATACAATAGCAACATATATATATCTTTGTGTGTGTGTAGATTGTTTGCTTGAAGGAGTTTATGAATTTCATATGTTATCACTAAATAATTTAGTAAAAACTTCATTTTACTGAGAGGATCCATGTATAATTTTCACATTATGAAACTCTTATCCTTTTTAATCATACTGTAAAATGCATACTTTCATTTTCTTCAAAACACAAAGTTTAGGTAGACAATTTAATCTACAAGCCATTCATTTTCAATCACCAAAATAATAAAAGTCATGTAATTATGTTCTATATATGCAAAATAGTTCAAATGCAAGTCATCATGCCATTTGTGGTGTGTGCACAAAGATTCCAACTAGCTTACCATTTGATCTAGCTAAAAAATCCTACTTCAACCATGCTCTTGTCCTTCAACCTAGCAACCTACAACTACACACACTTGCACTTCAAAAAATTATCAATAACGTTCAATTCTTGAGAAAATATAAGATAATTTCAAAAGTTTGCATAGTCAACATCAGTCAACTTCTTTCAATCTATTTTTCAAAAATTCCAAAATTTCCATAAAATATATATTGAATTTCATGAATAATTCAATTTACCTTATTATAATAAATATGCAATAAAATTGGGTTATGACATTAGTAGATAGCCAACAAGGAGATTTGGATACCACAAACGACACCATAAGAAAAGAAGCACAAGAGGATGTCATAAAGAAGAAAATAAAAGAATATACCAAGTGCACTACCACATGCTCCAAATTGATGGAAAATATCAAAGGGTTGGGTGAAACAATCATAGAAGTAGGGATGATCTACCAATTTTCATTACAATGGCCTACCACACGAAAGGGTACAAAGGATCAAATGGCTCAACTAGAGAATCCAGTAACACAAGTGCCACAAACCTACAACCCTGTCCAGGAAAAGGATGACACCATCAAAGCCCAAGTTGAAACCCTCCACTATCAATTACAAAAACTCCACACAAAAGGAGAAAATAAAGGAGCGGATCAAGAAAATGAGGGAAACAGTCAACAACTCAATGACCCACCTATTAGGGGTAATGGGAGAAGCATAAAAAATAGCCAAAACTATTCAAAACCTTGGTAGTCTAGCCGATGTAGAGACTGTTGATGGGTTCTTTTGTACAGTTTCACAACATAGGCAATGCATAGGTGTATTGCCTCTCTTGAAATAAGACTTCCAACAACAATTTGCTGAAAATCACCCTAAGGTCTCTCGGGTGTCAGGTCATGACTTGCATGGAACTCCTTAGTTGATGTTTGATGTGATTTTGCTGGTAATCATAGGGAAAAATTACGTAGCTAGATGTGAGGTGGATCTTAAAATCTAAGGTTTATGAGATGGGAGTTAAGGTGCACTTTGCTGTAGCTTTAGACAACAATCTAAAACTTCAATGTTTTCCTTAAGTTTTGGCTTTACAATGTGCAATGAACCTTAGCACGGGTTGTTTCTAAAAAAAGGGGGAAAAAGAGCAAGGAAGAGAGAAGGTTCCAGGATTTGCAACTAACTGTGAATAATGATCATGGAGGTTCTGCTATTGACAACTTCCTTCAAACAGGATCCCATTTAACCAAGAAACCTATAGTATCATGAAATATGTGCTATCTTTGAAGGTCTGCAGATATTTTAACATTCATCCACTACATTCTTGCATGAATAAAGATAAAGTTTAAAGCTACTTCAAGTTTCAACCCTTACTAACTTTGCAAGACCATTTACCGGTGGCAAACAACAAAAATTATGGACTGGAAGGCATCAACACAACAATAATTTCTATAATCACATAACAACATTACTAAAACCTATCCAAACGGTTTGAAGCGAACTAGAACAACAATGTAAATCTAAATAAAGCATCTAACCATGAAGATTGAATCATCAAACATGTGTAGAACTAAGAAAATGCACCAAGTCAATGCATTTTCATTATAAATTTCTACAACATGTCTTTACAACAACTCAACTCTCTTTCAAAATGAGAGGAGACCCCCTATTTATAGTTCCCAAAAAGTATAATGAATGGAAAATATTTAATCTCATTGTGTGGCCAAGATTCACTACAAACTAGGGTTCTACCTACCCCCCCAATATATTACATTTTAAAATACAATTTTGTCTTCATCCCTATTTCATCTTCTAGTGACAACACTGTAGCCTTTTGTCTTTTTTTGATTGCTCTTTTTGCTATAGCTATTCCTTTAGAAGTTCTTTACTGACAACAGGGCTACCTTCCTGCATCTTCAAAGCTGCATAATCCATGAATTTCAATATTACTGTTTGGAGTTTGTCGACCTCCATGATCTTGGACCGCAACACTTGATAACTCCATTCCTTGGAGTTGTCCTCAAGCCTTTTCCATTCTTCATCATATTTGGTGGTGTGGTCTATGAACAACTCTAATTAGGTGAAGGTGCAGGCTGCAAAACTCATGAAATATGTGGTTATCTCATCTAACATCCTGTCCTCCATCTTTTTCTAAAAATGGGGCTTTATTTTCTTTGGATCAATTTGCACCATGGGCATGTCATATCCCATCATCGACCTTAGATATCGGGCACAATCTGCCCTAATTTCCTTGACCCACTCAATATCTAGATCCACTTTATAAATTACTTGCTCCAACCTTTCTTTCCTGTTATCAAAGTCCTGCTTCCATACATGCACTAGCTAATGATCATCCCTTTTGAGTGTGAGCTTATTTTCCCATGTGGCTTTTGGAAGCTGGAGGATAGCCTCAATCTTTGGATAGGTGGACCTACACGTCATAGGAAAGTCAGTGCAAAGTTTCTTTGTGCCTTCTAGAGACTACTATAAATCCAAGAACTTGTTGGTTGTTTGAACAACCCAATTGTTACCCATATTTCTGATGTATAGAACCTGTCAGAACCAGCTTTCTATATTTTTTTCTAGGTTCTTTCTTTTTTCCACCTTGTCAATTTGTTCCTTGAAAAATAGTTGGGGTGGAGCCACAGAGGTGGTAGGCATTTCTTCAACTAAAGACCATTGTTGGATGTAAGTTTTCAAGTCAGCTACCTATGCTTTAAGCTCATCTTTTGAGACTTCATTCTATTGTATTAGATGCACCACCATAGCCACAGACTCCTCGAGGTGCTCTACCTTTTTCTCTCTAGTAGCAGTTTTGAAGTCAATGGTGGAGATATTATAGCTTACTCCTTTGCCCACCACCGACGTGGCTATTTGCACAGTTCAGGACCCAAAATCATCCATCGTTATTTTTGATCTGATTTTGGGTTTCTTCTCCTTCCTGGTTGTGATATATGCTCGGGCTAGGATATCCTCCAGTCTAGCTCTTGGATCCTTTGATGCAAGAGTCTTCTTTTCAAGTTACTTCTCTAGCCATTCGAGTATAGCGGATTTTCCCTTGGGTGATTCATGATCACCCTTGCCTTCCTTGGTTTGGATCTCTATTTTTTCACCTGTGGGAGCCCTTTCTTCCATTTTAGTGTTGTCTCCTTCTTCATTGGTGTCTTGGATGAACATGAGACGTTTGATAGGAGGCTTAGTAAGCAATCACCCCCGAGGACATTCTTCTATCTCAATTTCTTTCTCTTTCCTTTCTTCAACTTGTTTGTCCTTGTGCACATGCTCCACGAGCTTGTCTTCCTTTACATTTATTTCTTCTCCATAAGGAGGTGGCACATCCTCTTGCTCCTCCCCTGCAGGGAGTTCCACACCTTTTGTTTCCCTGCCACCTTCTTCCTCTTCTCCTCTAGGAGGTGACCTTTCTGCCTCTCCCTCATCATCCTTCAATTGTCGGACCATTTCCTCCTTGAAATCATCATCAAAGATTTGTACAATAGTTCTACCACCTATACCCTCCCCTTCATCTCCACTTTTAGGAGACCTTGTTTCTTCTTCTTCGCAAACCACCCTGTCAATTGTACTGTGCTCATATTCGGGGTGTTCACGATACTCATTGGTTTCATCCTCCATTGCCTTTGAAGCTTCTTTCTCCCACTTCTCCCATTCTTCAGAAATTAACATTGTGGCCTCCATTGTTGGTGGTCCTATTGGAGGTTGTGAAGGTGTAGTGTTGGCGAGGACCTATGCTAAGGTAGCTTGGAGGGTGGGATCCAAAAAGATTTGAGAAATATCAGAGAGGACATTTTGAATATGCCTCGAGAAAGCTTCTGGTAAAGCAAGTGTGGGAATTGGTATCATTATTGTTTCCAATGGAAGCAATGTAGTAGGTGACATGGCGGTGGAGGAAAGCATAGTAGTTGTGGCGGAGGAAGAGTCAACCACTATTATGGGCCTAGCCGGGGGAGAGGAGGCGAGATGGACTGAGATGTCCACCGCAGTTGGGGATGTGGCAACCATGGCCTGGAAAATAGATGGAAGGGTGGCAAAGATAGGGATTGTTGGAGGAGGTTTTGGTTGATCTATTTTCCCTTCCTCACCCTCCTAAAGGGGACCTTCTTGAATTGATGGCTGCTCCACAACACTTTCCGTCTGTTTGGGCCTCTTAGAGGGTGAAACTTGTGAATCCTTCCATGAATAAACCGTGGGATCTGCTGACTATTCCGCTTCAACCCCTTTCCTCTTCTTCAATCTAATGAGCGGAGGAGATTTGGATGTCCCTCCTATTGAAGTTGTAACAAAAATGTCTTTTGTGGCACTAGGCTCACTCTCGAGTCCCTCATATGTTAGGAAAACCCCTTGTTGCTTCAATTGGGCTACTTGTCCCTTAACCCATTCTTCGGTATGAGCCACAATTGGTTTGGTTACAATATCGAGGTCATCAACGTCTTGCTCATCCCAATCTATTGTTGGCAGTGGCAACTTAGTGACTACAGCATACCTAGGGTCCACTACGGTGCTCTCATCTTCTTCGACCTGATCTAGTATGGGAAATAGTTTCACGCTTTTTATGAACTACACAGTCATCCATGTGCAATGTCTTGCACGCACCTCATTGTCATCCTGGAAATATTCCTAGAAATATTCAACTTGATGTAAATGGGTGTACCCTGGTCCTAGAGCTTTTCTCACATGCCCATGTACATCCACCCGTGGGCGAGCAGTGTGTAGATGGAAATGGTACTTTGTTGATTACTTCTCAGAATTCCCAACACACTATGAAGTTTTCAATTTGTACATTCCTTGACCAAAGGCTAAGGGAGAAGGGATCTGTGCCAAATGTCTATTACCGAAGACTGAATGCACATGCTACAACTACTAGGAGAGGTCTAACAATATGATCTGGTCATTAGAGTACTGAGGTAGCTTATTCGGTCTCTCTGTGAAACCCTAGGCATGAATACATGTGAACTTGGGGTATTGAATAAATATGAAGGCGTATTGTTTCAAGAACACCCGAGCATTGTGAGAGACCCTTCTTTCAAAATCCCCTCCAAGCAATTTGATAATGTGACTGACGAAGGCATCGTTCACCCTCCAATATTCCTTCTTGAAATTTTTCAACTGGAGTTGGGGATATCTGTCATAGACCTTTAATGCCTAACTTGGTTCTTCATTAGGTGCCACAAACAATCCACTGTATTGCCTCCACTTAGCCAGTAAGTACATGAGATAGGACATCATATAGAACTTGGAGGTTTTCTTTACATGCATGAAATCCTCATGGAAGCAGTCACTTATTATGCCTCCCCAGTAGAATGAGGCTTTTGTGGTGACATCTTCATCCCCACAGAGGATTTGCTCAAAAAAATATACCATCCACTTTTGAAAATACACAGTAGTGGGGAGGCTCATCACTCTGCTTAACAAGGTTACCAAGTCATGGTAGTCCTCATAGAAGTCACTATAGAAGAGTTCTTGAGGAAGCTTTGTAGCGCTGCCACTTTTTTCTTTGAGCCAATATTGATTTATTAGCTTCTTGCGGCCCATTGGGTTCTCATCCCATGTTGCTTTACATTCTTCAATGGTGGGAATCTCCATCTCCCCAAAGGTGGGGATGTGAAAGGTCTTCATAATTCCCTCACTTGACATATCAGCAAGGATGCTTTCGTCCATATCAATAATGGTTCGTGTTTGTGGCTGATAGGCCTGTCGGAAAGCCATGACTAATTCAGGGGCTATGAGGGATGGAGGGAAACCTGCAACTTTTGCAATTCCACTTTGTCTAATTAATCTTGCATTATCGGTCTTGGGGTGGATTCTAACCCTTTGTTTGAACTCATCAATATCGACGTGACTGATATTGGTGTCTATGATCTCCTTCTAGTCGGTGATGATTTTTGAATGTAGAGGTTCACCATGGAACTGGTACTTCATTTGGTCTTTGTCCTCTTTTACATGAGGAGTCTTACCTGCTTTCTTCCCCTTGTCTTTTTCTGTAGCTGCCCCTGAGGGTCCTGCACCTGATTCCATATATCCTTTAAACAGGGTGTAATGAGTACAACCAATTATGAAAGCATTAACATTAGTCAAAATCTTGTGGACGAAATCCAATTAGACAACATATGATTAATGAAATCAAATCTTTACTTCCAGATGTCGTTAGTCATTTTCTAGAGGGATTTTAGACAACCCAGGCCTGGAGGGCTAGATTTCCCTAGTAGGAATGTTGTTTTGAAGGGCGAAGAGGGTAGGGCAATATGGGTGATTTCTCCCATCTTCATATTTCATTGGTTTGAAAGGCTTATGTAGAAGAGGGTGGAATTTGAGCACATGAGTCGAGATTAGTTTCCAAATCGAAGGTCATTTAGATCACTTAAAAGGTACCTAGAGATATGAGACGAGAAAGCCTTTAAGGCTTTGTTGTTTAGAATGGCTAGAAAGGGACAAAATTCTGGGGTCTGGGACCCAAGAGGTCAAAGGACAACCATCGTAACCTCAACCTCGAAGGGATTTAGGCTTTGAGGGAAGGGAAGCCATCAAAGTTTCACCGTTTAGAATGATAGTTGTTGAGCGAAAATCCAGGGTGAGTGGCCCGATGGGCCTGGCCCAACATCAAATTTGGTTGCTTGATTTTCTTCGTTAAGTTTTTCAGCAAACAGGAGGGAAAAATCTGGAGGTTGGAAAAGTGGGCATGTTTTTCCCTTGTAAGACGACTAAAAGGGGATGACGTCCTGGAACGGGACCCGGCGAGGGCAAAGACGCCCAAGTTCATTGTTATCTATTCCTCACGAAAAACAAAGAGTTGGGACCTGGGAGGTGGAAGGTCACCATCAAATGGTTGTTTTGAAGCGGTGAATTCACTGTGGAACTCTGTGGATCGGGACCTGGGGTCATGATGACACAGTTCATTCAAGCTCAACTTCAGACTATGAAAGGCGGGATGGGCCCCGAATCTTGGGTGGATGGGTCCTCCTCACTGTTTAAGAATGGTAGAAGCGATGCAAAGTCCCGGGGATGGAGTCCCGCAGGAGTGGGCCTAGGAAGCTGAGATGGAGACTGGATTTTGAGTTTGTCATTTGGTAAGTTTGACAATGATCGGATGATAAAGGTCTGAGGTCATGAGCCCGGGAGGCGGGTTCTCCTCGTTGTTGGGTCAGGTTTGTGTGTTATGCTTTGATGGTGACGTGTTGAAATAGGCCTGAAGGGCGTGAATGCCCTGCATGAAGAATGGTGATGACATGGTCAAGTTTCAAATTTTCCTTGGAGGAAGATTTGGAGGTTTTTTCAAAATTCTAGAACATGGGTTTTTTAGGTGTTGTCTTCCTTTATCATTTTAATGCATTTTAACCCAGGTTTGTTCATTATTTTAAGCACAAAATTACAAAAAACCTCACGGGAGGGTGGACAAAAAACCTACCTCTGAAGTTCAATGCAGGAAGATGTGAAATCCACTAAGGATAGCCAAATGATGATCAAAGACACGAGGCCAGTGGGCGACGGATGCACTAAACTTCTTAGAAAGCACTCTGAACTCCTTTGGAAATCCTAAAAAATGAAAATGGCTGGTCGGGCCATATATCTATACCGCAATACACATTTAATACCTTCATTTAATGCCTGTACGAATGATAGGAGGGTTGTTGGAGTTCAAATTTACGGACAGTAGCGGGAGGTCTGGGGCCTGGGGTCCAGAAAGACATAGCCTGACAACCATTTCTAAATACATTTCAGAAGCTCATGGAAAAGGGGATCTCGGGGCCCGAAGGGCGGAGTGCCATTGTAGGATTTCCATTGAAAATAGAAAAAAATACATAGAGTTATGTTGATGGCGATTTTGGCACCACAACAATGCTAAACAGAGTATTGCTACTCTGCTTCTCCTGAAAGAGAAAGACAACAAATGGATTCCTTACCTCCCAAGGTCTTGGTAGTTGGGTCTCAATTGTGCTGATGTTACTCAGTGGTTAATGCAACAGTAATATTCAAGGGGCCTGCTGGTGTTGGGCTTTTGGATTGCTCCAAGATCAAACATGAAATAAATCATATACTAACCAGGGGTTTTAAAGAAATATAAAAAGATGGATCAGGGTGTTGAAACAGAAAAGAACAATAGTTCATCCAACCTTAACCAGACTTGATAACTTTCAAGGCATTTATAAACTAAAACTGAAGAACAAACTAACTTGTGATTAACACACAGTATCATTCATTCATAGTGTCAATTTTAATAACTGATTACAAACTAGTGTTTAAGAAAAACACAAAATGAGATTTCAATCCTTGAAAGCTTTCAAAATCAAATGATTAATTTTAGATAAATACCATTCTGGAATGCAATATGAAGTAGATTCGAATCTGGTTGCTTCTACTGTGGGTTAAACAGCTAAGCGACAGTTACAAATTTGGCACAATCACTAGTGTATAGAAAACCTATGTCTTCAGACTACTTCCATCTATATTAGAATAACTTTGAAAATACATTCCAACTTGTACTAAAACCTAACCGCTAACCAAGAAGACAAGAGAAGCTCTCATTACTGAGAATCAAGATGCAACTCAATCTCCTTCTACTAACTGACTCGCTCCTAATGGTTCTAACTCTGAAACAGTTCTCTAAACCTAGAAGTTCTAATCTAGAAGTGCTAACACTAAAAGAATCTCCAACCTAAAATTCTTGAACACTCAAATTTTTTTGGAACCCTTTACAAAGAGGCAAGAATGCCATATATACATCTCCCGAAGAGAAAGTCGACACCCATTTTTAGGGTTTACAAAATATCCCGTGGTGTTAGGAAGTCAGTGCCTAGATCTTTTGAAGGGAGTTAGTTCTGCACTAAATGCACCCTCCTTTCCATTTTTGCTGATAAAGATCATCTCTGGAAAGATGTGCAAATATTTGCACCTACCACCATAACTTCTATGCCTCTGTGTCCACTTTCGACCTCCAGCGGAGCTCCCTCGAGTGCCCCAAAATATCCCCATTAATGTTGAGCTACCTCTGTCAGCAGACCTCACATATGTCCATTTGACTCACGGCTTCATCTTCTTCCTCGCTTGGTGCTCTTTTCACTCCAGATCTGCTTTTCTGCAAGTCTATCAGCATAGCACGGGCCAGTCGGTGAGAGGTTCCGGTGAGCCACAAAGATCATATCAATCTTGCAAAGACCCTCAGCAAGACTACTTCCTCTTCAGCCAGACGATATGGAAAAATCATGCTCTCTCGGCAAACTCCATTTCTGTCAGTGGTCCCCTCCTCACGCCAGTTTTTGTTGTTGTTTCAACGTGACCTTCTCCAATCGGTAGGACATCCTACCGAACCCACTGCATTCGTTCTGAGTCTTCCCGAACTCTCTTTGTTCTGTTCGGGCTCCTTTGCTTTGGTGTGATCCTTGCCTTTCGGCCAGACACTGTGCTGAATTCATCATTCTTTGGCGACCTTGTATGTCAGGGAGACGTTATAGCGACCCCTTGTTTTCTTGGCGACAAGCTCATTCTATTTCGGTGTAGCCCTCCATGGTCGCCCATACCTTATGGCGAAGCCACTCTACTTTGGCGCAGGCCTAACTCCTTCGGGGAGACCCTGCTGAGTCGGCGAGACCCTACACCGAGCTCAAAACTCTTTGCTAAGATCCTTGAGACACATCCTCATGCACACGATTTGATCCTACCAAACAAGGTTTTCATTAAAATAAAACATCAATATCATGCTTCTTGCCAAAAAAAACTTACTTTGGCGGAGGCGGAGCCAACACGGGCATGGGAAGCAAAATTTAAACAAGTCCTGGCCGAACCGGGACCAGGGCAAAATGCGACCCATAAATGACATCCCTCTCCTTTGAAACAGGTGGGGGCGGGGTCAAGAGTAAACCAGAACCGGGACCGGAGTCGGGGAGGGAACCAGCTAGGGAAATAATCCACATTCCCAAGTTCATACCTCGACCTGGCTCTGCGTCCACGAGGAAACCCCAGAATGCAAAGGACGGAAACAAAACATCGGCGGAGCTGGAGTAGAGTGACGAACAAGGCAGAACCGGGGTTGGGACCAAAATTTGAACCAGAAACTTCTCCAAGTTTCAGGTTCAGATTCTGTTCTGAACCCGCTTTTGATGCCATCCAAAAGAGGAGGAAGAAAGGAAAAGTAAGAGAACGGAAAGGGGGAGGACAACCCCACGATAAAGCAAAAAGAAACAAAACGAAAAGAACAGGACAAGTGGAACAACGTGAATAGATGCACAAGGGAAAGAAGACCAAAGAGGCAGGACCAGGGCTGGGGAAGGAACCAAAATGGAGATTAGAAGAAGTTCCAAGTTCGGAATCCGTTCCAATTCTGGGTCTGCCAAAACAAACAAACCAAAACAAAAGGAAACAAAATGCCCAAGGCCTAAAAGAAAACACGTAAGGCAAATGACACAAAATGACCAAGACCAACAAAGAGGAAAGAAAAGGCGGGGTCGGACTCGTGATGGGACCAAAATGAGGAACTTAAGAAAGTTCAACATTCTGAACTTGGTCCCATACCCGACTTCGACAAAGAACAAAAGAGACGAAAACCAAGGTCTGTCGAAACCGGAACTGGGGAAAGAAAAAGATTTGAACCTCAGAAAGAATTTCCAAGTCCGGTATTGGTCTCGGTTCCGCCTCCGAAAGAGCTTTGAAAGGAAAATGCCTAAGGAAAAAAACAAAAGGCCAAAGGGAAAAGACAAAGGGGGACCTATTTTATTCCAGAATAAAATGGGGTGGTTATGCAAGGCATAACAAATGGCAATTCGGCTGGGAAAATGGTTTAACCATTTTCAGGAATCTGAAGGATTCAACTACCTAGAACTCTTGGTTCATGAACATTACAACTCCAGTTAGGTAAGCTATAATGAGCAAGGTAGAGCTAGAATCTCAAATGTAAGTCAATCAACGGCCACCCCCGAATCTATGTGTGTGCTTGATTGTGCATCACTCTTTTATAAAGTTTCCTCATCCATCGGATAACAATGTGCAAGATTTGAGCTACATGAGTTGATCCCTTTTTGTGAAATGATATCCCAGGCATTGCTCCGCTGCCATTCAGGCTTCCATAGCCCCGATGGAGATACCTCTAGTTTTCTCACAGCATTGCTCTACTACCAGACAGACGTCCATAGCCCCAGTGGAGATACTGGAATCACCCATTCATATTGACTCTTCTTCTTTTGATAATCCTTTTCTTTTCTTTTGAAGTTTCAAATATTTCATTTAATTCTCTTTTTCTTTTCAATATGTGAGATGTTTAACATCTGATCTGGGTTGAAAACTACCATGGACCTCACAACAACACTTGGCAGATCAGATTTTTCACTCAAACCTTACAACACCATAGTCCTAGGACAAATATACCTTTATAAGAGGAGATGATCTTGATAATTTGTGACAGATTCAAGGGGGGCTCATGAGAGCTACTTACTTGGCACCTTTTTTTAAAACTTTCCACAAATTTTATTGAAAACAAGCATGAAACAACGAATTGAGGACATCACTCAACCAGAGAACCTGAAAACATCTAAACCACTTCTCTCCAAATGACCGAAGCATGCTTCAGATAACAACCCATCACCTTAAAATGGAAAGAAACAGATAAACCCCAAAGAACAAAACAAACAAAAAACAAACAACAAAGTAAACACAAGGGAAAAAAAGAGAGAATGAGCAACCAACAAATTATTTACATAAAAAAGCAGTAGATTATACACAGAGATTATTTACAAGCAAAAATTATTTGTATAAATACTCTACCTAAGAAAATGCCAACCTCATGATTCAAAATAATGTTTAAGAAATTGTCCATTGATAGACAAGGGGACAGGTTCTCCAGTTATCCTACTTAATCGAAAAACATTTTCTCCTAAGATCTCAGCAATCTGATAAGGACCCAGCCAAAGTTTGTCAAATTTTTGGTGACTACCTTTCTTTTCATTGGATTTGTCCCATAATAATATGAGGTCAGATATCCTAAAATCTTTTATCTTGGCTATTTTGTCAAACCAGCGTTTGACAATAGCTTCATGTCTAAAGAATTGCTACAATGCAACATCTCTTTGTTCTTCTAACTTCAACAAAGAGGCTAATCTAACTTCTATCCTATTGTCACTGGAGTAAAACTTCTGCTCGAACTCCAGGATAGGTATTTACAGATGGATGGGAAAGACAGGCTCTTGGCCATATACTAGCTTGAATGGTTAGGTGTTTAAGGCAGCCTTAATCCTAGTCCTATCTGCCCATAGTGTGAATCTTAGCTAGGTATGATAGTCTCTAGGGTTATGTTCTAATAGTTTCCTAATCACCCCTAAGATATTTTTATTGGTAGACTCTACAACTCCATTGCCTTGCGGATAATAATTTGACAAATACTTCAAAACAATATTGTGATTATAGGCCCAAGAAATAAACTCAGCAGAAGAGAAAGCAGAACCATTGTCACATACCAAAGCGAAGGGTACCCCAAACCTTGTAGTGATGCACTCAATGAGAAACTTGATCACTACCTCCATTGTGATGTTTTTGCAAGGTATGGCCTCTGTCCACCTCGTGTAGTAGTCAGTAGCAGTCAAGATGAATTTATGCCCTGCAGTAGAGTTTGGGTTAATAACCCCAATGAAATCCAATGCCCATTGGGCAAAGGGCCTTATCTCATAGGCGGGCTATAATGGCATGGCTGCATGGCGTTCCCTTGGTGCAGCAACCTGGCATGTGTGGCATGTTCTCACATGCCGATGGGCATCCTTGAATACACAGGGCTAGTAGTAACCAGATTAGAGGATCTGGTGTGCTAGGAATCTGCAGACCCATGACCTATGCCATGTTTCCCATGAAACTCAGAGATCACATATTTGGCCTCTTATCGATTAAGGAATCTTAAGTACAGTCCTTCGAAATTCCTTCTATACAGGATCCCTCCTTTAAACATATAGTGTGATATTTTTAGTCTCAGTGCTCTCCTTTGAGTGGCACTCATTACCTCTGGACACCGGTTATTGAGCATGAAACAAATGAGATCAACATACCATGGGTCGTTTGAGAAGGACTGGGTAGTATATTATTGACAAATAACGTTGTTACCAGCATCAGCCATGGACTGAGATAAATCTATACCCCTAACTAATTTCATGGGACGTATCTCTAAATGAATCTCTTGTAAGATGGCCATCCACTTCCCTCTTCTTTCTCCCAGTTCTCTCTGCCTAAGTAGAGACTTGACAGCAGCGTTAGGGACTACAACAATGATCTGACTCCGGAGGATGTAGTGCCCAAACTTCTTGACAGCTCGAACCATTGCAAAAGCTTGTGTCTCAAGAGGTGGGTATTTAACTTCAACATTTTTGAAGGGAGAACTCATGAAAGCAATTGACCTCTCCTCTGACTCTTCTCCTCGTTGAGTTAATACAGCCGCAAACGAGTGTTCGGAGGCAAAAGAGTAGATGTAAAATGACCTCAAGTAATCAGGGCTAGTGAGGACTGTAGCTTCCAATATGGATTGCTTGACTTGAGAAAATGCTGCCTTCACCTCATCACTCCACTTTATTTTGGCATCCTTCTTCATCATCTCGTTCAAGGGCTTCACGATTTTTGCAAAGCCTATGATAAACTTCCTCATGAAGTTGATCTTTTCAAAGAAGGATCTCATCTCCTTCTTGCTTCCTGGCATGGCTATCTTGAGGATGGACTCAACTTGCTCTGGGTCAATGGATATTCCCTTTTCTGAAATTATGTGTCCCAAGAGCTTCCCTTCAGAAACTCTGAACACACACTTTTTGGGATTTAAGGAGACTCCATACTGGATGCACCTTTTGAAAACTTTGGCTAAGTCTCCAACATGATTCAATCTATCCTTGGAGAATACTACCAAATCATCAATGTAAACAATAATTCATTTTCCAATTAGATCCTTAAAAGCTATGTCCATTGCGCACTGAAAAGTTGCTCCAGCATTTATCAAACCAAAAGGCATCCTTCTATATGCAAACGTCCCCCACTTGGTAGTTAAAGCCATCTTCATCCTGTCTTCAACGTCGACCATAACCTAATTATATCCAGAGTAACCATCCAAGAATGACATCATTTGAGATCCGTTGACGGTTTGCAGAACCTCATCTAGAGAAGGAAGTGGGTAATTATCCTTTTCTGAGGCTTTATTCAAATTATTGAAGTCAATGCATAGTATAATCTCCCTGCTTTTCTTATTAACCAGGACTAAGTTAGCCACCCATGTTGAATGGCGCATAGGGAAGATTATCCTTGCTGACAATAATTTCTGAACCTCTTTATAGATCAATGGTTCAATCAGAGCATTGACAAGGCACTGCTTCTGCCTGAAGGGTTTAGCTTCGGGCTTCAAGGGGATAGTGTGAGTTATAACCAAAGCATCAAATGTTTGTAGGTCTTCATATCCCCAAGCTATCGCAACAATATCCTTTTTTAGTGCCATTAATATGTTTTCCCTGATTGCTTAAGGGCAGGCCTTCCCTATGTAGACATTCCTTTCAGGGCCAAAATCATTCAAGTTAATTGTTTCATATTCTCCTCCCTTTTATTCAGCTGATGCCTTCTCTCGAGCCCTCAGATCTAAGTCAAAGATTCTCTCTAGAGCAACCATTCCCTTGGGAATGTTATTAATTTTGAGATTAAGCACCCCTTCTGTATCACATTCTTCAGGGCTCCGATCCCCTTGATCTTTGTTAGGATCATCGATAATTTTCCCTTCAAAGACATCTGAGCTTGCCAAGAATTCCAGAATGTGTCAAGCATCCTCAAAGACCTGGAAATTCTTAATATTGTCAGGAACAACTGGGGTGGACATCAGTTCAACTGAAAATATTTTAAACTTGGAGCCTTGCATAGGTTCCAAGGTGCTTGCAGCGACTGCCAATGAATCAGCCACCTGATTTTCTTCTCTAGGGATTAAACTAATCCCAAAGGCATCAAAGTCTTCGATCAGATTCCATACCCTGTTCCTATATGCTTCCAGCCTCTTGTTGTGACATGTATACTGGTTGCACACCTGCTTGATCAAAATTTCTGAATCTCCCTTGACCATCAAAGCAGTGACCCTCTTCTTGTGTGCAAACATTAATCCTCGAGCCAGAGCTTCGTATTCAGCTACATTATTAGTGCACCCGAATTGCAACTTGTAAGAAGCAAAGAAAACTTTCCCTTTCAGGCTGGTTAGTACAATTCCAACACCACAACCATTCTTGGACTTGGATCCATCAAAGGTTAGGGTCCACATCTGATCACAAGTAGGGGTTGATTCTTTTGAATTAAATACGGGGGATGGTTGTTTAGTAGGTTTCTCAGGAATACTTCCGAATCCCCTTTCAGATGTATCATATGGCCCAAGGTTGTCCTTTTGACATTTACTTATCTCTTGGGTTAACCCCTTGGATTTTGGTATATCTGTAAGTGCAGGGGTGTCAAACAAACCTTGGGGCTGCTCCTCATCAATATGCTGATTCAGGAGTGTGTCTAGGGTAGGTTTAATCAAAGCAGGGATTTCTTTTGCAAGCATTCTATCCGTGGTTAACATGGTTGCTTCCTTTGCCTTAGATGTGAAGCAGTCTGCAATGGTCTTAGGGCAACTTGTGCTAGCTTCCCCAGCTTGAGAAACATGTTTTAAAATGTCAATGCAGGGCTGACAAGTCAATTCAGAGTGGCTTTGATAATGTATCCTGCATCAATTAGGGAGTAGGAGGCTTTGTAAATCTACATTTTCCCCCAAGACCAGCTGATCTTGCTGCAGTTTTTTGACCAATGCTTGCTGATTTTCGTTAATCACAAGGTCATGGGGCTTTTGTATGGGCAACTATTTAGGATCAAAAATAGAAAAGGTTAAAGCTTCATCTCTTTTATACACACCTATTTTAGTTTTGAAATAGGCTACCTCATTATGGCAATCATATTCAGTAATGATATGCTTGAGGCAAGGCTCACTCTCAATCCTGATCTGAGTTGGGATCCCTCTCCATGGTAGCCACATATGTGAAAAGTCAAGGGAGAGGTATCCTAGAATTTTCATCAAATCTCGGCTTAGCAGCATACCATAAGTCTCGGGAATATCCACCACTTGGATGTCTATGTTTGTCAGGATCCTAGGATCTGATCCTACTTGAACGTGTATGTTTCTTAATTCCCCCACCACATTAACCTCAGTTTTATCAAGTTGAATGACCTTATTTGTCTGAATAGGGTCCAATCCTAACTTATTACACACAGAAAATGGCATGACATTTCCTGAAGCCCCCGAGTCCAACAAATAGTTATGCAAGTTCTTGCCCGAAATTCTTAAACTTAAGAGGTAAGGCGGAGTACCTACCTTATTTCTGTATAAGGTTGCATTCACATCCCTAGTAGGTGTCACCTTACTCTTTCCTTTCCACTTGTTGGCTTGCTCTAAGGCTTTTAGCACTATTTCCCTTTGAGCAGGGCACCACTTTAAAATGTCAAAATATGACAGAGAATTTTTCTACTTCTGCATCTCAGAAACAATGTTAAATTTTGTATTATAACTTGAATTACTTTTGAAAAAAGCAGAGAGATTACCCTTGTTATGGTGATCAGGTAGGCCTTGTGGTGGAGGATGATTATTATAGGCACCTTGGATTTGGAGACTTCATGTTGATTGGGAGATCTTTGATGTATTGAATGACCCCTTTAGATTTCTCGGGAAGTATCACTCCTTTATTAGAAAGCGGGCATCATGAATCTCAGCGGGACTCATTCTCCTCTTTCCTTGGAATGGGGAACCCTCCTCGAAAAGGCTCTTAGAGATGGGTATCCTTGGAGTTTTCCTTTGTGAATTCCCTAGAATGTGTGTGTGAATATTACGTGTGCCATCTGTAACAGCACCATCCGAGAGGCGGGTTTACCTCAGAATGGGTTGTAGTATCATGCAACCTACACCAATTGGTCATGAAGTTGAAGTCAGCCACGTTTGCAGTATGGGCTCTCTCCTCATTTGCTTGATAGTTGTGAGGGACTCCACCATTATTAGGTCTCGTATTCTACTATCTATTATTGTTTGGCCTTTGACTATACCCTCTGTTTTGGTTTTGGTAACCTCTTTGGTTATAGTTATTTTTATTTTGATAAGTACCCTGGTTATTACTGTTTTGATTAGGGTAGTTGCCTTGGTTTTGAGATGGGTTTAGATGGAGTTGAGCCATGTCATTGGTAACTTGAGACAGCATTTTCTTCAGGGTCTCTACCTCGTTCATAAGCTGAATTGTCTTCTCACTTTCCACACTCTTAACAATAGGTGGATAATCAACATGACTTAGTGTTTCAATTTGGTTAGGATGACCATGGGAACATGGAGGAACCTGTAGTTGTTGAAAGAGATTAGAAGTTCTAGTAGCGAAGAATGGGATAGGTGGTTGGGCTTGCAGCTCAGACATAGGTCCATAGTGAGAAGGAGACATCCTTGGAATAGTGTTGTATAGAGGAGTTGAGCCATGCATCTAATATCCCATTGAAGGGAAACCTCCTCCCAGACTTCCTTGTTGAGAACTGACTTGCTGCTGCAGCTTAATAGCTAAATTATAGACTTTGGACAGAGAATCAATATCAGCTGCATGATAAGTCCTTTGCAAGAACAAACCTAGCAAAGGGTCTATAACCCTAAAGTATGCCAGGATAGCACTGTTCTCAATAACTAAATAGGGATCTTGTAATCTCCTATACATTCGTTGGAACTGGGTGTTAAACAATGGCAAACACTCACCTGGTTCCTTCCTTATAGTAGTAAACTAATGATATAAAAGAGTTGGATCCACATACACCCTGAATTGGTTGATGAAAGCATTTTCCAAATGTGTCCAGGTCAAAATGGAACCTTGAGGAAGGTTAAGATACTAATTGTATGCCATGTCCCCTAAAGAGTAAGGGAACAATCTGCAAACCACATCATGGTGGGCTATTTGAGCTCTTGTACAAGCATCCTTGAAAGCTTGAATATGCTCTTCAATGCTCCTTGACTCACCATGGATGTACTTAGGGCATAATTTCTCAAGGTTTTTGGGCATATCTTGAAAACCTCCAGGGATAGTCCCCAATGGAGAGGGATTATTCTGAAAGAAAGCCATTGGTGGCGATGGTGGTGGTTGAGCTAGTTGTTGTATGGATTGAACCAGCTATGATGATAGTTGAGATGAATTACATGGTGGATTGATGGGTATCCACTGAGGTATGGGTGAAAATCCTGGTGGGGTGGGTGGAGCTCATAAGGGTGGAATAATGGTTGCCTCAATTCTATGATGTTTATGTCTTGTCGGGGTCTTGATTTCAATGAAAGATGATGGATTCCTAGTTGATCGAAGAACTCTATGGGGTCTTTCTAAAGAGGATGACCTAGTTTTATCCAACTTGCCCTTGTCATCCCTCCTTCTAGCGCCAGTTCCTATTGATGGCGATTTTGGCACCACAACAATGCTAAATAGAGTATTGCTACTCTGCTTCTCTTGAAAGAGAAAGGAAGCAAATGGATGCCTTAACTCCCAAGGTCTTGGTAGTTGGGTCTCAATTGTGCTGATGTTACTCAGTGGTTAATGCAACAGTAATATTCAAGGGGCCTGCTGGTGTTGGGCTTTTGGATTGCTCCAAGATAAAACATGAAATAAATCCTATACTAACCAAGGGTTTTAAAGAAATATAAAAAGATGGATCAGGGTGTTGAAACAGAAAAGAACAATAGTTCATCCAACCTTAACCAAACTTGATAACTTTCAAGGCATTTATAAACTAAAACTGAAGAACAAACTAACTTGTGATTAACACACAGTATCATTCATTCACAGTGTCGATTTTAATAAATGATTACAAACTAGTCTTTAAGAAAAACACAAAATGAGATTTCATTCCTTGAAAGCTTTCAAAATCAAATGATTAATTTTAGATAAATACCGTTCTGGAACACAATATGAAGTAGATTCGAATCTAGTTGCTTCTACTATGGGTTAGATAGATAAGCAACATTTACAAATTTGGCACAATCACCAGTGTACAAAAAACCTATGTCTTCAGACTGCTTCCATCTATATTAGAATAACTTTGAAAATACATTCCAACCTGTACTGAAACCTAACTGCTAACCAAGAAGACAAGAGAAGCTATCATTACTAAGAATCAAGATGCAACTTGACCTCCTTCTGCTAGCTGACTCACTCCTAACGGTTCTAACTCTAAAACAATTCTCTAAACCTAGAAGTTCTAATATAGAAGTGCTAACACTAAAAGAATCTCCAACCTAAAATTCTTGAACACTCAAAATTTTTTGGAACCCTTTACAAAGAGGCAAGAATGCCATATATACATCTCCTGAAGAGAAAGTCGGCACCCATTTTTAGGGTTCACAAAATATCCCATGGTGTCAGGAAGTCGACACCTAGATCTTTTGAAGGGAGTCGGTTATGCACTAAATGCACCCTCCTTGCCGTTTCTGCTGATAAAGATTGTCTTTGGAAAGATCTGCAGATCTTTGCACCTACCACCATAACTCTACGCCTTTGTGTCCACTTTCGACCTCCAACGGAGTTTCCTCGACTACCCCAAAATATCCCCATTAATGTCAAGCTACCTCTATCAACAGACCTCTCATCTGCCCATTTGACTCATGGCTTCATCTTCTTCCTCAATCGACGCTCTTTTCACTCCAGATCTACTTTTCTACAAGTCTATCAGCGTAGCATGAGCCAGTCGGTGAGAGGTTCCGGTGAGCCACAAAGATCATACCGATCTCGCAAAGACCCTTGGCAACACTGCTTCCTCTTTGGCCACACGATATGGAAAAATCATGCTCTCTCGACGAACTCCATTTCTGTTAGTGGGCCCCTCCTCGCGGTAGTTTATGTTTTTGTTTTAGCGTGACCTTCTCGGATTGGTAGGACATCCTACTGAACCCGCTGCATTCGTTCTGAGTCTTCCCGAACTCTCTTTGTTCTCTTCGGGCTCCTTTCCTTAGGTGTGATCCTCGCCTTTCGGCCAGACACTGTGCCGAATTCATCCTTCTTTGACGACCTTGTATGTTGGGGAGACATCATAGCGACCCCTTGTTTTCTCGGTGACAAGCTTATTCTGTTTCAGTGTAGCCCTCCATGGTCACCCAGACCTTATGGCAAAGTCACTCTACTTTGGCGCAGGCCTAACTCCTTCATGCACACGATCTGATCTTGCCAAACAAGGTTTTCATTAAAATAAAGCATTAATATCATGCTTCTTACCAAAAAGAAACTTGCCTCGGCGGAGGCGGAGCCAACACGGGCATGGGAAGAAAAATTTAAACAAGTCCTGGTGGAACCGGGACTAGGGCAAAACATGACCCATAAACGACATCCCTCTCCTTCGAAACAGGCGAGGGCGAGGTCAAGAGAAAACTAGAACCGAGACCGGAGTCGGGGAGGGAACCAGCCAGGGAAATAATCCACATTCCCAATTTCATACCTTGACCTGACTCCGCATCCACAAGGAAACCCCAAAATGCAAAGGACGAAAACAAAACACCGGCGGAGCTGGAGCAGAGCGACGAACAAGGCAGAATCAGGGTTGGAACCAAAATATGAACTAGAAACTTCTCCAAGTTTTGGGTTGAGATTCCATTCCGAACCTGCCTCTGACGCCATCCAAAAGAGGAGGAAGAAAGGAAAAGTAAGAGAACGGAAAGAGGGAGGACAACCCCACGATAAAGCAAAAAGAAACAAAACGAAAAGAATAGGACAAGCGGAACAACGCGAATAGACGCACAAGGGAAAGAAGACCAAAGAGGCAGGACCGAGGCCAGGGAAGGAACCAAAATGGAGATTAGAAGAAGTTCCAAGTTCGGAATCCGTTCCAGTTCCAGGTCCACCAAAACAAACAAACCAAAACAAAAGGAAACAAAATGCCCAAGGCCGAAAAGAAAACACCTAAGGCAAAGGACACAAAGTGACCAAGACCAACGAAGAGGAAAGAAAAGGTGGGGTCAGACCTAGGACGAGACCAAAATAAGGAACTTAAGAAAGTTTAACATTCTAAACTTGGTCTCGGACCTGACTCCGACAAATAACAAAAGAGACAAAAACCAAGGTCTATTAGAACTAGAACTGGGGAAAGAAAAATATCCGAACCTCATAAGGAATTTCCAAGTTCGGTATTGGTCCCGGTTCCACCTCCGACAAAGCTTTGAAAGGAAAACACCTAAGGCAGAAAACCAAAGGCCAAAGGGAAAAGACAAAGGGGGACCTATGTTATTCCAGAATAAAATGGGGTGGTTATGGAAGGCATAACAAGTTTTAGGGACAAAAGTTTGGTGGACTGGACTTGGTGAGAACGAACGCAGTCCAAAACATTGCAAGTTTAAATGGGTGGAAAACAAGGAGGTGGGTCCTGAGGCCTGGGAAGGCGGAATCCTTCCGCCTTTGAAAATAGCGAACACCTGGGGAAAGCCTAAGCAAAGAAACCCAGCGAGGCGGTCCCGGAAAGCCCCAAGGCCGTTGGTAGAAGCAAACTACCAAGGAAGCTCCACAAGGCACCAGGACTTAACAAGATTGCAGGGGATGAAACCCGATTGACTCAAGATGAGACTAAGAAACACGTTGACCATCTAGGACTCCAAAATAAGGGCACACAAAATAAGGAAATAAGAAAATGATTCAATAAGGTGAAAGAAAAGAGGGTCCCTATTCCGAACAGGGCGTGTGTGTTGAGAGCACAACAAATGGAAACTCTATTGGGGAACATTGTCGAGCGTTCTAGGGATAAGTGTTCATTCTAGACCCAAAATATCTGGTTTCGCAGACCAGTAGTAGACTTCCAAGAGTGAACTGGGAGGACAGGATCCTGAGTTGGGTTAATCTATAGGACATCTTAGAAGTGTGTGTGGTGAATTCATTCCCTTCCATGGGAACTATGACAAGTGGCTGCTAATCCAATCTAGCAAGCTACGTAAACCATCCAACACCAAAAGTAACTTGGACATTGCCCTGCTACCAATCAGGAATCCATAGCCCTGACGAAGTTGTCGCTATGATCCATCAGATATTGCTCTACTATCGGTCAGGAATCCATAGCCCCGATAGAGTTATCCGCACACCCATATGGTCATTTGATTTCAGAATTTTCTTGTTCTTCTTTGTTTTGATATTTCTTTTCAACGTTCTTGTTCTCACTTATCTTTTGCTCGACTGTCTAAGAATTGAAGCCTATAATGGGTTTGGGAACCACAGTGGTCACTAGAGAAAACTTAAGATTTTCACTTACTAGGTTATCATAGCAGCCATTGTATAGTTCTTTCGAAATAATTAATATGCATTTTGTGCAAGGTCTGAGATTTTTGTAAAGAGATCCAACCAAGCATCAAGTTCTAAGGTAGAGTTCAAATGAGGAAATCACTCCTAGGAAAATTTCAGGGATCAATAGTTAGGAATGAATGTTTAGCCGAAGAACACCAAGGATGGAGAACAAAGCGAATCATTCATCGAATGAGCACGAGCACCGCAACAAAAAAAAGGACACCCTCTTAAAAAAAAAATAGTCGAGGGACAAGAAAAACAGAGCAATGCAAGCAAGCCAAAAGGCAACCTACTCTAACCTATGTATAGATATTTACAAGGGAGAGTTGGATAGAGCTCAGGCTTGGAAGTAATGCTTGAGGTGTTGCCCATTGACTGGCAATGGGACATCCTCACCAGTTAAGGTCTTCAGGTGGAAAGCATTGTCTCCCAAAATTTTAGCTATTTGAAAGGGGCCAAGCCAAAGCTTGTTGAATTTGTTGTGTCCCCCTTTCTTTTCATGGGCCTTGTCCCAATATAGGACTAAATCTACAATTGTAAAGGCCTTGATCTTGGCTTGGTGGTTGAACCATATCTTAACCATGCCTTGATGTTTGGTGAAATTCTCTATTGCGCAGTCTCATACTTCTTCTAAATACAAGAGCTCAGCTAACCGAGCTTCTCTACGATCAACCCCTTTGTAAAAGTCATTGATAAATTGGAGGGTGGGAATCTTTAGGTGGATAGGAAATATGGGCTCTAGGCCATAAACAAGATGGAATGGGGAATCACTGAGGGTAGCCTTGTGGCAAGTGCAGTCTACCGAAAGGGTGAATTGGAGCTGAGTATGCTAGTCCTTGGGATTCCTATCGAGCAATTTTTTGGTCACTATGATCAAGTTCTTGTTTGTGGACTCAACAAGGCTATTTCCTTGAGGGTAGTAATTAGACAAAAAATTAAGGGTAATCCCATAGTCAAAGGCCCAACTAGAAAATTTTAATGAAGCAAAAGCAGGTCCATTATCACACACCAATGCATAAGGACAACTGAAGTGATTTAAAATGAAACTTTCCAGAAAATTTTTAACTACCTCATTTGTGCATTGCTTACATACAATTGCTTCTATCCATCTAGTGTAGTAATCAGTAGCAGTAAGAATATACCTGTATCCCACTGATGAGGGAGGGCTTACCAGACTAATGAAATTGAGACCCATTGTGCAAATGGCCTCACCTATAACATGGGCTGCAGTGGGATAACAACATTCTTCTCCTTGGTGGTGATTGTCTAACATGTGTGACATGAGCAAACATGACAATAAGCATCCTTGAAGACTGTTTCCCAATAATACCCTGCTCTTAGTATTTGATGCATGGTGGAAGGCCAAGATCCATGACGAGTGTTGCACTTATCATGAAACTCCTTCAATCCTTGCCAAGGCATCTAAAGTAAATTCCTTCATGATTTTTCTTGTATAAAATGGACCCCTATAACATGTAACTGCTCCTTTTTCAGTATGAGAGCACACGTTTGGACTCCTCGTAAGTGAGGTGGACACTTGTGGTTCAACAAATAATAAATGACATCCTCATACCATTCTCCTGAGGAAACATCCTTGAGCTGGTATTGTTGCACAATGAGTTTGGGTCCTACTTTTACTGTTGCTTCAACAATTGTGCAGCTAAGTGCTTGTCCTCTTACCAGCTTCATCAGTTGGATTTCCATGTCATACTCCTGGAGCAATGTGATCCATTTAGCTCTTCATTCACCCAATTCATTTTGTATGAGTAGCATTTTCAATATTGGGTCAGGGACAATGGCGAACACTTTATTGTGCAAGATATGATGCCTAAATTTCTTCACCCCCCTAACAAGGGCATATGCTTGCTTTCCTATGTTGTGGTTGCATAATTCAACATCTTTCAAAGGATCAGTCATGAAAGCGATCAGGTGCTCATTTCCTTCATCATCTTTCTAAGTCAGAATGCTAGCATAGGAACGTTCTTAAATGAATGAATAGATGTAGAACGACTTCAAATAGTTTGGGCTGACGAGCACAGGCACTTCAACATTGGCCCGTTTGATTTCTTCAAAATCCTATTTGGCTTCGAAGCTCCTTTCAAATTTGGCATCTTGTTTTAACATGGCATTGAGTGGTTTAACAATCTTAGCAAAACCCGTGATGAATTTCCTAAAAAATTTGACCTTTCTAAAGAAAGATTTTAATTCTTTCTTCCTGCCTAGTGGTAGAATCTTTAGGAAAGATTGCATACATTTAGGGTCTATAGAGATTCCTTGTTCTGAAATAATATGTCCAAGCAATCTACCCTCAGTCACATCAAAAATACACTTCTTTGGGTTAAGGGAAACTCCAAACTCCCTACACCTCTGAAACACCTTGCATAAATTAGAGACATGATCACTCCGCCTCTTAGAGAACATAGTTAAATCATCCATGTAGATGATTATGCACTTCCCAATCAGATCTTTGAAGGAAATATCCATGGCACATTAGAAAGTGGCGCCAACATTGATGAGTCCAAAAGGCATTCTCCTATAAGCGAAGGTTCCCCACTTAGTGGTGAATTCTATCTTATGGCGATCTTCATACTGCACCATCACCTGGTTATATTTGGAGTACCCATCAAGAAAATAAATCATTTGGAAGCCATTAACAATCTACAACACCTCATCCAATGAGGGCACCAGATAGTTATCCTTCTCCGAAGCTTTGTTCAGGTTGCGTAAGTCTACATACAATCTCATTTCTCCATTCTTTTTTCTGACCAGACAAGTTAGCCACCCATGTGGAATGCCTAACTGGGAAGATAATTCTAGCCGAAAGTAGCTTTTGTACCTCTTTGTAAATGATAGGCTCTAACAAGGCATTAATAGGACGTTGTCATTGGTGGAAGGGCCTAGCTTTTGTTTTAAGAGGGATGGTGTGCATGATGATGGAGGTGTCATAAGTCTTTAGATCCCTGTAGCTCCATGCTACCATGTCATGATACCTCCGCAAAGCATCGATGATTCCCATCTTTTCCTCGGGCGTGCACACTTTGCCAACAAATTTTTTTTTGATCTCCTCGGTTGTCTCAAGGTTGTCAGCATCGCACTGGTTGCTTATGGCTTCCTTCTTTGTATGTTGATCTTGGTCTTTGATCTAGTTCAAATCAAATATGCGTTCAAACTAAACCATACCTATAGGAATCATGTTGGTTTTGAGGTTGATGACCCCCTCTATATCTAATTCGGCCTCTTCCAGATCAACCTCATCAATTATTTGGGTGGAAAAGACATCAGAACTCATGATGAATTCAAGGATGTGTTTATTGTCATTGAAGACTTGAAAATGAGTGACATTATCTAGGACGGATGGTATGGGTGTCAACTCAACTGTAAATTTCTTAAGCCCAGACAAGCAAAGGGGTTGCAAAGTGTTAGCTACCTAAGACAAGGCATCGGTTGTATGATTATGAGCATGAGGGATCAGTTGTATATTGAATGCATCTAAACCTTCTAAGAGATCCCAAACCCTATTCCTATAGTTTGCAAGTCTTTTATCATGGCAGGAATACAATTTTCTAACCTGTTTGACTATGAGTTCGGAATCCCCAAACACTTGTAGAATTTTGGCATTTTTGTTTAAGGCCATGAGAAGACCATGGACTAACACCTTGTATTCATCTACATTATTGGTGCAATAAAACTGCAACCTATGGGAAGCAAGAAAGGCCTTACCCATTGGGCTGATGAGTTTGAACCCGACACTAGCTTCTTGTTTTGATTTATATCCATAAAATTGAAGTGTTGAAAACTTGGAAATCTCTATGACCCTAGGTCCGACTAGACTCTTGTTTCCTTTTGATTGGGTGGTTGCCTCTGTGACCTTTGGGGAATCTTCCAGCTCAGTGTGTTTAACAACAGGTAGTTCCGCTAGCACCTCCTTCAGTGTTTCCTTCTGAGGGGAAATTGATTTTTTGACATGCTCTACCACTGTTTGGCACAAGCAACAATCAAACTCAGAGTGGGCAGAATTGTGAATTCTACACCAATTTGGTAGCAAGAGATCCTAGAAATCCATTCGGGCACCCAAATTGAGTTGGTCCTTTGTGCACTTTTCCATGAAGTCCCCGAAACCATTGAGTAGTCCCAAGTTATCGTCTTCGTTGGGTTTATCATCTGATTCTACCAACATCTTTGTACTCTGAGGCATTTGAGTGAAGTTAGTTAGAGGGCTGCATTGCACCAAGAGGACTTTGGTAGCACACTCTTTTTGGGGTTCAAATTTTCCCTGGCAGGCAAAGGGACAATAATTTCCCAATTTTGTCTCAACAAACAACACCTCATTTAGGTTGTTGTACTTCATGATCATGTATTTCATACAGGGCTCACGGTCTATACAGATCTGATTTGGCAGCCCTTTCCATGGAAACCACATGTGAGAATGGTCTATGGCAGCATATCCATTCAATGTTCTAGTGAAGTCTCTGCCCAACATGATCCCATATGCATCAGAAATGTTAGCCACTTGAATATCAATGACTTGTTGTATCCTTGGATCTACAACAATTTGCATGGGGATTCAATTCATTTCTCCCATAATGTTGATCTTTGTTTTGTCTAGCTGAGTCACTTTCCTTCTTGAGAGTGTGGGAGTGATCCCTAGAGCCTTGCACACTGCCAGAGGCATAACATTGGTAGACGCTCCTGAATTAAGCAGATAGTTGTGCAAGTTCTTCCCAAATATCTGGATGGTGGTGAGGAAAGGTGGGGTTTCAAATTTTCCTTGGAAGAGGCCCTTAGATGTATCTATCTGAGCTACTTGCATCCTATTCTTATCGCCGGTTTTGTCCTTGGGTTGCCCAGGTGGCTTATCCTTGGAAACATGCCTATTGTTCTGATCTGGTTCTTTTTCCAGTTGTTTACTTATAGATTGGTTTGAGGGAACATCCTTCATTTTCCCTGTAATGTCTTGAACCATGGGTTCCTGCATGGGTTCTTCAAAGGTGACTCTCTTAGCTGATGACTCTTGTGTTGTTTTAGAGGATGGGGTCCCATTAAGTATCCTAAAGAAGGCATGCCTTACAGTAGGGACTTTGAGCTATTCGAGGGAAGATAAACTAATTTTTACTTTCTTTAACTCTTTTGCCACATATTCACCCATTTTCTCAATTTTAGAGTCAAAAGCTCGGCCTATGGTAGAGCTGGAAGGTTGGGCTTTCATTTGGTCTGATTGGTTTTGGAGATGGCCGTGAGGCTGATTTTGTGACTAATTTTGAGGCCTATTCTTGTTAAGATACTGAGTGGGTATATGGGGAAGCCCAGGGTCATTGTTGGCATTAGGGTCAGGCGGGATGGTAAAATTGTTTGGTAGAGTAGAAGTTGTGAAGGGTCCACCCGCCTGTCTAGTCCTGAGGAATAAGGGAGTTGTTCTTTGGTGGAACATGTGAACTTTATCTATGCATGGTTCTTCCTCATTTGCTGGTCCATTATCTACTAAATCAAAAAGCTAAGCCAAGGTTTGTTCGTTACTTACCTCTTGTACTTCTTCACTCCTTACTGGGGTGGGCTCAACTTTGGGCTCATTATGGTCACTCCGCAGAAATGGCACTTGGTTTACCATGAGATAGGAAGAGTCATAAGGCTCAGATGGGACGATGTCTCTACAACCGGCACTATCAATAACATTTTGGACCTTGACTTGGAAGATTTTAGCAGCTATCTAGAATTCAGGACAATCCAACTCGAAGTGTTTGCTTTTTTTGTGAATCCAGCACCATCCAGACAAGGTTGCCTCAATGAGGTACACTCCACTGGTTGTCTTTTCATTGTTGGTAGGCTGATCAAGAAGAGTAGGGACACCTCTATTATTGGGCCTTGTATTCCACATGTGATTATGCCTTTGAGAAGGCCTCTTCTCGAAGGTTTGATTTGAATTATGCCCTCTATCATAATTCTTCCCGGAAGAGGTGCTCACTTCCCAGTTGTCCCTACCATCGTTGTTGTCTCAACTTTCCCAATTAAGATTAGCTCGGAGGCTACACTGGGATGCCTAGAACTAATTATTTTGATTCTTTAAGTGCATCATTTCCATAGACATTTTCCTTATCATCTTAGTCAATTCTTCTAATTTGTCCTTCTCAGCGCCGCTACTCAGCTGCGGTACTGGATTTTGGAGAAAGACAAGTGGGGCCACCGAATTATTTTGATGTGCTAGAGGGAATTCTGGTCCCAACAAGTACAATGGTGCTTGCGACTGCTGAGAATACACCAATTTTTGTTGGGGAGCTAGACGATAGATTTTTTGTTGCTGAGGTTGCAAATAAGAAGGAATGGGAGGTGCATAATTCATTGGTTGTTCAGGGTGCGGAACAATGGGCAACTGAGGCACCTAGTTCATAAAAGGAGTCTGATGAGCGAATGCTTGATTAAGCCCTTGAACTTGCATTAGGTGAGCTATTGGTCCCAACAAAAGAAGTGGACTAGAGATGTTTCATCCTAAGTCCGTACTGGTGACAACAACCTCTACATAAGCGGTTACTAGTGTGGTGAGCGGTGGATGCATCATTTTTACCAATGTTGACATGAGATTATCTAATGCGACATAGTAGACAAGAAGGGATGCAACATCATTATGTATGTATGGATCCTAAAGCCTCATAAAAGCACGATGGAAACGATCATTAAAGGATCCAATGGGTTTGTTAACTTCCCTCCAGATGGACATAAATTGTTGGTATATTTTTGAAGGGCTGATTGAAATTTTATACTTCTGCAGGAAAGCATTCTTCATGAGGTCCCAAGAAGTAATGGACCCCCTTAGAAAATTGATGTACCAATAAAAAGCCTCCTCACCCAATGAGTATGCAAAGAGGCGGCATGCAATGTCTTCATGACCGATTTGCATATCCATAATTGTTGTTTCAAATATCTTGATGTGTTCTTCTACCGTTCTTTGCGGGTCACGAGGATGTAATTTTGAATAGAAGCCCTCTGGATTCTTGGGCATGTCATGCGAGGCATCGAAGTACAATGGTGAAGGATTTTGCACCAACCAAGCCATGATAGGAGGCAGAGGTGTTATCTATGGTTGAGGGACAACAATATGGAGCTGTACTTGCAGTAAGACAGTAGCTGGGGACTACGCTTGGGTTGCTACTGTTTGGAATATACCTTGGGCTTGAAGGGCCAGGAGAGAGGCAACTTCCTGGCTGTTGAAGATGAGGGGTGAAAAGGAAGTTTGGTATGACTGGGTGGAGGATGGACAATAGCTAAATGGAAGTGAAGGTGGAAGGGAAGTGGATGGGATGGAGGAAGAAGTAGCGTCTCCTCCCTTAGTTCATTTTAACCTTGTGGGGGGCTTCAACTCTTGAAATTATCCTTTGTTTGGTGTCGACCTTAGAACTCTTTGAAATATTTCTAGGGAGAATGATCCAATTCAATCCAGCTTCACAAGGACCTCCTTCTAGTGCCAATTATTTTGATGGGTGCTTTTGTACACTTTCTCAACACAACCAATGCATAGGTGCATTACCTCTCTTGAAAGGAGACTTCCAACAAAAAGTTGCTGAAAATCACCCCAAGGTCTCTCGGGTGTCAGGTCATGACTTGCATGGAACTCCTTAGTTGATGTTTGATGTGATTTGGCTGGTAATCACAATGAAGACTTACGTAGCTAGATGCGAGGTGGATCTTAAAATCTGAAGTTTCTGAGATGGGAATTAAGGTGCATTTTGCTATAGGTTCAGACAACAATCTAAAACTTTAATGTTTTCCTTAAGTTTTGGCTTTACAATGTGAAATGAACCTTAGCACAGGTTGTTTCTAAAAAAAGGGGGAAAAGAGTAGGGAAGAGAGAAGGTTCCTGGATCTACAACTAAATATGAACAGTGATCATGGAGGTTCTACTATGTACAACTTCCTTCAAACAAGATCCCATTTAACCAAGAAACTTATAGTATCATGGAATATTTGCTATCTTCAAAGGTCTGCAGATATTTTATCATTCATCCACCACATTAATGCATGAATAAAGATAAAGTTTAAAGCAGCTTCAAGTTTTAGCCCATACTAACTTTACAAGACCATTTACCAATGGAAAACAACAAAAAGTATGGACTGGAAGGCACAAATATAGTAGAAATTTCTATAATCATAGAACAACATTAATAAAAATGTATTCAAGTAGTTTGAAGCTAATTAGAACATCAATGTAAATCTAAATAAAGCATCTAACCATGGAGATTGAATCATCAAACATGTGAAGAACTCAAAAAATGCACCAAGTCAATGTATTTTCATTATAAATTTTTGCAACATGTCTTTACAACAACTCAACTCTCTTTGAAAATGAGAGGAGATCCCCTATTTATAGTGCCCAAAAAGTAGAACAAATGGCCAAGATTTAATCTCATTGTGTGGCCAAGATTCACTACAAACTAGGTTTCTACCTACCCGCCCAATATATTACAATTTAAAATACAATTTTGTCTTCATCCCTATTTCATCTTCTAGTGACAGCACTGTAGCATTTTTTCTTTTGTTGATTGCTCTTTTTACTGTAGCTATTCCTTCAGAAGTTCTTCACTGACAACAGGGTTGCCTTCCTGCTTCTTCAAAGCTACATACTCAATGAATTTCAAGATTATTGGTATGAGTTTGTCAACCTCCATGATCCCGGCCTACAACACTTGATAACTCCATTCCTTGGAGTTCTCCTCAAGCCTTTTCCAGTCTTCATCATATTTGGTGGTGTGGTCTCTGAACAACTCTAAATGGGTGAAGGCACAAGCTGCAAAACTCATGAAATCTGTGGTTATCTCATCTGACATCTCGTCCTCCATCTTTTTCTAAAAATGGGGCTTTATTTTCTCTTGATCAATTTGCATCGCGTGCATGTCATATCCCGTCATCAAGCTTAGATATCGGGTGCAATCTGCCCTAATTTCCTTGACCCACTCAATATCTAGATCCACTTTATCAATTACCTGCTCCAACCTTTCTTTCCTATTATCAATGTCCGGCTTCCATACATCCACTAGTCAATGATCATCCCTTTTCAGTGTGAGATTATTTTCCCATGTGGCTTTTGATAGCTGGAGGAGAGCCTCAATCTTTGGATAGGTGGACCTATACGTCATCGAGAAGTCAGTGCAAAGTTTCTTTGTTCCTTCTAGAGACTGTTATAAATCTAGGAACTTGTTGGTTGTTCGAACAACCTGAGTGATACCCATATTTTTTACGTATAGAACCTGTTAGAACTAGCTTTTTGTAGTTTTTTCTAGGTTCTTTCTTTTTTCCATCTTGTCAATTTGTTCCTTGGAAAGTAGTTGGGGTGGAGCCGCAGAGGTGGTATGCATTTTTTAAGCTGAAGACCATTGTTGGATGTATGTTGTCAAGTCAGCTACCTGTGCTTTAGGCTCGTCTTTTGAGACTTTATCCTATTGTATTAGATACACCACCGTAGCCATATACTCCTCGAGGTGCTCTACCTTTTTCTCTCTAGTAGCAATTCCCAAGTCAATGTTGGAGATATTATAGCTTACTCCTTTTCCCATGACTGGCATGGCTATTTGCACAGTTTAGGACCTAGAAGCATCCATCGTTACCTTTAATCTGATTTTGGGTTTCTTCTCGTTATTGGTTGTGATATGTGCTCGGGTTAGGATAGCCTCCAATCTGAATCTTGGATCCTTTGGTGTATGAGTCATCTTTTCAAGTTGCTTCTCCATCCATTCGGGTATAGCAAATTTTCCCTTGGGTGATTCATGATCACCCTTGCCATTCTTGGTTTGGATCTCTATTTGTTCACCTGTGGGAGCCCCTTCTTCCATTTTAGTGTTGTCTCCTTAATCAGAGTCTTGGATGAACATGAGGCATTTGATGGGAGGCTTAGTAAGCAATCGCCCCTGGGGACTTTCTTCTATATCAATTCTTTTCTCTTTCCTTTCTTCAGCTTGTTTGTCTTTGTGCACATGCTCCTCGGGCTTGTCTTCCTCTACATTTCTTTCTTCTCCATAAGGAGGTGGCACATCCTCTTGCTGCTCCCTTGTAGGGAGTTTCACACCTATTGTTTCCCTGCCACCTTCTTGCTCTTCTCCTCTGGGAGGTGACCTTTTCACCTCTCCCTCATTGTCCTTCAATTTTTGGGCCATTTCCTCATCGAAATCATGTAAAATAGTTCTACCACCTGTACCCTCCCATCCATCTCCACTTTTGGAAGAGCTTTTTTCTTCTTCTTTGTAGACCACCCTATCAATTTGTCGGTGCTCATATTCAGGGTGTTCATGGTACTCATCAGTTTCCTCCTCCACTCCCTTTGAAGCTTCTTTCGGGTGCTTCTCCCATTCTTTGGAAATTAACATCGTGGCCTCCATTACTGGTGGTCCTGTTGGAGGTTGCAAAGGTATAGCATTGGTGAGGACCTACACTAAGGAAACTTGGAGGGTGGGATCCAAAATGATTTGTGAAATTTTAGAGGGGAAATTTTGCATATGCCGCGAGAAAGCTTCTAGTAAAGCAAGTGCGGGAATTGGTATTTTTGTTGTTACCAATGGAAGCGATGTAGTAGGTGACATGGTGGTGGAGAAAAGTAGAGTAGTTGCAGCGGAGGAAGTGTTAATCACTATTATGGGCCCGGTCAGGGGAGAGGAGGCGAGATGGACTAAGATGTCCACCATAGGTGGGGATGTGGTGACCTTGGCCTAGGAAAGAGACGGAAGGGTGGTAGAGATAGGGAGAGTTGGAGGAGGTTTTGGATGATCTATTTTCCCTTCCTCACGCTCCTGAAGTGGACCTTCTTGAATTGTCGGCTGCTCCACAACGCTTCCCGTCTGTTTGGGCCTCTTAGAGGATGAACCTTGTGAATCCTTCCATGAATAAACCTTGGGATTTGGCAACTGTTCTGGTTCAACCCCTTTCCTATTTTTTGATCTTGTGAGCGGTGGATATTTGGATGTCCCTCCTATTGAATTTGTAACGACGTCTTCTATGGCACTATTCTCACTCTTGAGTCCCTCATATGTTAGGACAACCCCTTGTTGCTTTAATTGGGCTACTTGTCCCTTAACCCATTCTTCAGTATGAGCCACAATTTGTTTGGTTACAATATCGAGTTCATCGACCTCCTTCTCATCCCAATCTATTATTGGCAGTGGTGAATTAGTGATTGTGGCATAATGGGTCCATTACGGTGCTCTCATCTTCTTCGACTTGATTTGGTATGGGAAATAGTTGTACTCTTTTTATGAAGTATGTAGTCAACCGCATGTAATGTCTTTCACACACCTCCTTTTCATCTTGGCAATATGCCCAAAAATCTTCAACATGATGTAAATGGGGGTCCTAGTGCTTTTCTCACATGCCCATGTGGGTCCACCCATGGGTGAGTAGTGTGTAGGTGGAAATGGCACTCTGCTAATTCGTTCTCAGAATTCCCAACACACTGGGAAGTTTTTAATTTGTACATTCCTTGACTGAAGGCTAAGGCATAAGGGATCCCTACCAAATGTCTACTACCAAGGACTGAATTCACATACTAGAACTGCTGGGAGAGCTCTAACAATATGATCCAGTTATTAGGGTGTCGGAGGAGCTTATTCGACCTATCTATGAAACCTTGGGCATGAATATATGTGAACTTGGGGTATTGAATAAATAGAAAGGTGTATTGTTTCAAGAATGCCCGAGTACTATGAGAGACCCTTCTTTCAAAATCCCCTCCAAGCAATCTGATGATGTGACCGACGAAGGCATTGTTCACCCTGCAATATTCCTTCTTGAAATTTCTATACTAGAGTTGGGGATATCTATCATAGACCTTTAATGCTAGACTTGGTTCATCATTAGGTGCCACAATCAATCCACTCTATTGCCTTCACTCAACTAATGAGTACACGAGCTTGGATGTCATATAGAACTTGGAGGTTTTCTTGACATTCATGAACTACTCATGGAAGCAGTCTCTTATTAGGCCTCCCTAGTAGAATGAGGCTTTTGTGGTGACATCTTTGTCCCCACGAAGGATTTGCTCAACAAAATATACCATCCACTCTTGAAAATATGCAACAGTGGGGAGGCCCATCACTCTACTAAACAAGGTTATCAAGTCGTGGTAGTCCTCATAGAAGTTGTTGCAGAAGAGTTCTTGAGGAACCTTTGCAGCGCTGCCCCTTTTTTCTTTGAGCCAATACTGATTTAGTAGCTTCTTGCAGCCCATTGGGTCCTCATCCCATGTTGCTTTACATTCTTCTATGGTGGAAATCTCCATCTCCCCAAAGGTGGGGATGTGAAAGGTCTTTGTAATTTCCTCACCTGACATATCAACAAGGATGTTTCCATCCTTATCAACAATGGTTCGTGTCTGTGGCTGATAGGCTTGCCGAAAAGCCATGACTAATTCGGGGGCTATGAGGGATGGAGGGAAGCTTGCAACTTTTTCAATTGCACTTTATCTGATTAACCTTGCATTATCAGTCTTGGGGTGGATTCTAACCCTTTGTTTGAACTCATCAATATTGACGTGGCTGATATTGGTGTCTGTGATCTCCTTCCAATCGGTGATGATTTTTGAATGTAGAGGTTCACCCTGGAACTGGTACTTCATTTGGTCTTTGTCCTCTTTTCCATGAGGATTCTTACCCACTTTCTTCCCCTTATTTTTTCTGCAGCTGCCCCTAAGGGTCCTGCACCCAATTCCATATATCCTGTAAATAGGGCATAATGAGTACAACGAATTCTTAAAGCATTAACATTAGTCAAAATCTTGTGGACGAAATCCAATTAGACAACATATGATTAATGAAATCAAATCTTTACTTCCAGATGTCATTATTCATTTTTTGGAGGGATTTTGGACAACCTAGGCCTAGAGGGTCGAATTTCCCTGGCAGGAATGTTGTTTTGAAGGGCGAAGAGGATAGGGCAATCTGGGTGATTTCTCCCATGTTCATATTTTGGTGGTTTGAAAGGATTGTGTCAAAAAGGGTAGAATTTGAGCAAGTGGGTCGAGATTAGTTTCCAAATCAGAGGTCGTTTAAATCACTTTTAAGGTACCCAAAGATATGAGACCAAAATGCCATTAAGGCTTTGTTTTTTAGAATGGCTAGAAGGGGATGAAATTCTGGGGTCCGGGACCCGAGAGGTAAAAATACGGCCATCGTAACCTCAAACTCCAAGGGATTCGGGCTACGAGGGGCGGGAATCCATCAAGGTTTCGCCATTTAGAACAAGGGTTGCTGAGCGGAAATCTAGGGTGAGTGGCACAATGGGCCGGGCCCGACATCAAATTTGGTAGCTAGGTTTTCTTCATTAAGTTTCTTGGAAAACAGGAGGGAAAAATCCAGAGGTCGGAAAGGCGGGCATGTTTTTTCCTTGTAAGATGGCTGAAAGGGGATGGTGTCCCGAGGAACGGGACTTGGCGAGGGAAAAGATGCCCAAGTTCATTGTTAGCTATACCTCACAACAAACGAAGAGTTGGGACCTGGGAGGAAGAAGGTCACCATCAAATGGTTGTTTCAGAGGGGCGAAGTCACCATAGAACTCCACAGATGGAACTTCATGAACTAGGACCTGGGGTCATGACAACACAATTCATTCAAGCTCAACTTTGGATGGCGAAAGGTGGGACAGGCCCCAGATCTTGGGTGGACGGGTTCTCCTCGCCATTTAAGAAGGAAAAAAGTGATGCAGAGTCCTAGGGATGGAGTCCCATGGGATCGGGCCCGAGAAGCTGAGATGGAGGCCAAATTTTGAGTTTGTCATTTGGTAAGTTTGACAACGATCAGACGACAAAGGTTCAGGGTCGCGGGCCTAGGAGGTGGGTTCTCCTCCCCATTGGGTCAAGTTTGTGCACTATTCTTTGATGGCAACAAGCCGGTGCAGGCCCAAAGGGCACAAACGCCGTGTATGAAGAACAATGACGACATAGTCAAGTTCCATATTTGCCTTGGAGGATGATTTGGAGGTTTTTTCAGAATTCTAGCACATGGGTTTTTTAGGGGTTATCTTTCTTTATCATTTTAATGCATTTTAACCTAGGTTTGCTCATTATTTTAAGCACAAAATTACAAAAAACCTCACCGGGGGGGTGGGGCAGATGACAAACCTACCTCTGAAGTCTGATGCAGGAAGATGTGAAATCCACCAAGGATAGCCAAATAATGATCATGGACGTGAGGGCGGCGGGCGACGGATGCACTAAACTTCTTAGAAAGCACTCTGAACTCCTCTGGCAATCCTAAAAAATTAAAATGACAGGTTGGGCCATATTTTTATACCCCAATACGCATTTAATACCTTCATTTAATTCTTGTACAGATGACAAGAGGGTTGGTGAAGTTCAAATTTACGGACAACGGTGGGAGGTCTGGGTCCTAGGGTCCGGGAAGACTTAGCTTGGCAGCCATTTCTAAATACATTTCAGAAGCCAACAACGAAGGTGATATTTGGGCTTGGAGGGCAGAGTGTTGTTGTAGGCTTGCAATTGAAAACAACGAAAATCACAGAAAGTTTTGGGGACAGAAGTCTGGTGGACCGGACCCAGTGGGAATGAAGGTAGTCCAAAACATTGCAAGTTTAAATGAGCAAAAAATGAGGAGGTGGGTCCCAGGGCCTAGGAAGGTGGAAGCCTTCCACCTTTTGAAATGGTGAACACCTTGTGGAAGCCCGGTCAGGGAAACCTAGTGAGGTGGGCCCGACAAGCCCCAAGGCTGCTGGCAGAAGCAAACTACCAAGGAAGCTCCCCAAGGCACCAGGACTTAACAAGATTGCAGGGGATGAAACCTAGTCGACTCAAGATGAGAATAAGAAACATGTTGACCATTTAGGACACCAAAACAAGGGCATGCAAAATGAGGCAGTGAAAAAATGACTCTGCAAGGTGAAAGAAAAGAGGGTCCCCATTTCGAACGGGGTGTGTGTGTTGAGGGCACAAAAAAGACAACAATGATTCAAATTTAGAGTGACATATCCACTTTACAATGAACAAAAAAAAATGGGAAAAGACATTGAATCACCTCAAAGGAATAAACAATCATCTTCTTCCCAACTAAGAATCATGTATTGAGGACAAGACATCATTTTAAAAGGTGGGATGATGTTAGTAAGTAAAGGTCTAGATCATATTGTAGGCTATCATAAATGGTTCATGGAGGATGGAAGAGATATTAGTTATAATTAGGAGTCATGTCCCTTCAAGGAAAAGTATATGTAATGTAGGAAATAGGGTTCCAACTTTTTGGAAGATGGAATAGAAGGGGATATGAGATCCTCCTATTTTGCTAACATAACATTCAAAGAGAAACCTAGAGATCTCAAGCTAGGGATGAAATGAAGGAGAGAGATCTTGCAATAGGGTTGTCCTAGGGTCTTATTACAAACTAATGAGGGGTTCACCACCAAGCTAGGGCTTGGAATGACTAATGAAATATAAAACCTAATGCTTAAACCTAATACAAAGCAATACTTCACTAAATGACCTAGAAAGCATGTAAATCAAAACAAAAAGCTGAGTGATGAAAGGTGTGCACCTAGAAACCTAAAGAAAATTTGATGATGTACTTAAATATGTTGGAAACAATAAATTTAATGTTGGCTAGGACTCATATGTCAAATTAAGCGATTTAGTTTGAGATTAGGGCTTCTGGGTAGGAACTAGAATCTAGCAAAGATATGACTAAAACTTTTGAAATCTGCAAATTTACCTATATTGGGACTCATACACTAGAAGTGGTGTATCAGTATATTTAGAGTTTTTTGGAAATTCAAAGTATGCATATGCTCCTCAATGTATGATCTGTTCTTTCCACCTAATTTTTGGATCCAAAACTCTGATTTACAACTTGTAGATGTCTTCCAATGATCTCCAATGCAAGGTGACAACTTTGAACAATTGAAAAATTTCTCCAAACTTTCTCTTCAATGCGTCTTCAACCTAGATCTACAAATCACACACTAAAGAGAGGAAAAATTTTTGTTTTGTTAGTAGAAAGGGGTTTTCCTTGGTCAAACCCTGTTTTGGTAATCAAACTTTGAAATGAAATGAAATAAGATGAAGGAATGATGAATGGACAAAATGTAATATTGTGACTCACCAAACCATAGCAATAAAGTGCTACAAACATGTATGAAGTGGCTTCAATGTATGTGCATCTTCACTCTTGCTTAGATGTGATAGATCTTCACTTGAATGCTAGCTTGAATCATGAAACCCTACATCACAATTGTTAGCTCAAAAAAAAAACATGATGTATGATGACTTTGAAAAGATACTTGATGCTTGAATAATTCTCTAAAACACTTGATAATTAGCTCTTGAAGACTCTTAAATGCTCTTGTAAACACTTGTAAACTCTTTAATGCTTCCTTTATCACAAATTTACTACATGCATGAATATTTGAAAGTTTGGGATGAAAATAAGCGAAATAACCTTGTAATTATACTTGTTTATTCCAAATTTCTCAAAATTACAACACTACAAGCTGATATCAGATCTAAGAGAATAAAATCCTACCAAGAATTTGAATTAAATTTGATTTTAGGCCACACTGGACTCATATGCCAAAAGTGGTGTATGAGTCCCATTAGGCTTAACTATGGGACACATTTTCAAAAATTCTTATAATTATGCAAAATCTATATTGGGACCCAAAAACCTAGGTGGGACTCATACGCCCAAGGTGGCGTATGAGTCCCAGATCACTAAATCTAGGCCACACAACCTAAAAACATCTGAATTATGATTGGATGTTGGTTTATGTCGAGATTATCATCAAAAAGATGCATTAAGTGAGTCTTGTGGATGAAAAATCAAGCCAATTAAAGCATAAAGAAGCCCAATTATTTAATAAAACCCTAGAAAAGTGTGAAAGTGTGTTACAACACTTTACAACACTCGAAATAAGGTACCAATAAGCTCATTTAGTTCACAAGGGCCCAAGACCTAATGTGAATATGTTAGACATATTACAACACTAAATCAAGGCCATGTTAGAGATTACTTTTCCATCATTACATATAGCCCCCACTTTAGTGAGAGGAGGAACTTGCTTCCAACTCACACTAAAGTAGACCCATGCACATCAAGAGGGGTCCAAATGTACCAATACTAGTAAGATAGGACAACCATGATCAAGAGGATTGTGCAAGCCCCCAGGACTAAGGTCTTATGACAAACCAACATAGGCACAAAAGAACACACATGAAAATGATATAAAGAGAAATAACAAGACACAAGCATACACTGCCAAAGACAAGGAGAAAAGAAAAAAGTAAAAGAAAGGGGTGGATCAAGCTTCAATCATTTTTCTAGCATGATGTTTATCAAATCTAGGTTGTTTGTCCAAAATATGCACACTCATTCTGGTGCCAAATGATATGAAAGTTATACCTATGATAGCTTTGATAAGGCACCATAGAATAATGAACTTCGAGCTTCATGAGGTAAGTAAAGCTTTGTATTCTTGGAGGTCATGAGAAAAAAAGATGGCTCCATAGGCAAGTAAAGTGTGTTATGCAAGGTGGCCATAGAACTGAAATTTTGTAAATAAAAAATGTAAAGAATGTTCAAAGGAGTCTTGCTTAGTTCATATGAGGTCTTAACTTAGGGAACATTGTGACTATTGTCTCCAAGAGAGGACCAATCAAAGAATTAAATATTCACAACTTAGGGGATGTAGTGTGTTGCATCAAGCCATTAAGAGGAATGTAATATGCTATTAGAGATCACACTCTTGAGGAGCATCACACCCGATGTTTCCACAAAGAGAAAGACACGTCGCATGAAGTAAGAAGAGTACACCATGAAACATGAAATATGAAAAAAGAATAATGACAATGTATGCGCCCACTGTAAAGAAATTGCTAAACACCATGTTGTGAGAAATTAGTTTAAAGTAGAAAATGATAAATGCTAACAATGAAGAAGACATGAGACCTAACTTGGAAAGCCCTATGCCAAGTCATATGTTTCCAAATAAAGTTACATCATAGAAAGGGGTTTCCCCCAAAATGTATAACTCAGTACATCACATGCAAACCAAATTAAGGCATGTCATCCACATCCCAAGCTTTCTCTTATATGTACATGAAAGGTGGTCAACTATCCAAAAGAGAGAACAACAAGGTACATATGAGGACATGACTACTTGACTCCTTGCCCCCACTAAGTGCAGGACAAGGATGAGCTGAATAGGATGAAAATAATTTTCAATTAGAGGAACTAGGTACTTCAAGGAAGAGCACCAGAATCCCTAAGGTGTTGAATTTTTTTACTTAAAGCCTTACATTCATTAGTAGAATGACCATGAAATCTATGATATGTACAAAATGAATCCTTGGAGTAAAATTTCTTTCATGTTCTTGGAGGAAGGGATATTAAACGATCTTGGAGGAGTCTCATCAAGATACCCTCTTGATCAATAGTAGATGTTCCTTTAATTGCACAAGATGTCATACACACACTAAATGATAAGGCCTTGGCTGAAAATGGAGATACAGGTGGTAAACCTAGATCTTTATTGAAAGATTATGGTATATTAGTTTGCTTCATATGTTCATGTTTAGGAGGGAGTTTGTGTCCAAGACCATAACAATATTTCAATTCAGATGAAGGGGGTTTATGCTTCTAAGAAGGATTGGCCTCTTCACGAGAACACAAATCCTTTGTAGGTTTCTTAAAGTTATATATTTTCCTCTCATGAGGGATGGGAGTTAAATATCCCCCATCACCACCATGGGGTAACATTTTTTTCATAGAACCAAGTTGAGAAAATGAAACATAAGGTTGCTTTGGTATAGATTGTGAGATTTTGTACTATCCCATAAAGGAGGGTGTGAAATATAATTAACCACAATCATCACTAGAACTTGTGTCTAAAAATGAATCATTTGTACATCACTCTTTGGACTTTGAGGGTGACATCTTGGATTCTTTATTGAAATGAGGCGTAAAACCTAGCGATCCCCAGTTATCACTAAAGAGTTTTGTTGTAAGTGAATTAGGATTGAAATCAACTTGTATATGATCAACTTTTGACTTTGGAGTGTTGTGATTGTATGATTTATAGCTTCTTTCATCTGCTTCAATTATGTATATCTTTTTGTTGTATTCAAATTTCATCGCATGGGTGGCAATGAAAATTGTCCTCCCTTCTTGGAGATAGTACAATCCCAAGTTGCTTAAATTGGACCTATTACGGTACCTTGCATTAAATACCCTTTAAAATCATCATTAATAGGCTCGCAAGACCCTTTATTTTAGATCTCGAGGCTTACTTCAACTAAAAACTTCACAAAATCCACAAAAAAACATCAAAACTTCTAACAAACCACCCCAAAATCTATGATGGGACTCATACGACACCTTAGGTATATGAGTCCCCCAATTTGGGATCCATATGCCAAAGGTGGCATATGAGTCCCATTTGGGGTTTTTTTAGGGTGAGCTAGAAATTCAACTTTTTAATTCAAATTTTTGGTTGATGTCAAATTTTGAGATCTAAATAATGGTAAATTAGATGTTAATGCCTATATAAGAAAGCTTATAAGTCACTTTTTCATCTAAGCAAGCATTTTTAGAGAAATTTCAAGATCCAAGCATTCAAGAGTCTTCAAGCATTCTTTCACAAGAGCATTCAAGTTTCAAAAGCAAGTAGAGTTGAATTCTTGGAGTAGCATTAAAGTGTTTTTTCAGGTCTTCAAGCTCAGTTTCATTCAAGATCCAATATTTTCAAGGGTTTATTATGGTTGTCTATGGTGAATCATGATGGATTCTAGGTTTGGGATATGCAACTAGCCATCAAGATAAGCCTAATTACTTGTTTCCTTGGTGATTTCATCCTCAATTATCACTCTAATTTCAACCTAAGGAAGCTACATGTATCATCATGACTTATTAAAGTGATTTTACATTTGTCAAAGTTATTCATTACATTCAAGCTTCATTCATAAATCTCATTCTTACACATTAGAATAAGGTTGCATTTCATTTTTGATTTCCTAATCTTAGACATGCTTAAGGTTAGGGTTTATGTTCAAATTTTCATCCAAGTTTCATTTTTTCTATCAAGGTTTAATTACCAAACTATGGGTTTGACAGAGGAAAATCCCCCATAAGCAAATCAACTCTATATTCTATTTTGCAGGCATTTTTATAGGTTTGGATCAAAAAATAAGTTTAGGAGGGAAGAGCAGAGATTGGAGCACATATCTAAATTTTGAATTCCTAAAAAGGAAGAATGGGATTGATACACTAGAAGTGGCATATGAGTCACACTATAGGAATTTTTCAAGACTTTCGCAAATCCTAACTCTAAACTACCAAAAATTTGTTGCAAACTAGAAACCCTGATTTGGGACTGATACGCCTAGAATAGCGTATGAGTATTAGTGTGCCAAAATTTTAGTGTTTTTAGCATTTCAAAGCTTCATTCAATCTTCTTCAAGTTTCTAGGTGCACACATTTCATCTTGCAATTCTTAGTTCTGTTTTGTATGTTTTTCTAGGTCATTTAGTGAAAGGTTGCATTACATTAGATTTAAGCATTTGTACTTTCATTTCATTTGTCTTTCCAAGCCCTAGCTTGGTGGTGAACCCCTCATTAGTTCACAATTAGACCCTAGGAAAACCCTATTACAATATCTCTTCCTCTTTTGCATATGTAAGGTTGAGATCTTTAGGGTTTCCCTTTAATGAAATAATTGGGAGAGGTGTTTTCTCTATGTCCTAAACCATAAGTAGCAATAACCCTATTCCCTTTGTTTCATTTTGGTGAACCTACATTTATAACATCCTAATTCTAATTTGGAGTGCATTATCATCCTAGATCTTGCTTGCATTAACATTGCATTAGGGTTTTCATTCTAGGGTTTCTAAATTTTTCATTAGTTAAAGTGCATATAGGTTACCATTTTGCATTTCAAATCATTGAAAAGCATCTAAAATTTGCATTTCCATTTAGTCTACAAATAATACAAACCAAAAATCATAAAAATCACCTAAAATTTTCTAAAAGTTATGAAAAAAAACCTCCCTATGACTCATACACCCCTCTAGGTGATTTAGTCCCAGTGTATATTTTGAACTACATTTTATAGAGTTAAATTCCCTTTATCTGAGCTTCTATTTGTTGTTGATAACTTTTTGTTCTAGTTTGCATAGTTTTTGTTACATTTAAATCATTAAAGTTAGTATAGTTTACATTCATTACAATTATGGATATAATTAGATATTTTACTTTTCATTTTTAGCATTATTTCATAGTTCAATTGGTTTATATTACACTTGGAATTCATTATAAAAAAAACCAAAAACATAGGATAAACCGATGAGCCACTTGGAGAAAGTATAGTTATTTGACTATGTCAAATTTCTTTTTCCAAGTTAACCTAACCCTCAAGCCTTTTAGTAGTGATGACTTTGACATGTTAGATGAAGCCCTTGAGGATTTCATCTCACATGGTTCATCCACTAATGCTTGTCATGAAAAACATAAACCAAGATAAGTTAATGTGATTCAACCTCAACTTATCCTTTACCCACCTTCACACAAACCTGAAACTCAAAACAAACTTTTTCACACCCTTGAACCACTTAAGAACAATGTTTTGCAACAATCAAGATATAATACCATTGCTCATACATATAACACTAGAAACAAACCACAACCATAACAACCAAATTCAACATCTTTACCTTTGCCTAATCCCATCTTGCTTATTGCTCCTTGTTTGCCTTTGCATAGTCAGAAGGAGTATGATCTTGTTGAACAACTTAAGAATACTCTTGAAAAAATATCCCTATGGGACTTGATTCAAAACTCACCTAATTACCACACTATGCTTCAAACAACCTTACAACAAGTCGTGATCCCTTCTAATAAAACTTCAAGTGATGTGGAAACTCTAATTCAAGGAATGGATATAGTTAATGTAGACATTAATTTTCACCAACATGAGATACCTCCCTTGGAGATGAGAAATAAACATGATGCCTTCATGATAATAGCCAGGTTCAATAGAATGAGAATAGAAAGAACCCTTGTTGATAATGGCCTCACCTTTAATGTGTGTAGTGTGAATCTTCTAGATAGAATTCGCGTAGATAAATGAAAAATTGAACCTGATTCCTTATCAATTCGACGATTTAACAATGTAGGAAAGAAACCACTTGGTGTGATTACTTTACCTATTATAGTTGGAAAGGATACCTTAAAAACTACTATTCATGTTATGCCTCATGATCTTTCATATAATTTTCTTTTAGGAAGACCTTAGATTCATGAGATGCATGCAGTGCCTTCGACTCTTCATTGTATCATGAAGTATGTCTATAACAATAAGGTATACCAAGTTGAAATAGACCCCGAGCCTGAAATTTTCTTATGAGTTGAAAAAGGAACGACAAGTCCTCTAAACACATTAATTACAACATCGAACATAAAACCTATGAAAGAAGAAAGAAAAGAGATGGAAACAATTTCAAAGTTATTGGACGATAATTGGGTTCTTTGGTGTTCACACCTTCATTTATGGGAGAATACATAATCACAAATAAAGAAGATGAAAGGAAAAAAAAACCAATGTTAATGTCAACCCAAAATTTAGAAGAAAGATAACAAGCATCTACCTCATCTACTTTAGAAGAAGACACAAGATATACAAAAAAAATTTATGAGATAGACTATCAATAACCACCAAACCCAAAAGAAATGGAAATAACTTATGGGAAAGGCTATGAGTTAATGAAACAACTTGGTTATAATGGAAAAGGATGTGGAAAGAAAGAACAAGGTATCCATGTTCCTATAGAGCCTAATACACAAGAAATAGAAACTGTTTTGGGATATTTCCCTTCTAAGATCACACAAACAAAAAAAAGAGCCTTGTTAAACATCAACACCATCATGTGTAATCCTAAAAAAACTCTCACCTTGAAGGATCTAGATTGATTGATAAAACTTGTGAAGCATCATTCGAGTTTTTCAAGGTTGATGAAGCCTTGAAAGAAATGATAGGAGTTTATGAAAAACTATTTAATCCTAAAAAGAAACAAGTTACATGTGTTATTATTAGTACTACGTAAAAATATTGAGAAGAGGAAAGTAATGAGATTGACACAAACAAAGAAGAATACAACCCTGAATTTTTGAAACAAAATGCACTTCCTTTGGGAGATACCATGGATATACCATTGGATATTAACAATGGAGAAAAAGTCATTAAGATAGGAAAGTTCCTTGATGATGAAGAACAAGAGGACCATGCAACTTTACTTCATGAATTTCCCAAACTTTTTTCTTGGACTTATTCAGATATGCCAAAAATTGACCCTAAGATTGTGACAAAAAACATAGTCCTTGTTGAAAATGCTAAACCTATTAGAAAAAAGATTTGAAATATGAACCCTAAGATAGAATTGTTGGTTAAGGTCAAGACTAAGAAGCTCCTAGAAGCTGGTTTTATATGACCTATAGATTACACTCCTTGGATATTGAACATTATCACAGTTGCAAAACCTGACAATCATATTAGGATGTGTACGGAATTTTGAGATTTAAATAAGCATCTTTAAAAGATGAATTTACCCTTCCTAATATTGACATGATAGTAGACTCGACTACAAGACATGCTCTGTTGTCATTCATGGATGGATTCTTTGGATATAATAAAATGTTTATTAACCCTCAAGATCAATATAATTTTTTTTTTACAAAAGCTTGGGGAGCATTTTATTGGGTCATGATGCCTTTTGGATTGAAGAATGCGGGTGCAACATATCAATGAGCTATGACATTGATATTCCATGATTACATACATAATATTTTGGAATATTATGTTGATGATATTTTAGCCAAATCTTTGACTCGTCAAGACAATGTGAATGTCCTTCGAAGGATCTTTGAGAAAATGCAAAAATATAACATGAGATTAAATCTGAAAAAGTGTCTTTGGTGTAGATAGTGGAAATTTTTTATGTTTTATCGTATCTCATAGAGGCATTGGAGTGGAAATGAATAAAATTGATGCTATAGTTAACATGCAACCTCCTAGAAACATTTCTCAATTACACACTTTACAAGGAAGAATCTAGGATATCTGATGTTTTGTAGCATCCTTAGCAAATCGAACGTTACCATTCACACATCTCCTTAAGAAATATGTTCAATTTAATTAGAATGAGGATTGTAAACATGTTGAGAGTTTGAAGGATTAATTTGTCAGTGCACCTATCTTACAACCTGCTATGTAGAACAAACAATTTATCCTTTATATGTCAGCATTAGCCCATGCTCTCATAGCATTGTTAGCTCAATAAGATGAAAAAGTTAAAGAAAATATTGTTTATTACATTATATGTACTTTGATTGATTATGATAAATGATACATAACAATAGAGAAATTTTTTTTGGCTCTTGTATTTTCTGCAAGTAAATTGAAACATTACTTACTAAATGTTGAAATACATGTTATGACAAAATTCAATCGTTTAAGACATCCTTTTACTAAAACAGATTTATCGATACACTTAGCTAAGTGGGTGATGTTGTTATCTGAGTTTGACCTTAAATTTGTTTCATAGAAAGCAATGAAAGGTCAAGCCTTGAGCGACCACTAGCTGATGCTCCTTCTCCTTTGGCATTACACCATAATGACTCATTCCCTAATGATAATGTGTTGACAATTGTGACTAATAAGTTGGAGTTATATTTTGATGGATCTAAGTGTACAATTGGCTCCACTGTAGGGGTTATAATAATACCACCCATGGGAGAGCATATTCCCTTGTATTATCACTTAAACTTCCTATGTACAAACAACAGTATTGAGTATGAAGCATTGCTCACTGGGTTGTGCACCACTTTAATGATGGGTGCTCAAGACATTAAGATATTTAGTGGTTCACAATTGGTTATTAAATAAATAAATGGGAAATATCAAGTGAAGAATGAAAAACCGTCAAAACATAAGGATCTCACAATGAATTTATTAGGAAAGGTTGAATAATTTACAATTGATAACATCCCATGAAAGGATAATTGGCATGTAGATGTAATGGAAATCACAAATTCTCTAATATCTCCTTAAGATCCTTTGAAAGACTTTACATTTACCATGCATAAAGTTATGAAACCATCAATTAAAGATAAAGTACAAGAAGTATTATCAACAACCATGGAAGACTTGAGTGAATGGTACGATCTGATATTTAGTTATTTGAAAGATGGTACCTTTCTTGAGCCAAAAATTAAGAATATTTGAGCCCACCTTTGAAAAATTACATGAAAGTATATAATTCTTACCGATGTGTTGTATCAGAGGTCGTTTGATGGTCTCTTAGTTAGATTCCTTAAATAATCTGAAATCCCCATATCGCTTGAACAAGTTCATGCAGGTGCTTGTGCAAGTCACTTTGGAGGAAGAACATTATTCAAAAAACTAACCCACATAGGATACTATTGGAGGCATATGGAACAAGATTTCTTTGTGTATGTTAAAAGATGTCATAAATGTCAAGAACATAGCAATTTAATTCATGCTCCTACTTCTGAACTTTGAGATCAAGTTCCTATTTGGCCCTTTGTAGTTTTGTATCTAGATCTCATTTGAAAAATATCACCACCTTCATCCACCAGACATACATTCATAATCACTACAACATACTACTTCACGAAGTTGGTAGAATCAATTCCACTTCGTTCGACAAGTATCGATGTAATATGTCATTTTATATTGGAACACATTATTTCTTGCTTCAGACTTCCTTCTGCATTATTTTCTGACAATGGGACACCATTTAAAAGAATAATGGCATGAAGAAGTTCTTAGAAATGCTTAAAATACATTGGTTTTCAACACCCTACTATCCACAATCTAACGGTCAAGCCGAATCAACTAATAGAACCCTCAAACAAATATTAAATAAAATTATTAGTAAACATAATAAGGATTGGCACAGACAGTTAACATATGTGATATGGGCCTATCACACGAATGTTAGATTATCCATGGGGACTACACCTTATAACCTCATATATGGTAATGAGACAATAATTCCCTTGGAGTTAGAGATTACTATGTTAAGGATTTCTCTTCAGGGACTTATTGATGATAATACTTATAAAGAACAATGATCACATCAGCTTGAAATGCTTGATGAGAAGAAAATTAACACTCTTGAGCACCTTCAGGCTTATTCTAGGAGAAATTGGTGTAGCTATAATGACAATGTTATTCCTCAAAAATTCAATAAAGGTCATTTGGTGTTATGTGAGAATCAATGTAATGTCAATGCTGACCCAACTCAAAAATGAAATTTCAACCCTAATTGGTTAGGCCCTTATATAATTGATAAAAATTATGGATCTGGAGCATATACATTAATAAACATAGATGACACACCTCTTAAAGAACCTATTAATGTTGTAAATTTTCATTGGTACTATGCATAATCTCCTTGAATAGTGTGAATGATAAAGAAGTGGTGCTAGAGTTAGTAGATGACCATCTATGTGTTCTTGCATTGCTTTTTTCTTGACAAAAAATTGTTTGTCTTGAATACTAAAGTAATTATTTAAATTAAGCTTTTAGGTGATTACTTTAGGTTTCATATTATTCAAGTTCATCTTGTGTGTTATGTTAGATTAGATCCTTATATGCATTTAATGTTCTTTAATTAGATCATAGGTGCATTTAATTTAGCATAACATACTTAATAACAATGCCACATCTAAAAGAAACTAGAATATTTTTAATTAGATCACATATAGAATGTTAAATCATGCTGAAATTTATTAGATAGTCTTAAAAATATTATTTAATGAATCACATTTCCATTTAACATTAAACACATAAACATAAATAGACAAGTATCAAATGATCATATATATATATATATATAAATTTTGAGTACATGTCATCAATATATACAATGCTAATGTGGTTAGTGACTATTGGACTACTGGACCCCTCGAGATTTGGTGATTGCATCTATCTAGAGGAATTCCATTGAGAGATGGTGGTATGCATTCGTTATCATGAGCTAAAAGGTGCATCTAGGGAATACTATAGACCATGTACCCATCCAATAGCCTCCTAAAAATCCTTTGCTAGATAATCTCTCTCTACATGTAGTCTAGCTACCTATGAATGTAATCTCTAAACCTCTGTTGGGGCTCAAGATAACCAAACCTCCTCATAAGCAGCCTCAGATCAGTGGGTGTGCCTCCTAAAATTCTCATATGTTTCATGCAGTCTGAAGTATGGATCGAACAACTCTAGGTCTAGCTCCACAATGGGTGGGGGCACATAATCTGTATCAATAGCATCCTTGTAGACTGATAGAGGCACTATCTCTACAACAACCTAGTGATAGAGATCATGTAGGTATCTCACAACACCTACAAGATAGAAATCAAAAAAATAATTAGTACACATCATGATACGTATATATGGAAAATTAAAAGCATAATCATTAATCCATAAGCATAATCAAAAATAAAATATCATCACCTAACTCTCTAGTTGGCTATGTAAAGACCTCTTCTTATGTAGGAGGCATGGAAGATGTGCTAGCCTCTTCATGCTCATGGGTGTTGGCACATGCCATAGTCGTTGACTATGCTCTGGTAACACGAATGGGAGATGGATCTCCCCACTTGCGAGCAACTAGACCCTCGTCAGTCATGTTGCTGACCTCACTCCTCGACTCCTCCTACTCTCCATCATAAAAAATTTCTTCTTTCAAGTCATACTCCTCATCTATCTCATCTATGAATAGGTTGGCATCCCTGAGTCTTGTATCATCAGCTTTATCCTCCTCCCCATCTCTTTCATCTGGGAGTCACCCTACATAGACCATCCACTCATCCATGGGGAACACTGGAGTTGGTCGTGCTACTATCCACCACTCCTCATATGTGTCTGTAGTACTGAAATCATTGGCATCAAAGATTGGGGGCATGTCATGGTCACTATCATCTGATTCACTGAGGATGGCATCATTCGAGGTGAATTATCTAGTGTCTCTTGGCCTCCAAGCACTCAACACCAATCACCTATAGAAGGGTCATGCTATTGGCACTACATGAATCTGACCAACCTGTCACATGACATGGTCATACTACGTAACCATGTCTGCCCAATAGAAATCTATCCCTCTACATCCTACTTAGCTATCGAGTCTCATCTAGTCACTTTGGTATCAACTAATAAGGTCTCCACACGATCTCCTCCTAATCAAGGTGGTCGAATTTGACTCTCAAATATAAAATATCTCCAACCTTCCATGCTCATTGCAGTGGATAACTGAAGGCATGAGGATACCTAATGGTAGATACTAAAGGGAATCCTATTGGTTTGGTGCATGTGCTATGATGTATACACCATACCTATAGTAGTGTAAAATGCACCATATTGTCCACCTCACGATATGTAAACCTTTTGAGGTCATAATATAAATGTGCCAAGGTGTTACATCCCTAGGCATATACTGTCTTGTGGTGCTCCATCTTTCTAATCATGTGGAATAGGCCTTCATCTAGGTGTGCTCCCTAGCCATCAAGGACGAGTACTAGTTGTACTATAAAAATCATAATGCACCTCAAGAGTGAAGATCATGCATAGAGTAGCCACGACAGCTCAATGCATGGCACCATGATGTCATCTCTAACTCTTCCATCTAAATAGTATCCCACATCAACTCGCATATGTAAATATGACCACTCACCTATAAAGCATATAGTCTCTCCACAAATAGGCACCTGAGGGATGTGATGAAAATACTTGAAGGTGATGGTCATCTCACCCATAGGAAGGTGAAAGGTACAGGTGTCAACATTCCACCTCTCAATTAATGCCATTAGCCTGGTATCATGGCACCTCATGGGAGGCATGAGGTATGCCCAATATAATCTAGTAATCTGTAATGTCTTAACATCTACCTCTAACATTTTTGAGACCAGGTCTCGCATGTGATAGAATATTCTTCTACTAATATGTTGTCATGACTGGGGTGGTATCTAACAATAAAGAGAAAAAATAAATCCTATAAGCATTTTAAAATCTAAAATATTTTCCTATCTCATCAATAAGTGCATGACAAAGTTGTTGTAGTGTACTTTTCTAAAGGCCCTAGACACTTTATTTCCCTTTTTGGACACTTTGCGAAGAAATGGGACACTTTGCAAAAATGTGGAACAATTCATGGAAAAGGTGGAAACTTTGTGATGAAAGGGGACACTTTGTGACAAAAGGGGACATTGCAAAAAAATGGGACATTGCAAAAAAAAGGGACACTTTATGAACTTTTCTTCCAAGGTCCTAAGTCAACCTAGAAACACAGAAAATATAAATTAAATGCATAAAAACAAAGCTAAGGTATAAAAATTCAAATCACCTGGTGTTGAAGGTCACCTCGTGCTACCTACTCTCTCAATGTATCAAGTCTCGAGGGCCTAGACTCTCGTCGGCTCAACATTTTCACCTAATCTTCCACAAAGTCAAACTGCAAGAAGGTAAAAGACAAAATAATTAGAGATAACTTCAATTTTTACTCTTATGTTCTAAAATTAGAGTTTTACTATATTAGGACCTTAAAAGTTCTTTTCATTCAAACTAGTAAACCGGGGGCTAGCGAACTCCGTTTTCGATGTTGTTTTTTGTGTTGGAACTGTTATTCCACTCTTTTTCTCATAAAATTTCTATAATTATGTAGTATGGTACTTGGAAATACCCTATGATACGACTTATCTTATTCGATGCAGTTAGATTACTACCTTGATTCCACCTCCATGAAGCAAGTGGAATCAACGGGGGCATATATCTACCCTCGAATTTGATTTCTAGAAGAATTTAGATAAGAGGAATTTTGGACAACTAAAAAATTCATGTTGTAGGATGTGGTTCCTAAAATTGTGGTTTTGTAGATGTAGTGTCAAAAAATGTCATTGCTTACATTTTCACACTTGATTTAGGAATAATTAATGATAAATTGGACTTAATGTCACCTTGATCTAGTGTTGTGAGGTGTTTTACACATCCACATTAGGTCTTGGGCCCTTTTTAAGGTAAATTAACTTAGCTCTGCCTTAATTTAATGTTGTAAAGTGTATCTATTTACACCTTCGCATTAAATTTAGGAGGATTGTGAACTAAATGGACCTAATCTAGTGTTTAAATGTATACTGCACATTCACATTGGGTTTAGGGCTCTTCTAAGCTAAATAGACCCAATTTAGCCTTAATTTAGCATTGTAAAATATATTTATTTACACTTTCACATTGGATTTTGGACTCCCTTACATTTATGACCTTAATATAGGCCCCTAATACCCTATATTATGCATCCCAAGGAATATTTCAATCAAAAACTTGACAAGATAAACAAATAAATTTAGTTTAGACACTCCCCGACACTTTAGCACTTAAAATAGGCCCCACATAGGCCTTGTGGGACCCATTTGCCACTTTGGGAAAATGAGTCCCATCGAGGTGGGACCCATTTTCCACAAATGGTGAATGAGTTCCATTTGGCCTATTTTCAAGGTTTTGAGTAGGAAATAATGGATTTTAAGTTTAAATTTCATATATGTTGGCATTTGGGATCTAATAAATGAGTTATTAGATGGATATCTTACATAAATTAGCTCTCAAATCATTATTTCATAAGGCCTACATGTTATCAAGTCAAGAATTCAAGAGTTAAGCATTCCAAGACTTCACAAGACCATCTAGATAACATTCAAGATTTTTTTTAAGGCATTCAAGGGTAGAATTCTTCATCAATTATTGCAGAAATTCAAGATCCATCATCATGTCAAGAATATCAAGCATCAAGCATGTTATTGAGCTAATGTTGTGATGTAGCATTGAAGATCCAAGATCAAGCATTGCTCTACTATTGTCAAGATCAAGATCTACATCCTTCATGGCCATTTCATGTTGAGTTGCAAATTTACAAAGCATAATTTACAAGGCATAAATTAATATCTAGGTTCTTTGAAGACTTGAAGGATCATTTAAGATTAGGTTACAAATGGGTGATCCCACAATAGTGGTTTACAATTTTTGGCCAAATTGGACACTCAAATAATTTTTTTAACTAAATCTTCACTTTCGGCCACCTATAGCGGCTAAACCATGAGGAATTTGAAGATGATGCAAACTAGAGTTTTGTGACATTTTTTCTGTAGATTCTAAATATATTTTTTTCAATTTTTTTTGAATCATATTGCACTTCTTTTTCCATCTCCCTCAAAAATTGGTTTTCTTCATAAAACAACATTTTTAAAAAGTGACACTCACTGTATAACACATAAATTTTTTTCCATGAAGGATAAAAGTCCAGTTCTTTCAAATCTAGATTTGTAACTCTAATATCTAGTGCTTCCACTTGGTTAGATAGTTTTTTATTGAATATTTTTTCTTTAATCAAGTTTCAAAGCCAAACCAATTACAATTCAGACATAGTGTGACCGTATAATGCGTAAATTTTTTTGTATGTATCAAAATTCTTTTTTTTTGTTGGATCAAGGGATTCAATATTTGGTGCACTCATATTTTTCAATTTTTTTTTTGATAATCTGTTATTTTTCCACATGTGCAAAACAGAAAGCTTGATTTTCAATGAAAAACCTACATTCACAAGAAATAAAAAATAAATATAATAATAAAATTAAATTTAATTAAAATTATAATTTTTGGGAAGCTTATAATAATGACTACATATTTACAAAAAATAAATTTTAAATGAATTCATTTGATCCCCCAAAAGATAAATCAAAAGTGATTTTTTATCATCATTTTGATAGGTGTAAAGGAGACTCTATTATAGTTATGGTTTAAAACTAGCAGGGTTCTATCCAAGGGGGTTTGGTTTAAGGTAGCTTTATCAAACCCTCTTCAATTGGAATGCTTTAAATGGAACATTTTAAGCCTTAAATCATTATATTTTCTAAAAATATGCGATTTCAGCAAAAATAAGAATCTCCCAGAAATTGTAAACTAGCTTTGTGGGATCACCCAAACTTGAAGAAAGTTATCAGATTTTTCTCCCCATTTGCAAGGTCATAATCTTCACTATAAAGGCACCTACAACCCCAAAATTAGGGTTTGAGATCCAGAAACAAAGAGGAACAAAAAGAGTAGACCTTGAAGAGTAGATTTATAATTTGAAGTTGTAGAAAACCCTAATTGGACTCATTCACCACCTCAGGTGAATAAGTCCAAGTTTAGGTCAATTTTGAGATTTTTCTAGTTTTGCATACCCTTTCTTTAGAAACCTGTAGCTACACAGAAACCTAGATCTAGGATTGATTCAGCCAGATTGGTGGAGTCCTAGTAGGCCTAAATTTTAGGATATTCAACATTTTAGGCCTCCATTAAAATTTTGTCAAGTTTCTAGGTATTCCTCTGTACTTTTCCAATTTGTTGTTTCAATTTACTTGCATTTATAGGTCATTTAGTGAAGTTTCTTGCACCATTGGGTTTAATCATTAGATCTTACATTTCATACATTTTTACAAGCCTTATCTTGGTAGGAAACCCCTCATTAATCTCTAAACATACCCTAGGATAGTACCTTAGTAGATATTTTTCTCCTATTATCATCATTTGATTGAGATCTCTAGGGCATCCTTGAATGTAAAGTATAGAAGATTGTTGCCCAAGGTCCTAAAACCCTAGTGGAGATCATTTTACATCTTAAATTTTGGTGAACCCACATTTGGGACATTTTTATTTTCTTATTTGGAGTCCATCATCATCCTATACCTAGTTTGCATTGGATTTGTATTAGGGTTTGCATTAGGTAATTGACATTCTAGGTTTTCAAATTTTTGTATTAGTGAAAGTGCATATAAGTTGCATTTTTGCATCTCCAATCATCAAAAATCAATTAAAATCTATATTTTCATTTTAATTTAGTTCACATATCATACAAACCAAAAATCATAAAAATCAAATTTTTCTTTTTTGAAATTTGTGAAAAAAACCCCTACTGGGACTCATTTGTCCATCTGGGTGAATAAGTCCTAGTGCACATCTAAAACTGCCTTTTATAGCATTTAAAACCTTTTTTCTACACTTTTTTTTTTCATTGATTATCTATTTCACTAGGTTGACTTTATGTTTCATGCATTTTACTAAATCTAGCTTAAATTGGTCCATTTCATGCATTGCTTAATTCCAAATTTTCATTTACAACATTTCATTTTTAGATCATTGCATAGTGTAATTAATAAATTACCTTTTTTGAAATTTTAAAATTTAACTTCATTCTAGGGCTTTACATTGCATTTTAAGTTTGCATAGATTATTGTTCAAAAATGTTAATTTCTATCTTTTCCAAGTTTGCAAAGAAAAATTTAGTCAATAAGCATGTTAGTCATTGATTCAATACATTCCCTATTTATGAGATTCTCTTAGTGCAAGAGAATATAAATGTTGAAAATTTCCTTAAACCTACACCCCCTCTCATCTCTCTTATTTGTGGGGATGATGTGATAGAAGAAGATGGAAACATAGACAATCTTAATGATCATAGTTTCTCTTCTCCTAATACCTCTCCTACATGCGACGAAGGTATTCTAGTGTTAGAAGATGTACTCATTGAGAATCATGACATTGTTGAAAGCTCCTCTTCTATAAATTCTCCTACATTGGAAGATATTTTGGCACAAGAGAATGACATCATAGACACATTTCTAAACATCACCTTACCTAATTTTCATTCCTCCTTTAGTTGTGAGAATGATTTACTAGAAGAGGATAATATTGTAAATGATAAGGATATGTTGGTGTTAGATGATTGAACATTTTAGGTCTATAACAACCCTCTTTATGATCCTTCCCCTACCTATTGTATTTTGGAAGATATTAGGGAACAAAGGAATGAAATCTTAAATGATCATGGAAATCATACTTGTTCTTCTCCTATCATCTCTCATAGTTTTGAAGAAGATACTTTGATCAATGAAGGTCATGAAAATATTAGTTGTCCCTCTTCACCTAGGGAAACCCTCATTAACCAAGACAATTCAACCATTGATCATTCCCCTACTTGTGATGAAGTCATTTTGGAAGAACCAATCCTTAAATGTCAAGAACATTTGGTTTGTCATTCTCCTAAAAAATATCCTCCTAGGGAGGATCTCATGGTGTAAGAAAATGACAACAATAGTAATGTGGTTTCCTTAAGTTATTGTAAAAAGGTGATTCTAGATTGTCCTTTATTAGAAATACATAAAACCAAGATTGTTGAGGTTATGAATGTGCAAGTTTCCATTAGACCCCCCTTGACTATTGGACCTCATACATACCCTATGGGACATCCTAATAATCCTCTAATCCTTTAACCACCTTCACACAAACCTCAAACTCAAAATAAACTTGAACTTATCCTCTATCCACCTAAGAATAATGTGCCATAGTAGTTGAGTTCTAATTTTGTTGCTCATTCATATAACACTAGAAACAATCTACAACAAAGAACCCTCCCATTAACTCAACCTATCTTACCAGGTCCCCCTCATTTTCCTTCACAAAGTGGAAAGGAGTATGATCTTGTTGAACAACTTAAGAACACTCTTACTAAGATATCCTTATGGGACATTATTCAAGCATCCCCTCACTACCACAACATGATTCAAAATGCTTTACATAATGTTCTTATCCCTTCTAATGTGCAACCAAATGACATAGAAGTCGTGATTCAAGGAACAAATGCTAACATTATTTTCCACCAAGGTGAGATCCCTCCTTTGGAAGTGCAAAAACCAAATGATGCTTTCATTATAATAGTTCACTACAAGAGGAGAGGCATAAAGTGAACCCTTGCCTATAATGGCTCATCTCTTAATGTGTGTAGTGTGACCTTTTGGATAGACTTGGTGTGGATAGATCAAAAATTAAACCTTCCTCTTTATCTATTAAAGTGTATTTGATAATGTGGGAAAAAAATCGCTTGGTGTTATCACCTTACCTATTACATATGGAGAGGCCACATTAGAAACACCAATCCATGTTATGCTTAACTATCTTTCATATAAACTCCTTTTAGGGAGACCATGGATTCACAAAATGAATGATATGTGTTCTACTTTTCATTTTATCATGAAATATATCTACAACAAAAGAGTGCACATACTCGAAGCCGATCACAAACCAAAATTTTTCTTGAATATTGAGAAAAACAAGGAGAATCCTTTGAAAAAATTATCACCAACTACACAAGTAGAACCTGTTTAACATAAAGACAAAGAAAAACACATTGAGTAAGTCATGAAGCTATTAGAAGATGATTGGGGTTCCTTAGAGTTTGAACCAACATTCATGGAAAAATACAAGGTCATAAACAAACACTATGAAAAGGGAAAAGAAAAAGTAGTAATGTCAACACAAAAATTTGGAAGACCCTTCAAAAGAATCCACCTCAATCATTTTAGACAAAGAATCAAATTGCACAAAAAGCTTTAATGAACTTGACTATGAACAACAACCGAATCCTAAAGAAATGACAAAAATTTATGGAAGAGGTTATGAGCTTATGAAACAACTTGGATATAGTAGAAAAGGATATGGTGCTAGAGAACAGGGTATCCATGTTCCTATAGATCCTAACATGCAAGAAGCAACTCATGGTCTTAGTTATTGCCCTTGGAAAGAAATAAAACCATCAAACAAGCCTTCACTTAATAGAAAAACTATTACAAAAGATTCCTCTAAGCCGAATTTAAGGGTAGTCCATCCTGAATTAATAGAAACTAGTGGTCTTGATTGTTATCCTTTGAAAGAAATAGAGAAGTATTCACTTAACGTTAATGTCATCATGTAAAACACCTATTCTTTGAATTAATTATATTTTACACCCTCCTATAAAGGAGAGTACAAATCTTGCAATCTAAACAGTCTTGTGTAAGTATGACACCTAATACTAAGAAAGAGATATCTTTGTTGCAAAATAATAGAACATCTTCTACTATTGATCAAGAAATTATCTTGTCAAGACTCTTCCAAGATTGTTTAATATCCCTTCCTCTAATATCAAAAAATAAATTTTACTACAAGAGTTCATTTTGTGCATATCATATAATTCATGGTCATTCTACTAATGGATGTAAGGCTTTAAGTGATAAAATTCAACATCTTAAGGAGTGTGGTGCTCTTCCTTGTGTTGAAGAACCTAGTTCCTCTAATTGATACTTATTTCATCCTATTCATCTCATCCTTACCCTGCACTAATTGGGAGAAAGGGGTTAAATAGCCATGTCCTCGTATTTCACTTGTCATTATCTCTATTGGCTATTTGATCACCTTTCATGTATATATAAGTGCAAGCTTGGGATGTCGATGACATGCCTTAAGTTGGCTCACATGTGACATACTTGTTCATGATGTAGTTCAATTCAAGAACATATGACTTGGAATAGTGCTTTCCGAATAACCTCTCGTCTTCTACTTTAAAGAAATTTCTCACAATGATGGTGTTAGCAACCGCTTTAAAGTGGGGGAATACATTGACATTCATGTTTCATTGTGAAATTTTCTTTATTCTTATGATGCATCTTTTTCTTGGTGGTGTCATTGGGTATTATTTCCTCTGAGAGCATGATATTTCTTTGACTTGTCCACTCTTGGAGACATTAGGCACAATGTTCTATAAGAATAGACCTTGCATGAACTAAAAAAATCCCTTTAAACATTGCTTACATTATTTTGTATTTACAACATCGGTTATATGGACACCTTGCATAACATACTTTGCATTCCTATGGAGCCATCTTGTTTGTTCATGAGTCCCAAGAATATAAATTTTTGATTGCCTCATGAATCTTGAAGTTTATTATTTGTTCATGAGCTCCAAGTAGACAAATTTTTGTTTGTCTCATGAAGCTCAAAGATCATTATTGCATGGTGCCTTATCAAAGTTATCAGTAGGTATAACTTTGGTTTGGTTATATGGGAGCCAAATGAAGGCATAAATTCCATTAGACACTTGTGTATGTTTGAACATACCAGTCATGTGTCTCACCCTCTTTGGATACTCACCCCATAGATGACCTGATGTTCTACTGCCCTAGAGTGAGAATATTGTGGATACTCACCCTGCGGATGATTTGAAGTTTCATGGCCCTAGAGTGAGTAAATTTTTTTTCAAAGATGGATCCATTTAAATTATTCTTTTCTTTCTTCTTTATATCTTTGGAATTGTATGTTTGTGTATCTTTTTTTGCTACAAATCATACACCTTTTGTGTGTCCTTTTGTGCTCATGTTGGTTTGATGGAGGATCTCAGATTTTGGGGGCTTGAACACCTCCTTTGGTATTTTTCATCCACACTGGTACATTTGGAACCCTCTTGAATGTCTACCTTAGTGTGAGTTTGAAACAAGTTCATCCTCTCACTAAAGTGTGGGCTAAATGTAGCATCGAAAAAATTCATTGATTACATTTTCACACTTGATTTGGGAATAATTATTGATAAACTAGACTTTATGTCACCTTGATCAAGTGTTGTGAGATGTTTTACATGTCCACATTAGGTCTTGGTCCCTTTGCAAACTAAATTAACTTAGCTCTACCTTAATTTAATGTTGTAAAGTGTGTTTATTTGCACCTTCACATTAAATTTAGGAGGCTTGTGAACTAAATGAACCTAATCTAGTGTTGAAATGTGTTCTTCATATTCACATTGGGTTTAGGGCCCTTCTAAGCTAAATAGATCCAATTTTTCCTTAATTTAGTGTTGTAAAATATATTTATTTGCACTTTCACATTGGATTTTGGGCTTAATTGCATTTATGAAATTAATATAGGTCCAATAAGACCCTATATTATTCATCCCAAGGAATATTTCAATCAAAAACCTGACAAGATCAACAAATAAACTTAATTTACACACTCCCTAACACTTTAGCACTCAAAATAGGCCTGCGGGATCCATTCACCACTTTGGGTGAATGAGTGCCATCCAGGTGGACCCATTCACCATAAATGGTGAATGAGTCTCATTTGGCCTATTTTTAAGGTTGTGAGTGGGAAAAACTAGGTTTTAAGTTTAAATTTCCTATATGGAGGCCTTCGGGATCTAATGCATGGGATATTACATAGATTTCCTATTTAAATGAGATTTCAAATCATTATTTCATAAGGCCTACATGTTATCATGTCAAGGATTCAAGAGTTAAGGATTCCAAGACTTCACAAGATCATCTAGAGAGCATTCAAGATCATTTTTAAGGCATTCAAGGGAAAAATTATTCATCAATTCTTTTATAAATTCAAGATCAATCATTATGTCAATCATATCAAGTATCAAACATGTTATTGAGCTAGTGTTGTGATGTAGCATTGAAGATCCAAGATCAAGCATTGTTCTACTCCTATTGTTAAGATCAAGATCTACATCCTTCATGGTCATTTCATGTTGAGTTGTAGATTGAGAAAGCATCATTTACAAGGAATAATTCATGATCTAGGTGCTTTGAATACTTCAAGGATCATTGAACATTAGGTTACAAACTTGAAGGAAGTTTTTGGAGTTATATCCCCATTTGCAAGGTCATAATCTTCACTAAAAGTCACCTACAACCCTAAAATCAGGGTTTCAGATCTGGAAACAAAGAGGAACAAAGAGATCAAACCTTGAAGAACTTATTCAAACTTTGAATTTCTAGAAAACCGTAACTAGACTCATTTGCCACCTTTGACGAATGAGTCCTAGTTTAGGTCAATTTTGAGATTTTGTAGTTTTAGATACCCTTTTTCTAGAAACCTGTTCCTAGACGAAAACACAAATATGGGACTGATTCACCCAGATTGGTGAATGAGTCCCAGTAGGCCTAAATTTTAGGATATTCAGCATTTCAGGCCTCCATTCAAACATTCTTAGGTTTCTAGGTATTCCTCTATACTTTTCTAGTTTATTGTTTCAATTTGTTTTCAGTTATAGGTCATTTAATAAAGTTTCTTATGTCATTGAGTTCAATCATTATATCTTCAATTTCATACATTTTTCCAAGCCCTAGCTTGGTGGTGAACCCTTCATTAATCTCTAAATATATGCTAGGATAGTACCTTAGTAGATCTCTTTCTCCAATTATTATTGAATTTGATTGAGACCTCTAGGGTATCCTTGAATGTAAATTATAGAAGATTGTTGCTCGAGGTCCTAAAACCCTAGTGGAGACCATTTTCTATCTTTCATCAGATAGATATAGTGGGGGCATCATTCTCCCATGCTCACAAATAGATCCATATGAGTATCGTTTTATGAAACAAAAGTTATTGTTTGAAGTCCTTTAGCTTGCATATGCACTTAGAGTCATATGGGCGCTAAAGTGGGGGCTAAATGTCGCAAATAAAATTGTACTCCCTTCTTGGACATAGTACAATCCCTTGCTTAATTTGGACTTATTTTGGTAACCTTGCATTAAATAACCTTTCAAATCATCATTAATAGGCCCCTAAGACCTTTTATTTCAGATCTCGAGACTTATTTCAACTAAAAACCTAACAAAATCCATAAAAAAACACAAAAAATATAACAATCGGCACCAAAAATCTAGGGTGTGACACATACACCACCTTTGGTGTATGAGTCCCCCTAGGTGGTACCCATATGCCAGAGGTGGCATATGAGTCCCATTTGGGATTTTTTATGGTTTGAGAAGGAAATTCAACATTTTAATTCAAATTTTTGGTTGATGTCAACTTTTGAGATCTGGATAACGGTAAATCAGGTGTTAATGCCAATATAAGCAAGCTTCTAAGTCACTTTTTCATCTAACCAAGCATTTTTAGAGTAATTTCAAGATCCAAGAATTCAAGAGTCTTCAATCATTCTTTCAAAAGAGCATTCAAGTTTTGAAATAAAGTAGAGTTGAAGTCTTGGAGAAAAATCAAAGTGTTTTTGTAGGTCTTCAAGCTCACTTTCAATCAAGATCTAGCATTTTCAAGGGTGTATATTATTTTCTATGGTAATTCGTGATGGATTCTAGGTTGGGGAGATGCAACTATCCATCAGGCCAAGCCTAATGAATTGTTTCCTTAGTGATTCCATCCTCCATTATCGCTCTACTTTCATCCTAAGGAAGGGAAATGCATCATCATGACTTATTAAAGTGATTTGACATTTCTCAAAGTGAGTCATTACATTCAAGATTAATTCATCCATCTCATTCTTACACATTAGAATAGGGTTGCATTTCATTTTTGATTTCCTAATCTTAGACACACTTAAGGTTAGGCTTTATGTTCATGTAGACATGCAAATAGGCCTAACTGACATTATGCACCTAATTTTGTTTAATTATCATCAAATTCTTCTATTAATCAAATAAAGCAATTTATTAGATTAATTCACCAATGTTCATCATGTTGATTTAAATGAATCAATCAAATCCCTAAAGTCCTCATCTAATTTAATAAATCAAATTGTTTAAATCAAAATTTCAAATCCACTAAATTCCTCCAAGTTAATTAATTCTAGATTAATTAACTCCTAATCCTAATTACCCATTCTCTATATTTTTACTCAACCTTGGTCAAACCCAACCCCTAGTTAACTAACTCACTTGCACATGAAAATCAATTATTTTAATTAAATAATTCCTCTTTTTATTGTCACAAAAGAATATTCCCAAGAATATTCCTCCCAAGTACCTCCTAATTCAATTTCCCTCCAAAACCTCTTACAAATTCATTAACTCCTCTTACATCCTCATTTATTCTTCTTACATCATCTCACATCTTTAACCATAACCATTTACTTATCCTTACATCCTTTCAAATACTCAACCATATGCATTTATTTCTCTTCCATCCTCTTTACTTGCACATTCCTCAAAATGTGCTCCAACTTCATCCAATAGAATTGAGACAGGTGTCACAATCTCATTGGCTCTTCTTTAGTCCCCACATTCCTGCAATCTCTCCTTTCTTCAACTCTTCAACCCTATAAATAGAAGCATTCTATCCACAGTCAGATCCACAATTGTATGCAATTTCACTATGGGCACATTCATCTTGCATTTCATCACATTTTGAAGGCTTGTGATTATCATTGGAAGCTTATCAAGGGGGTGGGAAAAGGTATCCTTTCCACATGAAAGGAGCATCACTCCCACTATGGGATAGGGTTTGACATGGTTCATATGCTTTTAGTTAGTTGTTTTGGTTCTTTTTATCTTGTTTGCATAGGTAGCATGATCAAGTATTTCATAGGAGTACTCTATTTTCCTTTTTTAAATTAAATGATACTAATGTGTCATTTTTTAAGCATTTTATAGATTTGTGCTAATATTTTAGTGTGCCAGTTAGGGAAAATTTGTTGTATTGTTGGATTTACTTGTAGATTGTTTTAAGGAATTATCTTTCTTTATTCACACTCTGCTTTGTCAGCACATAGTAATAAAATAAAATCTTTGAAAAATTCATCCATTGCGTGACTAATATTTGTTTTTAAGTCATATTGTATCCTATATTTTTGTGAGCTATTAGTTTGGTTCTAATTTTAATCTTGATTAGTAGGTAAAAATAGTACAAGAATATTCAAAAGTAGCTTTCCCAGTATTTAGTTTGAAATCTTCTATCATTGACAATTTGCTCACATAACGGTTCTACAGTTTACTCTCACTAAGGAAGGTTTCTTTTCAAATTGAATGTTTTATTAGCAAAGTAATGTGAGACAAATTTTTTATTGTGACACTTCTTGAGATCTGATGGTTGTGAAATTGTCAAAGATATCTTGTAATGGGATCTCTCAATCTTTACAATACACAACAATATTAAATTTTTAATCACTGACAGGTTTTCAGTCTTTCCCTAAAATGTGTACTAATGTCTCAACCTTGAGAAAGTGGTCTATAGTGGAGTTAAATTACGTAGATGCTATAGCAAGAGGTTCACAGGAGATCTTTGTTGGCTGCAAAAAAATATTTCTTGAGATCTTTGTTGGCTGCAACAAAATCTTTCTTGAGATCTTTGTTGACTACAACAAAATCTTCCTTGAGTTACTCTTTTCCTATCTATATGACCTTTGATGGAGCAACATTTTTTTTGAGATAGACATATCACTTCATGATGTGGAAATAAAATGCATTAGCAAGTGGTACATATCTACTTTAGCTGCCATAGTTCTCGGAGGTGTGTTCAAGTTTCAATACCATTTGTATAGCTTTCATTTTTTATAGTCTCATATTTTAAAATCTACCTACTCCACAAAATTCATATTGTTGCACATGGGAATTCTTATCCTATTCCTATGGTACAAGATTTAAAATCAATTCTATTAGTCCTTTATTCATTGATTTCTTTCTTAACAAGATTGGTTTTGTACATTTTGAAGGTAGTAAATGCAAAATATTGAATCGAGTGCCTTCAATACAAGGGTAAGAGGGAGTTTAATATGATTGCAATTTATATTGTTGTATCTACCTCCATTATGCAATCAATATTAAATTCTCCTTCATATTGTGGTGGGAGAATTTATTACTTAAAATTTCAATCAAATATGTGGATTTCAAATTTACATTAACTTCTCTATCTTGTCAAGCTTTCCCATTGATTGTTACATGCTTTCAAAATTGTCTCCAACTTAAAGAGTGATGTCGTTTTATATTTAAGACATCATTTCCCCTTCTCTGGTTTAAAATGGTACAAAGCATGTGGGAGAATAAATGATTCCAATTTATAAAATACTTATTGTTCCTTGTTTAGCTACACAAAATAGGTCGACATCTCTGCTTAGAGGTAATTGGAGGCGAGATAAGGCACTTCAATGGGTTTTGAAATGGAAATGATGGGATTATAGTTTATAGTTTATCCATGTACGTCTATTCCAAATTAAATTAAGGAGAAAATATTGGATACCATAGGATCGCTATTAGGCTATATTCCATTTAATACTGGAAGTAAATGTTGTATGTGTCTTTTATTGATTATGTTTTCATGATTTTGTTGGATATCAGTGTAGTTATCAATGGAAATATTCTACACACTTGAAGCATTTATTTATCTCTTCTTATAATCATGCTTGGTGTGGCATAAGTATTCCACCACTACTATTGTTCAAATGCTTTATCTTACTTGGAAGATTAATATCATATGATTTTTCAGTTTGTAGTTTTTAATTTTTTTTGGAAGAGGTAAAAGTTTTGTTTTTGGATTTGATCGAAAAATTGTCAAACAATGCTCTTTTTTTTTTTTTTAATCTAGAAATTCATATGATGTTGGAGTAAAAATCTTGAAGCATGCCACTAGAATCCATTTTCATCAAAAATATCTTTTAACTCATGCATTGCAGTCATGGAAATGCTTTAATGAAGAATCTTGAAATCAATAAAGATCATTAGTGTTTGTTGCCTTAATATTGTGTTTCTCTATCCATTGTTGTTCAATATCATATTTTGTTCAATCTTGGTCTTGTTGTTTCTCTACACTAATATTGATGTTTTCTTTGAGTGCAGAATTAGCAAACTATTGAATTGGCGAACGATTACTTCTTAACATCTGTTCTTTTGAGTGATCTATTTTATTAAATTTTTCTTGAATATATCAATATTTAATTTGTAGATTTGAATACGTTGATAACTAATTTGGAATTTTTTTGAAGATAACGAAGTAGCAAGATGACAAAAATATCCACAAATAACAAAGTAGATTTGAGTTCGAAAAGTGGGCATTCGAATCTTAAAAATAACACTTTATAATGCTTATTGTAATAGCCTAAGGAACTCATTGATGCTTTTGTTTTATGTACTAGGCCAAGTAGATCAATTTAGGTTTAAAATCAATCATTGTTTTGATTTTTTCAAAGTTGGACTAAAATTGAACATTAGAAACTTACTAGACTTTGATTTTGGGCTAAAATTGAACAAGACAAACTCACACTTATTTTTTGGTGCTTAGAACGAATTCACTTCTATTTTGGGGATTAAAAATAAGTTGTGCCTTCACTATTTTTTGATTTTTTGCAATTTGTGTCACTTGAATACATATGCACTTCTCTCATGCCACTCAAAGATCTTGAGAATCAAAAGAATTCCATTGACATTGGTTGTCTAAAGTCACCCACACATTTTGATTTGGATTAAAAATTGAACCCTCATGCTAGTGTGAAGGAAAGGAATTGTGTGTGTTCCCTCCTAGAGCTTTACACAATCTACGCAGTTGAACTACAAATGTACTTCACTTTTTTTTATCTTTAGAGGGCCTACATCCCCGCTTCAAAAGGAGGTAATGAACCAAGTAGTAACAAGTTAAATTTAAGCTCTTCTGAACCACAATTAAATGTGTTGTTACGACAAAAAATCATGATCAATAGGAAGTGGTAGGTGATAGCTCTCCCCTAGTAGGGTATGTGCAGGATCATGATGGGCTAAATAGTGGCAATATGATGGGTATTTGTAGGGTATGTTGCTGATGACTTTTTTTTAAACCCAAAATTGATGAAATGAAAAAGGTTTTTAAAGGAGATTCTCAACTTTCCACCAATATAGATTATGCTTTACTTTGAATTTAATAAATAATTATTATTCATTTTCTATTTGAATTATGACTAAAGTCCTAATTGATAGGCTGGTTGAAAAACATCTATAGCTTTTAAATGGTATCACATTTTTGGAATCCAAAACTTGCATCCCATTCTATGCTTCGCATACTATAGGATTAAAAAAAGAAATATTGAATTTTATGAAGTTTTGACCAAGTTAAGGTGGTCAGACATACAAGTTTTTATATTTTTTAAAAATTGTAATAAAAAATTCATAATTAATTATTTTATTGGAAACAAAATACAAAAAAATATGCATCACATCTGGACATGTGTCCTCTACTTATGTCTAAAATCTTATAAAAAAATATTATCATTTTATTGTGGTTAGGGAGGTTAGACAGACACCTATTTCTTATTTTTTCCCTGAAATTTAAGTACTACTGCATTGAAATTTCAAATTTTCACCAAATGGATTTTAAAAAATAAAAATAAACCTAGTAGTTTAGAAACTACATTCAATTTTCTATAGATTCTATTCTTACATATTTTTGAAATAATATAGATAATTTATTCAAATTTTTACGTCAAGTTGCCTAACTTTGAATTTTCTAAATTTTTTGCCACTTAAGGGCCTATTTTTTTCCATGATGATCCTGCACATACCCAACATCTTTATGATGCAAAAATACCTTGCTCTAAGGGTTGGGAGACCTCTTTGAGGGATTTTATCATAGTATCCCCTGAGATGGATGTCCTTACTACAACCCATCTGTTTAAAGACCAAAATCCTTCAATACTTATTGGTGCAAGAACAACCATTCTAAAGCCACCCCACATTTGTAATATTCAAAGTAGAAACAAAAAAATCCTTAAGGTCTTTGGATCTTCAGGATTTTGAGATTTTGTGGTCCCAAGAATTGTGTGCCGAGAAAGGGGGAGCCAGTATCGCCAAATCTCTAACTGCTCACTTTGTCTCAGTGTTTGGAGAAATCCAAGTGGGAACTCAACAAGTATAGCCATTTCTAACCTAGGGTTGTGCAATTTGTGAGTCAGTCAAATACATTGCTTGGATCTCAATCTTTGAAACAAACATTCAACAAGTCATTAAAATTTCAAACCCTTTGGAAAGAGGAAATATCCTTTCAAAGAGTCCAAATATTATTGCTTGTCCCTAGGGATGCTTAGAGGCTTCTAAATATTTGGGCCCATATCTCAATTTTTTCTCTCCAAAGTCAACCTAGGAAAACTATGGCCTTGATTCTTTGATTTTCACATAATGGACTTGGTGGAATGAAAAGGAATTAAGACATAGACATTTAGTTTGGAACTTAAGCAAGAGGTGTTGATGTGGTAAAAAGAATCCATTTAATCAAGATAAAAGATAATTGAACCCCACATATGTGTTTGTCCTCATGATTTCCTGCAAAGTCAAAATTCCAAAACTAAGGTCCACTAATCGTCATAAGAATCTTAGTCCAAAGGCTCTCAAGAAACACCTCTTAGCACTTCATGAAACCAAAGATAGGTTGGTATACAACTTCTAGAAACCTACTTCAAGGAACAATCCAAACTTGTATTCTTTCTATTACTGTCGTAATCTTGTTCTTTTCCAACATTTTGAATTTCTCACATAATTATTAGAGGTATAGCATGTTCTTCAAGACTTTGGTATTGTAAACAAAGTCCTTCTAGGTTCATCTAGGATCAAACCAACATTTTCATTTATCACAACATTTTTCAAAATCCACCTCACAAACAACTTTTAGAACCTTGGAAAAATTATTTATGCTAGATTTTTGGTAAATCCTTCAATCAAAATCAAAATTACTTTGTTTGGGTAGGTGTGTTTGGATGGATCCTTTCTCACACATTTAGCTAAATTATCACCATCTTTGGAAACATTTACCCCAAGATAGCATCTAACATATTGGGATCTAAAATTCCATCATCCAAATCAAGCCAAATCCAAATCCAAATCATAAATCCTAAAGTCTAGTATTCCTCCAAAGTTCTCAAAAGTTCAAACATCCATATCATTCACCCTTGATTTATCACACCACCATCATTTGATCCTTAAAAAATCCTAGATTTTTTTTTTTTTACCTAAAGTTTAGATCAACCAAAATATTTAGAGGTTTACCTCCCATATTCCTAAAAATTGATCCCAATTTAATGGTCCAAACAAGGTCACAACACAAGAATATCATGGAGGAAAAAAAAGAAACATCAACCTCAAGTAATTCAAGTCAAACATAAACTAAATTCAACCCTAGGATATCCATCAACCTTCCACTTAATCCTCCTCAAATATCTAAAAAATCTTCAAGATAGAGGTTTCCAAGTGGAGGATGTCACCAAAAGATTCCAAGGAATGTCCCAAGATGAAATAATTGAACTAGTCCAAAATCTGGAAACACACAAGATTGTCAACACAATCATGAGGCTTAATCCCACATAATACATGTTGATATTAGAAAAGGAAGGGGCTAAACTCCCTTCAGATTTTGATGTGAGCACTATTGTTGAATAATATTTTGGGAACATGCGTCAAACATGATTCATGCCTTCATTCCCAAACATCATCCAACCCATCATACAACCATCATCATCACATGCCCCAATTCAACCAATGATCACCAAGGGAAGTTCAATACTCCAAGCCCTTCAAGGGCATCCACTTTTCAACAACCAAAATTTGGAAGCAAACACGATCTTGGGTATGCCTAGAATTGTCCCACAAGGCCCTTAACATCCATATGTTCCACTCATTTTCCATGATAAAAACAATCACTCCACCTTTTCTGCAATACTGACATACCCTTTTGATACACAAAGCTCTCTACCCTATGTATCACAAGAACACGTAGATTTATTTGTACAAGTGGGAAATTTTAATGGATCATCCTTAATTTTGAAAGGGGACACACCACCAATCTTCCCATAATTCCCACTATTTCCATCATCATCCATGTGAAATCAAGGTGTACGGAAAATCCCTTCACTAAATACAACAATCCAAATTCAAGCAAATCAAATCATTCCTCCAAGCACAAATCAAATCACCACATCCATCATACCAAATACTCTGAACATGTCACCGATATCACAACACTGGGTGGCAACAATCCAAATCTCCCAACTAATCATCACATCATCTACAACACCCCAAACATCTCAAAATCTAGTCTCACTAGGACTAAGCATATCAACTATCAATCTGAACCCACCATCTACCACTCAACCCCTCATCATCACTCAAAAAACACCTCAAAAACCACTTGTCACATCATCTCATACCATACCAAAAAATCCACCACCTCCACCTCTGAATCCAAATACAAAAAAACAATATAGTATCACATTTCAAGCAGCCCAACAAGCATACCAAAAGGCACTTCAACAATTCCAAGCACAGTAGGAAACACAACAAGCTGCCCAAGCACAAGTGCAAGCTTTACTGCAACAACAAGTTGTACAAGCCAGATAAGTTGCACAACAAGTTGCACAACAAGCTCAAGCACAACAGGTCATGCAAGATCAATACCAAGCATAGTAAGCATAAGCACAAGCTTTGTTACAACAAAAATCCTATCAACAAGCCTTACAACAACTCGTACAATAACAAGCATTGATAGCACTATAACAAAAAAAAACCACACAACAACAAGGAAATAGGAATTATTGGCCCAATAGTAACAACAATAGTAGCAAGCCCAAAAACAAAAAAAGGCATACCAACAAGCATTGACTGTGCAACAAAGCTTCTAGCAGCCTTTCACAAACACATAACAAAATATTAACACACAAGCCACCTCATCCATCACCCAAACAACCATACCATCCCAAAACACATACATCCCAACACCTGATTGACAAAATGATTTTTCCAAACAAGTTAAGTTTCTTGGTCAACAAATGCAAGACATACAATTAGGAAAGATAAAGAAATCACACATAGATGGGAATTTATGCCCCTATTCATTTGATAGAAGCATTGAAATGGTTCCATTTCCACCAGGCTTCAAGATACCAAAATTTGATAAATATCAAGGGAAGGTAAATCCTAAAGATCACATTAGGGAATTCCATATACACTGTATGGAAGTGGCATATGATGATTCTTATCTGATGCAAATTTTCTTGTGAAGCTTGGTTGGTCCGACAATGGAATGGTTCTCTCGTTTACCTCTTGAAATCAAAAAGCTCCAGGAAATCATAGATTTATTCATTGAAAACTACTCTTTCAACTTAGACATTGAGGTAATATTGGAAGAACTATCTGGCCTTAAACAAGCTAAAGGGGAAATCTTCACAACTTTCCTACAATGATGGAGATCTAGAGCTAGCAAGAGAAAATCGTCCATGCTAGAGGAACAAGAAATTGGGACCATTATCTCTAACCTTGAAGGGAGCTTGTCGTTCCATCTGAATATGCAATGCATCACAACCTATGACCAACTCATCCCGAAAGTTCTCAACATCGAAAGAGTCCTCATAGCACAAGGGGGTACCAAGACAATCGACCATTGACAAGTTATAATGACAAACCTCGTACATGGGCTAAGAACAAAAACATCACCAATGATGGTGTCGTTGACACCAAATTTTTTATCAGTGCCCCAAAGCCAAATGTGCAATAACAAACTAAACCATCAATTTTGTGGTTCTATGGACTTCTCTTACACTCTTAGGATCTTTCACCTAAAAGGAGAGAGATAGAACCCTAAAGTTGAGGTGTTTCAATCAAATAAAGGAATGTAATATGGAATTATGACTAAATGCAATGATATAAATGCAACTAAGGTATGAAATTGATTGATTATGAATGAAACACTAATGAAATATGCAATGTTTGAAAACATAGTGAGGTTTACAAAAAGCTTAAAAAGATGATCAAAAACACAAATGAAACTAAATAGAAAGTTTAAATTTAGAATGTGTGCACCTATGAGATTGACGAAGATTGGAAAGCACTCTAGAAATCTAGAAAATCTAACTTTTAGGTTGATTGAGACTTATTTGCCACCCTAGGAAAATCAGTCCCAAGTCAAGGTTTTCTACTTGGAAACTGGTTTTTGCTTACTGGGTACTGGAATCTATAGTTAACTCTATCAACCACCTTATGAGGGACTCATTCGTCATCCATGGTGAATCAGTCCACTTTCAATTTTTTGCAAACTTAGATCTTAGACCCGCACCTTGTCACCTGTACAACACTTCTTGATGGGAATCTGGATTGGGATCTTGGAAAATACCTACAAAATAGCCTAAAATTTGTTGTCTAATGGGGTGTTTTCCTTGGTCAAACACATAATTGGGTAATAAAACCTTGAATGGATAAAAATATGCATAAAACCCTAGCCTTAAGTGTGTTAAAGACTAGGAAAATCTGAAATATGACAAAACCCTATTCTATTGTGTTAGAATAAGATATGAAAATGTGATTTCAATGATGCAAGAATTCAACCCTAGAAACCCTACAACATAAAAAATGAATGTAAATGGAATGCAAATGCAATGCAAATGTTAAGTCTGAAGATAGAGAGATGGAAGATGGAATCACTTTGAAAACAAGTCTTTAGGTATGATTTGATGGCTAGTTGCATCTCCTCAACCTAGATTTCTCCATGATTCACCATAGGCATCCATCATCAACTCTTTGCAATGTTGGATCTTGGATGAGAAGTGAGCTTTAAGACCTACAAAAAACCTTAGTTTGCTGCCCTAAATATTTAACTTTTCTGTTGAAAATGTAAATAAAACTTATTGTGGAAGACTCCTAATACTTGAATTTTGAAATTGCTTTGTAAAAATGACTAAGAAATGTGAAAAATGGCTTAAAATGTGTGTTTATAGGAATCAACACCCAATTTCCCATTATTTAGACCCAAGAGGCCGACATCCAGTGAAAAATTAAGTTGAATTAATTGAATTCCTGCTCAAAAATTAAAATTTCCATAAAAAGGGATTCATTTGCCACCCTTGGTGAATAGGTCCCACCAAAGGGGACTCATTCACCCAAGGTGGCCAATGGGTCCCACTAGTGGTTTTTGAAGGTGGGCTTTTGTGATATGAATGAATTAAGTGTTGTTTGTTGGGATTTAAGTGATTTTTAAGTGAAATGGGCCTCCAGATTAAACAAAATGGGTCTTAGGGGCCTATAAATGTTGTTTTGAAGAATGATTAATGCAAGGGTAGTCAAACTTAGGTCCAAATTATGTGTGAAATTGTCTCTTATCTCAAGAGTGTCCAATTTTCTATGCTACATTTATCCCCCACTTTAGCACCCATATGACTCTATGTGCATATGTAAGCTAAAGGACTCTAAACAGTACACTTTATTGAATAAAAGGATACTCATTCAAAAGATAGGAGAATGAAGCCCCCACATCCTACAACACAAATTAATTAATTATCTAAAAATCTTTTTATCTAACTCCTGGAAATCCAATTCAAGGGTAAATGTATGCCCCCCATTGATTCTGCTTGCTTTACTGAGGTGGAATCAAGATAGCAATCTAGCCCATTGAATAAAGAAAATCATACCATAGGGAATTTCCAAGTAGCATACCACATAACAATAGATGATTGATGATGTCGAGTGTGGAGTCACAATTCCAATGCATGAAAGAACATTGAAAACAAAGTTCCCTAACTCCCGTTATGTTGTTTTGATGGAAAGATGCTTTATTAACTCTTAAGAGAAAATAACCCTAATTTGATACATAAGAGTAAAAGTAATGAAAACAGGTGAAAAGAGGTAAAGGAGAGTAATTTGTCACTTACTATTTCATTTTACCTTCTTGTAGCTTGATATTGATAAGGGAGACGAGAAGATGCTAAGTAGATGGGATTATGCACCTTCGCGACTAGATGAGCTTTGAGAGTAGGTGTTGCACAGTGAGTTGTACCATGAGGTGAGTCGATTCTACAACTTTCGCTTAGTGATTTTGTAGTGATTTAATGATTTTTAATGCATGGATAGGTTAATTTAGGTTCTTGGATTTTTTTTTGCAAAGTTTCCCCTTTTTTTGCAAAGTGTCTCATTTGTTAGCAAAGTGTCATTTTCTTTGCGAAGACTCCCAAAAGGGTTCTAAAGTGTCTAGGGCCTTTAGAAAAGAACACTAGATGAACTTTAGCACACTTACATGATGAGTAATGTAAAAATTGAAGATATTAGATAAATTTTTAAAGCATATTGTTGTGCATTTGATAGGTTCTAGCCTAGTCATGACAACGGCTAGGAGGGAGACATATTAGCTTTCTTAGAGATTTAGCCCCAACACTATTAGTAGCAGAGACAAAGCATCTGTAGGTAGTAGGCATATACTGGGCATATTTGATGCCGCCTATGAGATACCATGATGCCATGTTAATGGCCCTATGTGAGCGTTGGGACATCAACACATGTATGTTACACCTTCTGATCGAGGAGATGACCATCACCCTAGAGGATGTACACCATATTCTTTGAGATCCTATTTGGGGAGAGCGGGTATATTTTTGAGGGGATTGGTCATTCCATGAGAAGAAGGTGGACATATAGTATTGCTTGGGTGGACCTATTCATGATGAGCATGTGAGAGCACAAATCAAGCTTCCTATGCTTCTATATTCGTGAGCCCCCATTGTGAGATGGATTATGATGCATATAGTGGCTCTTGTTCTCAATCTTGATCGATGAGCAACACACCTAGATGGAGGATTGGGACACTTGATTCATGGGATGGTAGAGCATAGGAAAATCTATGCTTAGGGATGCTACATCCTAGCACATCTTTGTTATGATCTTGGCCAATTTGTGTTCCAAGAGATCAAGAGTATGGTGCACTGCACACTTCTGCAGGTGTGGTGCCTCAAGCATATTATATGCACAAGGCCTATTAGGTTCCCATGTGCTATAGCCATAGGATATCCATGAGCTTTTGACTATCCTCTATGATGCTTGTGGCAGTATAGACATCTACATTTTTGGAGAGTGATATTTGACTGGTTGGAGGAGAAAAAGATCCAATGGAGACCTTATCTACTCACACTATAGTGGCCATATCTCATAGGACAACTGAGGAGGATGCAGATGGATAGATTTGTAGCTAGGTGACATGTCTATGTTGTACATCCATTCTATTATGGATGAGTCATGTGATAGTTTGGATAGGTCCATACACCACCGAGGGAATTCCCTTTCATTAGGCGATCAATGCGGAGAACCCAGAGGTCAGGTGATACCATTTGGCTCACTATAGATCATGTTAGTGAGAATGATTTTGATGATTCAGATCACGATCAGCCACCAGTCACTAACACTAATGATGTTGGTAGCACAGATGAGCATGAGGAGTGGTGGTTAGTGACACTAACAACTCCTATATTTTCCATGGATGTCCCTATAGATGATGTAGGACCAACACCAAATGAGGGAGATGAGCCAGAGGATAGGGTCAAGGATGTGTAATACAGGCCAACATATATATTTACTGATGTTATCAACAATGAGTATGATTCAAAATCCAATCCTAACTATGAGGACCAGGATGGAGGAGAGGAGGATGATGATTATTATGAGAAGTAGGAGTGTGAGGAGTAGCCACCCCTAAGTGAGGGTGATGAGGTAGCAACTGAGGATCATCATGAGTGAGGAGATTTCTCACACACTTGTGTGACTAGATCAAATGTAGTAGCTACAACAAACATCAGCACCCCTAGTTAGAGAGAGGATAGGATGTCCTCCATGCCCCCAGAGAGGATGAGGTGATGATTTTTTATTTTATGCATGCATTTTAGTTTTGATGTTATATATATATATATATATATATGTATATATATATATCATGATGATGTTTACTAATTGTGTAATTTTTCTATCTTGCAGGAGTGATGAAAGACTAGCAAGAGTTCTACCATCAAGATACCACAAAGATAGTTCCTACAGCCATCAACGAGGAGGAGGTGGACCCTAATTACATGCCCCCATCGATCATGGAGGAGGAGCTAGAGTCACTTAGACTATTCAAGAGGCTATGGGAGGCATACGAGAGCGTGAGGAGATGACTCCATCAAGCTGAGAGTGTAGGACAACACAAAATTTAGCACATGTATGAGTAGAGAGGGATCACATGGCATAGGATCATCTTATAGCCCTTGGGTGAGTACAAGGTATGAAGTATGCACTCAAATTTGGTGGATCGTGATCATGATCACACACGACCATCTCATGATGTCTGGGGACCAGATCACGGGTGCCAGAGCTTGAGGGGTCTAGTTCTCATAGACCTTGGTGATTTTGTATATGATGATGAGATGTAAAACATATATATATATATATATATATATATATATATATATATATATATATATATATATATATATATATATATATATGAGCATTTGATGTTATAATTTGTCTTAATGTCTTTGAATGTTAAATGACAATGTGATTAATTAAATAACTTAGTTAAACGTATTTAATTAATGTCTACATGGTTTAACATGATTGATGTGATCTAATGTAAAACATATTTCAATTATACTTTAGCTACAACATTGTTAATATGAAAAAGAGAGTATGTTAAATTAGATGCACCTATAATTCATATAAGGATCGAACTTAACATAACACAAGGTTGAATAGTAAGAAATCCAAAGCAATTATAAAAATAACTTAAATAATTACCCTAGTGTTCAAGAAAAACATAAGATTAGTTGTCAAGAATAAAACAATGTGAAAGTTATTTAGAATGAAACCCAATAACTATAGACAACACTTATTTTTAATCCATACTATTCAAGGAGACTAAAGATAATACCGACTTAGATGTGCAAAATTAATAGGTTCCTTAAGGGGTGTTATGTCTTGCTTAGTTAAGACATAAGCACCAAACCCATAATAGGTAGTGATTATGTAAGGTCCTAACTAATTAGGGATGAATTTTGTTGGACACTAGGAACCTTGAGAGGGGGGATGAATCAATGTTCCACAATATTTTATTTTCAAATCCGATCTTAAACTTAACAACAACAACAACTAAACCCTTAACAACATTCACAGTATATAAATAGGAGAAAACATGCAAAAACATTAAGGAACACCATAATACCAATATTTTTATGTCTAGAAACCCTATTAGGGGAAAAACCATGGTGGAGATTAATCCAAAAAGTATACTTTGTTCAAAGTATAATAAAAGGGAATGCACTTGTATTCAAGCACACTGCCTAGAGCTCACCACTCAAAAGAGAAGGCTCACTTCCTTACAAAATATATTTGGTATTACAACAAAAATTTTAACTAGGAATATAGCATCTACATATGCCTAGATTCAGTTCCAATGAAGCACATAATCAGATTTCATATCTCTTATCTAGTTGCACTTCTGCTCTACTCTGCTCTTCATAAAAACCCTTTTATTGTTCAAACAAATCTTCTAATATTACTTCATATGACTATTCTGTTCTTTTTCGCTCTTACACTTTCACTCTTCTTTATCCTTACATGCTTCTATCCTCACCACACATATCAAAATTATTTTTCAATTTTCTTTATATATCAACTAATGAGAATTATATTATATGTCAACCCAAATCATTAGTTAGAATTGATGTGTACCCAAAAAATTTGGCTAGACTATAGTAGGGACCCAAACCAAAATTCCAAACATAATAAATAGCTAAACACTTACTCCTTATACATCCACAACACACAATACGCAACATGTTAGCTAGAATGAGAAAATAAACAATAATTCATTCTTCTGAATCTCTTAACTTGTACTTCGATTAATGTAACACCAAAAAAAATTACAATAGGATAGCATACATGCTAAATAATCTTCCCTAGAGATCCACACCATAAAATAGTGATCCAGTGAAGTGATCAGATCAACTTATCAACCAAATACCCTGTACTTCATACTTTCTGTCGATAGATTACAAAAAATTTACTTCCCTTGCTGGTAGGAGTAACTACAACCCTACGGACCATACTATTGACTCCAGTTGCCATCAATGGCAACTCAAGTGGTCAAAAAAAATCTCCCAAAGCCATATGACAACAATCTCCCCCTTTGGCATTGATGGCAACACTTAGCAAAAAATGACTAAGTGTCAAAACTCAAAAACCAAAATTACTGCTCCTCCTTAGGATGTCAAGGAATTTTTCATTGCATTCTCTCCCTCTTTGACATCAATGAAAAATATTTTACTACATTCGCTACACTTGTTTCCTTCAAAAATCTTCTATTCTTTCCCCTTCAGCAAAATAGAGAGTTTGATAAAAATTTGGAAAATTGCTACACAAATCAGAAGATTATTTTATACTTAAATTTCATTTCCGGAAGAGATTTCTTCCAAGAGTCCACTGCAATCCCAATAGCTATAATCAAGATGTTATTCTTTGATTTCCTATTGATAATCTAAACAAGGGATTCAAGAATGGTAATGGCATTACCCAATTTTTCTCCTTCCTTTAGGATTTCAATCATTTTCTCCAACCTGCACTCAGTATGATCTTTTACTTTTCAGAAAGCATCCATAAGAGTATTTCTAGTAGAGTGAACCTTTGCATGCTCAACTTGTAGACCATGAATCTTTTTCTTAACTTCTCCATCCTGATCCAAAAACATATTGTAGTCCTGCCCAATTCTAACAAGCTCATTCTCAATTTATTGCAACTTGTCCTTGTATTTTCCAACCACATGAGGCCACCTAAGACAATAATTAAAGATATTATTGGCTGAATCAATGCAATTTCTTAGAACGTTTATTTTCTTCTTCATGTTAGCAAGAGATAATCTAAACTACATCTTCAAATGACAAATTATTTCTTCCTCTTTTATGTCTAGAGGCACAGAGTTCATGGCCTCCTTGATACACTCAATTAGCTCTTCTAGAAGAACATTTTGTAGACTCTCTAATTCAATGTTTTTGTTAACAAAATATATTCCTAGAGTGCCTCAATGACATCCTGCTCATAGGATGGTCCATTTAAACATATATCAGTTATCTTTTGCATTCCATCCTCATCTTGAATAATCTGCAATATCTTTTCTTTAAACATAGCACCTTCTTCATCACTCTCTTCAACAATTTCCACAACAGGTTCAACTAGTTTTGGTTCTTCTCTTGGAGTATATTCCTTAGAGTCTTCATCAACTATATCCACAAACATCTGTTATTTTCCTTTTGCCTCAACTTTTGTTGACTTGCGTGCCAGAGGAGTGACACCATACAATTCTCTTTCTCTCTTCTGCCTTTTCTCTTCCTTATCGGATGATGATCCAACTTCAACTATCTTTACCAGAAGAGGAATATTATTTGCACCAAATTTTTCTAGCAAATTCCTAAAGAAGTTCTTATAAAATCTTTCACCATTTTCAAAGGAGTTGAAATGTTCAAAAAATTTCTTACAAAATGGTATATTTTTCTTCCACACCACATTGTCATTCAAAGGCAAACAATTCAGAAAATACACCATGGTGCATGTAGCTAGGGTACCAAACCTGAAAGGGTAGCCTATATCCTTTGAAAATTATACATTCTCCAACCATTGATCTTTCATCTAACCACATAGGTCAAATTCTTCATCTTCAATTATCATTTTGTGAGCAATATACACTGCACCTACTGAGGTTGATCCTTTTCTATTTCTGAAGAAGATCTTGTATGAGATTCCATGTGCAACATACCTCGTTAAAGGATATTTGATCATAGAAATTATCAGAGCCCTTTGATCTCCCATTATTCTAGTTAGGGCTTCGACCTCAACATTTTGAATTGATTTCTTTTTCAGAACATCACCAACTTCATACAAACCTATTAGTTTTCTAATTATATCCTTAGATATTTGATAAGGTTTATCTAGAGTAAGGATATCACCATCCAATCTATTTAGAATAAACCAAACTACCTTTGTATTGATGAAATTAGGGAATTAATTCTAGATATCCAAATTCTTAAGCTTCGATCCTCCAAGATTCCTTAATTCGGCAAGAGACAAAATATTTATTTCATCTCTAACTTTTTTACTGCTATACTCATCGAGAGTTATTGTTCCTTTGATTTGTTTCATTTTTGGTACCAAGTAGGGTTCTATCGATCACCAAACAGATATGAAATTAACAAGCAATAGAGATACCTGGAGGATTCACCGATTAGATTGATTTTAACTTCTTTAGAAAAGGTTCTCCAACTGCTCTTCTTTTGCACACGATGACAAATTAGGGTTTCAAATTCCCTTTTATAACTTCACATACTTAACTTTCTGCTACATTAAATGTGTTGCCCTAAAAATTCTGGTTACACTATGAACTCATATGACAAGTGAAGAATCCGACTTCAAAATTTCAACATTTCATCCAACACAACAAATGATTACAAATACAATTGTCAAATAATAACATAACTATTGATGGAATCCAATGATTCAAAGCCAACTAGAAAAAGGGGGATAAATAATTTTTTATGAGAAACTCCCCCTAGACCTCTAGCCTGAAATCAACTGTAGAAAGAATTACTGGAGGGAGCTTCTGGTACAACCTTATTTCCTTCATGAGATTCATTTTTCTTTACCCGCGTCTTCTTCATCTAATCTCTTATCTCTTCTATAGATTCCTTTTCCTTTCCTTTGTTGTCTTTTTGTGAATTTCTCCCTTGATAAACTAGACCTCTTTTATTCATGTTTTTGTTCTTACAGAATCTTGCAATGTGCCCAAGTTTGTTGCAATTGTAGCATATAGGATTTTTCTGTCTATATCATCCATTCCACCAATTTCTTTCTGATCTGCATTGATTAGCAGCATCTCCAAATCTTCCATAGGTATAGCATTTAATATTACTTGCACTAACAAATATACTTCTGCATTCTAATGATTTAAAACCAAACTTCTTGCATTTAAAACATTGACCAAAAAATGATGGGGTGCTAAAGTTTATCTTTCTTCTACACTGAGAAGCCATATGTCCAAATTTATTACAAACAAAGCAATATCCATTAAATTTTTTGAGCATTGGGTTGTCTTCCCAGATGTCTTGTTCCTTTGTTCTTCTTTTTAGGGTTCTTTTGTTCGGATCCAGAGCTCTCTCCCTTCTCATAGCCGATACCTCACTTATCATTTGTCTCCTTTTGTCCCTTAGTTATCTCATCAAGCTTAGAAGAACTTATCCTGAACTTTTCTTTGAATTCATTTGCAGTAGTAAGCTCATTTTCGAGAATAACTACCTATCTCTCAAGCTCTTGTTCATTGTTTCTAGATTGTTGCAGTTCAATCTATAGTTGAATGAATTCACTATTAACTATGCTACATTCTTTAGAGTTTTCTTTCAAGGACTAGGCCAAATTCTCCTCTTTATTCTTTCTTTCTTCAATCTCTTTGGTTAACTTTATCACCACAGATTCCATTTTAAGCTTTTCACATTCTTCTGTTATTTCTCTTAGGGTTTGATTCAGATGGAAATCATCCAGACCTTTTCTTTCTTTATTCTTCAACTGGTCACATAGTTCCTTCCTCTTTTCCCTTGACTCATTTATTTTATCCTTCAGTGATTGAATGAATTTTTCAGCAACCACAAGATTTGCTTTTAGTTCCATGAAATCTACTTTAGATTGATCAAGATCATCAAGTGCCACCATATGCTATTGTTGAAGACCACTAGTGTCCAATGTAATTCAAGATCCACCTCAAGCTATTAAACTTCAGAAGAGGAACCTGCTCTGATACCAATTTTTGGACACTAGGAATGCTGAGAGGGGGGGCGAATCAGTGTTCCACAATATTTTATTTTCAAATCAAATCTTAAACTTAACAACAATAACAACTAAACCCTTAATAGAATTCATAGGAGAAAACATGCAAACACATTAAGGAACAAAATAACACCAATATTTTTATGTGGAAACCCTATTAGGGGAAAAACCATGATGAAGATTAATCCATAGAGTAAATACTCTATTAAAAGTATAATAAAAGGGAATGCACTTGCATTCAGGCACACTACCTATAACTCACTGCTCAAAAGAGAATGCTCACTACCTTACAAAATATATTTGGTATTACAAAAAAATGTTGAAATGGGAATATATCATCTACATATGTCTGGATTCAGTTCCAATGAAGCACACAATCAGATTTTGGATCTCTTATCTAGTCACACGTCTACTCTACTCTACTCTACTCTTCATAAAACCCTTCTTCTATTCAGACATATCTTCTAATATTACTTCATATGATTGCTCTATTCTTTTTCACTCTTACACTTTCACTCTTCTTGATCCTTACATGCTTCTATCCTCACCACACATATCAAAATGATTTTCCTATTTTATTTATATATCTGCTAATGAGAATTTTATTATATGTCAGCTTTAAATCAAAACATAATACTTTTCTTTATGTCGGCCCAAACCATCAATTAGAAGTGATGCTTACCCACAAAAGTTAGCTAGACTATAGTAGGGACCCAAACCAAAATTCCAAACATAAGAAATAGCTAAACACTTACTCCTTATACATCCGTGACACACCATACACAACAAGTTGGCTAGAATGAGAAAATAAACAATAAGTCATTCTTCCAAATCTCTTAACTCGTACTTCGACTATTGTAACACCACAAAACTTTCCAACAGGATAGCATACATGATAAACAAGCTTCCCTAGGGATCCACACCACAAAATAGTGATCTGGTGAAGTGATCAGATTAGATTATCAACCAGATACCCTATACTTTATACTTTATGTTGGTAGATTACAAAATTTTACTTCCCTTGCCGGTAGGAGAAACTACAACATTGCGGACCATACTACTGACTCCAGTTGCCATCAATGACAACTCAAGTGGTAAAAAAAATCTCCCAAAGCCATATGCCAACAAATTTATCTTTTTCCTCATGGTCAGTGTTAGTCTTGCATTAATTCTCATAGAGAACAAAATCACCCTTACAAAAATTGTGAGGAATAACATGAGTATTTTATTTTTTTTGTAATTGTTTAAAGTAATCTTGAAGATGTTTAAGAGCATTTATCCACTTTTTATCAAGCATCTCAAGCTACTGCAATCATTGATATTTATACGTGGCATCGTCAATAAGGTTTTGAAGAGAATTTCACATCGTAGGAATCTCTAACTCCAAGGGCATGATCGTGTCAGTACCATAAACAAGGTTGTAGGGTGTAGTTCCCATAGATAACCTAACATTTGTTTGATAAGCCGAAAACACATAATTTAATTATGTGTTCCAATCCTTATGATGCTTGTTAATAGTTTTCCTTAGGATTTGTTCAAGAATCTTGTTAGTGCTTTCAACTTGTCCATTGGATTGTGGATAGTATGGTGTAGAAAATAGATGTTGGATATTGAATGTTTCAAGAAATTTCTTTACTTCATTATTCTTAAATGGGGTTCCATTGTTAGAAACAATTGTGGAAGGGAGGCCAAAGAAATCAATTATGTGTTCCAATATGAAATTAAAAATTACTTTAGCATTTATGGATCAAAGAGGAATAACTTCCACCCATTTTGGGAAGTATTTTGTTGTGGTTATTATAAATGTATGTCTGACAGAAGAGGGTGGTGAAAATTTTCTAATGACATCCAATCTCGAACTGAAAATGACCAAATGGGAATTTGGGCACTGAGCTCAAAAGTAGGGAAATGAATAAGATTGCTAGGTTCTTGACATTTGTGACATTGTTTAACATAAGCAAAACAGTCTTTTTCTATGTCTCCAATAATATCCCATACAAATCAGTTTTTTCACTAATGATCATCCTCCAAAATGACCTCCATAGGCACCAACATGAGCCCTCTCAAGGGCTATAGGAATTTTCGAGTCCTTAAGACACCTTAGTAAGAGACCATTGAAGGATCTTTGATACAATACATCGGCGAGGATCACATATTTGGCTGGTAGTTTGCGTAAGAAATTTTGAGTGTTTGTCATTGTGGGCTAGGGAATGGTACCATCTTTTAAATAATTGTATATTGTATCATACCATTCTCATGAGGCTTCTTGAGTTGTGGTTAAAATTTCTTCTAGGTGGGTATCAATTGAAGGTTTCATGATTTGTTGAATAACAAAGGTGAAGTTTGTTGAAGGATCATGTGGGGATATAAGATGTTTCACTTACCATCGTATCCACATGTTCATTGTCTTTTCGTGGGATGTTATCAATGGTGAATGATTCAAACTTCTCTAACATTTTCATTATAAGATCCTTGTATTTTGATAGTTTTTCATGTTTAGCTTGATATGTTCCATTGATCTGTTTGATTACTAATATTGAATCACCAAATATTTTGATATCTTTAGCACCCATGGTTAAAGAAGCTCACAATCCTACAATTAATGCCTCATACTTAGCTGTGTTATTTGTACATAGGAAATTTAATCGATAGGACAAGGGAATTGGCTTTCCATTGGGCATAATTAAGACAACTCCAACATCAAAACCTATTTGACACTTAGATCCATCAAAATACAATTCCCATGTTTTAACATCAGTGGTCAAGACACTATCATAAGAAAAGAAGTCATGATTAGGCAAATCGAGAGGAGAAGAGGCATCCACTAAGTGATTGGTTAAGGCTTGTCCTTTGATTGCTTTTTGGGAAAAAAATTAAGGTCATACTTAGTTAACAACATCACCCACTTAGCTAAGTGTCTAGACAAGTTAGTTTTATTAAAAAGATGCTTAAGGGGATCGAATTTTGTTATGACTTGTATTTCAACATTTAGTAAATAATGTTACAATTTACTAGTAGCGAATACAAGATCTAAACATTGCTTTTCAATTGGTGAGTATCAAGTTTCCTAATCAATTAAATTTTGGCTAATGTAATAAATATGATGTTCTTTTCCATGATCGTCTTGGTGAGCCAACGATGCTGCAAGAACATTAGTTGATGTGACTATGTATAGGATAAACAATTTGTTTGGCATGGCGGGTTCTAAAACAGGTGGAGTTGCAAGGTATTCCTTTAAACTCTTAAAAGCTAGTTTACCATCCTCATTCCAATCGAATTGTACGTCCTTTTTGAGAAGATGTGTGAAGGGTAATGTATGATCGACTAAAGATGCAATGAAATGATGGGTAGCTTGAATTTAGCCTTGTAACATGAAAAATTGAGAAATTTTTTTAGGTGGCATGTTAATAATGGCATAAATTTTCTTTGTGTCCACCTCAATTCCTTTGTGAGATATGACAAACCAAAAAAATTTCCCACTATCTATGCCAAAGACACACTTTTTTGGATTTAAGTGCACATTATATTTATGTATTTGTTCAAAGATTTTTTGAATAAAATTTACATTGTCTTTTCTTGTTAAGGATTTAGTAAGGAAATCATCAAAATAATCTTCCAAGATTTTATCCATGTAATCGTGAAATATCAAGGTCATCACTCATTGATAAGTTGTATCAGAATTCTTTAAATCGAAAGGCATCACAACCCAACAAAAAATTCCCCAAATAGTTGTAAATCTAGTTTAGTATTGATCTTGAGGGTTGATAAGGATTTTATTATAACCATATAATCCATCCATGAAGGAAAACAAAGAATTTCCAATAGTTGAATCCATGATCATGTCAATATTATGAAGTGAAAAGTAATCTTTTAAAGAAGCTTTATTAAAATTATGAAAATCCATGCATACCCTGTTAGCTCTCAAAAATGTAGGTAAGAATACCTCAAGAGGCTGCCAATTTCCTAGTACGTTTTAGGGTAACAAAAAAAGCCAAATGATTTAAGCTTTCTACTCTTTTAGGTGCTGCTAGACCTAGGCGGGTGTACCTATACAAATTGGGCAGACTTGACTTATGATCTCTCTTGCAGTGATTTGTCCATGATGGTAGATGGATGTGGACAAATAAAATTAAATTTGGTATAAATTGTATAGCAATATGCAAAAATAAATCCTAATATGTTCAGTTAACAGATGTAAAGAAAATGAATGAATCTAAATGGTGAAATGAAGAGACTAGTGCCTTATTGGGTATGCAAAGTCAAATGAAATAGAAATGGGCAACTTATTTCTAGAGAACACTCAAATTGTTTGGCATATGTTTTTTTTATAACTTGTATAAACATGCAAGACTGTGACTGCCAAGTTCTTCTTTAATAATCCAAATGAATTTCCCTGATTATTGTGATCAACCAAAAGGATTTAATCTTTTCTTGAAAGAACCAATCAATTAACCACACAGATGTAGCAAATGTGCATTGATAAATTGAATATAAACTTGTTATATCAATTTAAACAACTAGAAAGCATCAATCTTGGAGACAAGTTAGTAATACTTTCAATAAATTCAACAGACAATTGACACCAGAAATAAGTTGCAACATCAACTGATTCTCATTAAAAACTCCATTTTGAAAACATGCACCATGATCTCTATTCTGAGAATTTTATTCTACTAAATCCATTTCTAACCTACCTACTCTAATCTAATATGATCTTCTCAAATACCTCCTCTTTACATTTGAAAATGGATATTTATACATTCGCATCTAAAGAGACACATCGCTTTGCATTCACATGTCGGCAAGCAACTGTATTTGGCATTTTGTTAATCATCACTAGAATAGTCGCTGAGATATCTCGTAGTTATGTCGAAGGAAAATATTTAGTCGAAAGTCATCCTTCTATTCATCACATTAACATTCTGATGTCAGGGAGATGCTTCATAGATCATATTTTATCTTACTAATATGTATTGTTTCATATCTTTCTGGTCGCTGAGACAAATCTGAGTCAGGAAGAGATTTCATAAAATACCTTGTGTCTTACCGAAAATCTCCTTAAGTTAATATTTTGTTGTCGTGACAATATCACTCTCACACCAATAAAATCTCTTTGTGTTCTATCGACAAGACTGGAGCCACTCACCAAGACTTTACTCCAATGACTAAACTCCTGCCGATGCGTATATTTATCGGTGTGACATTCAGAACGGAAAGAATATATAATATCACTCCGAAGACCATCAATATGACTCATCTTTATTGTCGACAAGACTAGGGCTATTCGCCAAGACCTCACCCCGAATACCCTTTAGTCATATCGATATGTTTGCTTTATCGCCATTCTATAAGACACTATGAGTTCGCTAAGACCTCAGTCCAAAGTCCCCTGGCTTGGCCAAAATGAATCCACGTGATCTAATCAGTAAGACATAACAACTTCCCTGTGACTGTGACCTCATTCCGACGATGGCACTCACACCAATGGGGATCCTTCTGTCACCGAAACAATGAACAATGTCCTACCGATAAGTGCCTGTAGATGAAATCCAATCACTGTGACATTAAAGAAGTCTTGCCGATAGGAAACACATATGTATACCAACAAAAAACACAATATGGATCGGGGAGACCTTGATATCCTATTTCGATAGGAAATATAATATGGAATATTCAGACCTAGATGGACCTTTTTGAGCTACACGGCAAAGAAAGGGAAAAATGTTATGAAGAAAGGGCTTTTGTGCACATGACGATGACTCATTTGGAAACTTAGGGGTATGAAAAAATATGTAAAATTATCAGAATTTTATAGTTCTAACAGTGGCTCCGTCTAGGGATGAATGATTGCAACATCATTGCAAGGATCTAGATCTTTGGGTGAGCAGACCAGGCACAAGATGATGAATCAATGAGCAAAATGGAAATGGAAAAAACCCTAAACTACTGTGCATTGGACACCCTTAATCCTCAGTGTTTCAACTTCATCAGATTTGAACTCTTACGGTCTGAAACTCAAACCATAAATGATGGCTCAAGGCCATCCAAAAGAAAGGCCCATACTTTCCCCTATCAAACACTTGGTTTTGCCTTAAGTTCATCAGATTCTTCTTGGAGATATTCATGCAGTCTTCCCTGTCACTGTCATTGAAAGCTTTTAGAGAGTCATCATGCCTAGCTTGACCCAAATTCCCTTCACCGTTCTGTAGTTCAAATTCTCCATCATCATGGGACAAACCTCTGTTATCTTCAACATACAAAGTACATGCATATTCAATGCAAAATTCCTCATTATCTTTCTCACTGTTATGTATTATTAAACACTCTCCTGACTGTATTGAAAATTCACCATTAAAATGCTTTTCTTGAGAAACAAAAAATTATGTCATATCAATGCTGTCTGAAACAAACAAATCTGAAACCTTTTGCACCTCCTCGATATCATCATTTGGAAGCGACATTGGATTATGACTCATATCTTCAATATCATACATGTATGAACCAATCAATGTTGGAATTCTATCCTCCTTGGTATGTAAATAAATGTCCTCTCCATATGAGTTAGAAATTTCAAAATTACATACCTCTTCATGAATGGACAAAGATTCTTGATCAACTTCAAAGGTTTCTTCATCATTTCGAGAAATGCACTGGGAGTCATAAGAATCATTGCACAAAGAACTTTCACTGTCAAAAAAAATGTAGGTTGGACATAGGACTTCAGAGTCACCCTCATGTACACATCTCTGATACTCAAGAGTTAGCAAGTCTGAAATTTTCTCACTACTTGTAGACATCCAAATTTGGACACTTAATTTATCCAAATTTATCACTTTTCATCTAAACAACCTCTTATCCAAGTGAATTAAGTAATATTACTATTATTTAATTAATATCCTTAATTCTGTCAAATCCCTAAGGTATTTAATTAATAATTAAATACCTTACCCTCCTTAATCCCTTTCATCAAAAGAATTAAATAAATATTACATTTATTTAATTCCTCACATGTCATTTTCATCTAATCCTAATCCATCTCTTAATCTCTTCATTAAGGATGTGCACATGCCTAATCCTTGATTAGGATGTGTCACATCCTCCAACTTTTGCAAGTTGGCTTTTAATCCTCATTAACCCCTAATTATCCTCTAATTACTAAATAGTCAAACCTAATTAGTACCTTGGTCAACTCTCTCCATCCCCCAAGGACTTTTTAATTCCTTTTTATTCACCCTAGGCTCCTCTCTTCCCCATGTGAATTTTTGATTCACTTTTATTCCTCCTAGAATCCACTTTTCCCATGCATCTTCTAGAACCTTTGACTTGTCACATCAAGTCACATGTGACAAATTCCCACCTTTTGGGAACCTTGTCTTATCCACTAGATTCTTCCAATCATTGTGAATTTAAAATTAACTTTTATTCTCCCAAAGCTTTCCCTCTCCCCATGTGATCATTGAAAGGTCACATCAAAGTACTTGGAAGGTACTTGTCCTTCCTCCACCTCATGTACCTTTTGGCCACCTCATTTACACCTCATCTCCTCTTAGCCACTTCACCATCCACATGTCAAGATGTGAGGGCTTGTGAGTTCTCAACCCACCATAGCCCTTCATCTTGACCTTGTTGGATCAATCTCAACCGTTAAATTCTCTAGAGAATTCAAATTCTCCTATAAATGCCCCCTCCTCAAGGGCATTTTAAAAGGACTGAGCCATTTTACAACTAAATGCTGCCATTTTATGCACTCATCTAGTCTTCAATTTCACCCATTTTCATTTGCATCCAAGCATATAGTTAAGCTTTGCATTTATCCATATCAAGAGTCATCAAGGAGCATACAAATCAATCCAAATCAAGGGTCAACCAAGGAGTTTCAGCTGCAAAAGGGAGGTATAATCATTTGTCTTCATTTAACACTTTCTTATTTGCATTTTCAAATTCCTTAGGCTAATCTTGAGGTATTTCATTATGTTTTCCATTGCATTTTAACTGCCTAGAATAGGTCAAACATTTTGATATCACATTTTTGGCACGCCCGATGGGACCCACAAACGAGTTCCTATACTTCACGTTTGTTGTTGTTGAGATTTTTGCAGGAACACGTCGTAGTGGGGTGACTACGCCCCTGATTTTACTGTAGTGGGGTGACTACGCCCCTGATTTTACCGCAGTGGGGCGACTACACCCTTGATTTTACCGCAGTGGGGGTGACTACGCCCCTTATTTTATTGCAGTGAGGCGATTACGCCCCCTTGGCTGAAAATTGTTTTTTGTGCTAACACTTTACTGCAGTGGAGGCAATACACCCCTTGGCTAAATTTTTTTTTCTTTGCTACCATCAACGCAGGAAGGATTACACCTTGGCTGAATTTTTGTGCTAACATTTAACGTAGTGAGGATTACCTCATTAAAATTGTTTTTGTGCTAACATTTACTGCAGTGAGGCGATTACGCCCCCTTGGCTGAAAATTATTTTCTGTGTTAACACTTTACTGCAGTGAGGCGATTACGCCCCCTTGGCTGAAAATTGTTTTCTATGTTAACACTTTACTGCAGTGAGGCGATTACGCCCCCTTGGCTGAAAATTGTTTTTTGTGCTAACATTTACTGTAGTGAGGTGATTACGCCCCCTTGGCTGAAAATTGTTTTCTGTGCTAACATTTACTGCAGTGAGGTGATTATGCCCCCTTGGCTGAAAATTGTTTTCTGTGCTAACACTTTACTGCAGTGAGGCGATTACGCCCCCTTGGCTAAAAATTGCTTTCTGTGCTAACATTTACTGCAGTGAGGCGATTATGCCCCCTTGGCTGAAAATTGTTTTCTATGCTAACACTTTACTGCAGTGAGGTGGTTACGCCCCCTTGGCTGAAAATTGTTTTCTGTGCTAACATTTACTGCAATGAGGCGATTACGCCCCCTTGGGTGAAAATTGTTTTTTGTGCTAACATTTACTGCAGTGAGGTGATTACGCCCCCTTGGCTGAAAATTGTTTTCTGTAATAACACTTTACTACAGTGAGGCGATTACGCCCCCTTGGCTGAAAATTATTTTCTGGGCTAACACTTTTCCGCAGTGGGGTGACTACGCCCCTGATTTACCGTAGTGAGGCGATTATGCCCTTGATTTACTGCAGTGAGGCGATTACGCCCTTGATTTACTGTAGTGAGGTGATTACGCCCCTGATTTGCTGCAAAAGGGAGACTACACCCCCTGGAAGGTAAAACTATTATCTTGGCTTCAGTTTTCTTTGCTATTTTCTCCCTAACATTGTTCTTCCAGGGCTATCCATTTGCTCAAACTTTTTAAACTATCCTTGTTGTTTGCATTAATCTAAGAACATAGTTTTATTAGAGGGAGTAATATTCATTGGTTGCTGTGTTTGTCTTTTTGTGTTACCCAAAGGAAGCATTAGCTTGTTTTCACTTTCCCCTTGCACTTCGTGTGAGTCTGGGGAGTAGTTGGAGACGGTTAGTGCTTTCTTTATAGTGGGACCTGCTTGGGGATTTCATCACCCCAAGGGATGATTCCAACCACGCGTACCGGCAGGGTATATAAAGGGGGGAGAGCGAAAGTTGTACCCCAATCTAGTCAAATCGTAATTGGTAGAGCATCGAAGCTAGGGTGATACCTAGATAGACATGAAGAGTTGGTCCGAGCCCTTCAGTATCTCGCTGGGGTTCCCGACTCATGCTTGTGATGGACTGGTGTTCATGGTTATGCCTCACGTACTGAGAGTATATCGATGACTCTTTAGACACCTTGTGCATCCTAGATTAAGACTTCTTTGGCCATACCCTTAACACTAATCATAGGGTTGTGTTTGCTTGAGAGTGTTTTCTTGTGAGAAACCAGTGAAATTTTGACAATTTGGCCTTATCATTATCATTTTAAAGTCCTTGCCATAGTCATTTGCATCAAACCAAGCCCCTGATTTACAATAGTGAGGTGATTACGCCCCTGATTTACCACAATGAGGCGATTACACCCCCTGATTTACTACAGTGAGGCGATTATGCCCTTGATTTACCGCAGTGAGGTGATTACACCCCCTGATTTACCGCAGTGAGGTGATTATGCCCCTGATTTACCGCAGTGAGGCAATTATGCCCCTGATTTACTGCAGAGGGGCGAATTTACCCTCCTAAACACCTGAAATCACCCCATTTGGATCTGTTTAGCCTCTAAACCATCATTTAACCATTCCTAACCATTATCTCATCATCCTAAGCCTCTGTTTTGTCACTCTAAACCTCCAAAAACCTCCATTTGACCATTTTAAACCTCCATCTCATCATTCCAAACTTTCATTTAACCATTCTAAATCCTCGTTCATTCTCCACAATTATCTTCAATCCACTCATTCATTTTAATTTCCCCATAATCCATTCAAAATTCCATACCCTCACCTAACAAACACCATAATTTTACCATTTACATTTCCAAACACCACCCATAACCAAACCATCCTAACCTTGTATTACAAAGTGGTTACCCAAATTGACCATAGCACTTGAATTTGATTATTAGTCTTTAACTTCAACCCAAATCAATTTGCTTCCATCTTGAGGTGAATTCCATGTTATAAGTTATCATTATCGTCGGCCCAATCAATCCATTTTCAATCTCAAAGTGGATTCGGTGCCGTGATCATCCTCTTAATCAATCAAAGCTCTAGGTCACTAAGGGTAACTTCCTTTGATTAAACTCAAGGTCTCTCTCACATCTTTCATCATCCAATCATACCCATCTAATCATCCAAATCTATCAAATCCAATCATTTTTTCAAAACATCCAATTACCCAATCAATCAAATCACATTCGTTCTATCACCATAATCCTATCCAATCCGATCTATTCAATCAAAATCCAATTGACCTTATCCAATCCAATCCAATCCAATCACATCACCTTCTACCCAATCAATCTACTTCCATCTCGAAGCAGATTCGGTGTCGATCGTTAGAATCAATCCCATCACATCATCCAATCATCCTAATCTAAGCTTTAGTCCAATCCTGATTTGAGCTTGACCAAAATCTTGATTTGAGCTTTAATTCGTTCCCATCCAAAATCTTTTATCCATCCTCTTTATCCTATCATCATCATGAATCCTCATCCTTCATCAATAGTAGTCAAGGGAAACCCTAATTACGTTGACGACAATAACAAAAGTCTTGTCGATCAAGAGGTATACGACATAGATCCCCTTGACACTATCATATCTAGTAAGCTTTCTCCACCCACTTTCCAAAATCTAATTACTCCTATGAGCTATCTCGTTATGTCTCCATCCATGCCTAATCATGCTCCTTATGCCACCTTTGATAATGGATATCCAGTATCTTCTTCATCCCCATATTTGTCATGTCCTTCATCTACATCATCCTCTTATACAACATCTACATCCTCTTATCCTAATTTTCCATCCCAATACTCCTATTACAATTCCCCATCCATGTCCCCCTATCATAATCCTCTTTCCCAATCTTCCCATACTAATCCTACTTCCACACCCTTTTACTTTAATCCTACATCCACATATCCTCATCCTAATCCACCATCCCAATACCTTTATTATAATCCATCCCCCACATCCTCTTGTCCCACTACACCACCTATATCCTATTGTCCTAATCCACAATCCATGTCCCCTATCTTAATTCACCACTCCAATATCCTTACCTTAACCCTCCATCCAATCCTAGTCCTCCATCTACTCCTAGTCCTCCATCCAATCCCATTCATCCATCTACTCCTAGTCCTCCATCCAATTCTAATCCCCCATCCACTCATAGTCCTACATTCAATCCCATTCTCCATCTAACCCTAGTCCACCAATCCATAATCCCTCATCCATTTCTACCACCTCTAGCCAAGCCAACCATATGCAAGTCTTTCATTTCAGAAGTACTCCAAGGACTCATTACAAAGAAGCGATCCCCAACTCCACATCTTGAAGTCATGGAAGCATGCCATCTAGATCCATCATCCATGGTCACTAGTGATGAGACCTTTCTCCATACCACACCTATCACATGATACCATCACATCCTCTCAATCCACTAAGTGCCCACTTCCTACCATCACATCCCTCAATCCACCTAGTCCCCATCTCCTACCATCACATCCTTTGAATCCACTGAGTCCCCATCTCCTACCATCACATCCTCTGAATCCACTGAGTCCCCATCTCCTACCATCACATCTACCAAATCCATTGAACACCCACCCCCTACTCTGAGAGCCATCGAACCTATCAACAACACCCAAATCCAATCCACTTCATCCACTCCTAGTATCCATTCCCAAGAATATATTGAATCCTCCATCCTTCCATCTTCCCCACTTGAAGAGTCCCCCCATGACTCCATTATCATGCCTCCTGCACACGATGAGTCATGCCAAGAGCCTGATCCAAAGCATGCCAACATATCCCCTCCTCAAGATCAAGATCCTACCATCCCATCTAGTCTACCACAAGATCACAGTCCCCCATCCATTCCATCCCATGATCCTCGTGACATTCAAGATTCTACTACTCCATCTCCATCTCCATTGCATGCGCCTACTACCACAAAATCAGATCCTATCATATCCCCTACTCCCTCTCCAGATACCACCCATCCAAATGCTGCTATCCCATCATCTCCTTCTCAGGATCCCCCATCATCACCTAAAAATGTTATCCCCACACCACTTGCATAGCCCCTTGGTACTCTCACATTCTTCTATGGTGGCCTCCTTGCAGAAGAAAAGCATATTGTATTTACCAACCCTCCTCTTCCACCTAATAATGAACTCGCATCATTCTTCCAGAATAACAAAAATCCTATCCTAGATCGAATACTCAAGAGAATGAACTATCAAGGAAAAGGTTTAGGCCTTCATGAGCAAGGTATTATAGAGCCCATCCAAGCTAAAGAACATTTGTATCCATAAGGTCTTGGATGTACTACTCATGACTCGCAATCCAAAAATGTTGGTACAACCTCTAGATGTCCTTAACGAGCCTTTTCCAAAAGAAATGTTAGCTCTTCCCATCGCTCCACTAGATCATATGCTACCATCCCTCCTCCTCTATTGTATCACCTCAAAACAGCTGTCCATATTCCCCTTTCATCTGCTCCATCCATTTTGGGTCCTTACATCCCTCCATCCACCATATCCCATCCTTCATTTACTCCATCCATCTTGGGTCCGTATATCCCAAGCCCACCTCCTTCATCTCATCATTTCATCCATCCAACACCTATCCATGTCATCCATCATAAACATCCCTCTCACATGTCCCCTAATTAGGATCAACAAAGGCACATACCCTCACATCTTCCATCTACACATAATCCTACCTTCGTCGCTCCACATCATCCATCTCCTTGCACCCATCCCATTGCTACCAAAAGAACTTTGGGTATTAAAACAAGAATGTATCAATCTAAAGATCCACATGAATCTAAAGCTTCTGATGTCCCCTCCAAAAGACATGGTGAAGAGAAGAAAAATCTAAATCTAAATCTAAATCAAATCCGTAGGCCACAAAGACCCACCAAAGCAAAAATCAAAACCATGTGGATCCCAAAGAAAAAAGATGCAATGCCATCACATGAAAAATCTGTAAGAACATCCAAAGTCATAATCCAAAAAGCCAATCATACACCCCTCATCTCCTAAGGTTCCTGCTTTGGGTCCTTATGTCCAAATTCACCATTCCATCTCCTCCACTATCCCCACATTCTCCATCCCTTAATCCTATTATCTTTTCACATCCACCACCACATGTGCCAATGTTGGTCCCGGAACACATCTCCCCATACACCCTATCATTCTATCCATACCTCTTTTAGCATCCCATCCATTATCCCATGTATCAACCCCATCAAATCCCTATAATTCATCCTCATGCATAATCCATTTATCCTAATAAGGTTGTACCAACATCCAACAGTCACTTCAAACATGGGCTCTTAACACCTTGATCCTTATCACATGACTTGTAAATCTGCTTATCCACTTCCTCATCCTTACCCATCTCCTTCTCGTGATGAAACTAAAAAGTCAAAAAAAAATCCACAAAAATTCAAAAAAGTCAAAAATAATAATAAAATAAAATATAAAATAAAATAAAATAGTAAAGAGAAATAATCCATCCAATGGTGAAAAAACTTGGCAAATAAGCTTGATAAGTACTGCGGATGAAAAACCAAAGTAAACATGTGTCAAGGAATCCCTATCTCAAGACTTGGGGCAACCTCCAGGGCCTCCTCCATCCGCTATGCTTCCAGCTATGCACCCGTCTTCCTATTATCCGTCATAAATCCCCCTATCCCACCTATCTTCCGCATCCTACCATCATATCCCATTTATCTCCCATTCCCTCCATCCTTCTTATGATCTTGATCAAAATAGGGGTACCTATCTATGCATGCTTTGGGCACCTATTGGTATGCATTTCCTTCATCCATGCTCTGTCATATTCCTTAATCACCCATCCTATCCTCATCTTAACATTCCCTTTATCTTCCCATCCACTTGTCTTCCATCCCTCATGCCTCCTCATATATGACATATCTAGAGTGGGGGCATCTGCTTCCTTTGTGACATAGTCCTTGGAGACATCATCTATCATAACATCCTTTCATCTCCCTATCCATCTATCATAGCATCCCTCCCATCTCCCCATCCTTATCTTCGTATCCATCTATCCTAACATCCCTTTATCTCCCTATCCATCTATCATAGCATCCCTCCCATCTCCCCATCCTTATCTTTGTATCCATCTATCCTAGCATCCCTTTCATCTCCCAATCCTTCTGTCCCTATCCATCTATCCTAGCATCCCTTCCATCTCCCCATCCTTATCTTCGTATCCATCTATCCTAGCATCCCTTTCATCTCCCAATCCTTATATTCCAATCCATCTATCCAATCCTTATATTCTCATCCATCCAAACAATCCCTCCCATCCCCAATCCCTATATCTCTATCCATTCTTTATCCTCATCCCATCTCACAATCCCTTGTCATTGGTATCTGGCTATAGGCCTCCCCCCATGCAACCCAATGCCATTTATCTCACCGTCATCACCCCTGCTTCTCTTGCACATCTTTCCAATCCCCTATCACTTTTCATCACTCATCTATCTATCATATCCTCCTCCCAAGTCATTTTAATGCTTTGGATAACTATCCCATCCCTGAGCTTTATGTGATCGTCATCATCCTCTCCAATCCAACAGGTATATCCTATCTTGTCATATCGGTCCCATATTTTTATCCACTTATCCTATCATCTTATCATCCTTTATCCATTGTTTTCCTTTCATCTTGTCGAACTACATTGCCCCTGCGCTTTCACGTAGGCAAGGTCGATCATTTGATCCGCCCCCGGGGTTCCATCATTGATCTTCATTGTCTACTTTGCTCTTCTCTTGTCTATCATCAATCATTCTGCTTTGTCCATTCGCTCCTCTATCATCTAGCGTCAGTCTTTTTTCTTTCTCCATCCACTCCTATATCGTCTATCATTAGTCTTGGCTTTTGTCTCTCTGTTCCTTGTCATCTGTCATCATCATTCATCATCCTCTTTCTACTTTTATCCATGGTCAGTCGACAACCTTTTACATGAACTACGAGGGCTCTGCACTTTCACATAGGCAAGGCTAATCTCTGATCGGCCCCCGAGCCCCTAGGTCCTTAGGTTGTGTCAGTATCATGTCTTATCTTCCTTGTTTTTTGTCATCAAGATATGCCCTTATCTAGCCAGTTCTTCACAAATGAGACCCACTTGTATCACAAATCCAATCAGTTTTGAATATCCTACGTCATATCGATCGTTTAGCTTAGTATCCATCATCGGTCTCAACAGGATGCATCCTTCCTAACAGACCTTATCAATCCCATCTATCCCCCTGATCCTATGGCAAAGGACATTTGAAATTGATTGCGATCTTTTGATGCTTTTGGCTTTTGTTTATCATTTGAGCTCCCTATCATCACTTGTCAAGGCCGCCATGATCCATCATATTATGGCATGTTTTGATTGGTCCACATAGGGGCATATCTTGATCTTTTGTTTGATTGTGTCTTCTTGGTTGTCCCACGTAGTACCCACCAAGATCCTCGAGGTCTTGTGTTATGCTGGGGTATCCTTTTGTGCTTGTGGTTATCTCAATATCTGGCCCGACCAAGGTCTTCGTGACTTTGGGGTGTTGGGATAGCCTTCTTGTTTGTTGTGTTTTTTTCATGCATTAGACACTAATCCACCTTAGTTCCACATACCCTGGCACTTGGTGTCTTATGCTATAGCAAAAATCAGTGCTCCGAAGATGGCAAATTGCATTAGGATTGCATTTCATTTTCCATTCTATTGTCTTGCATAAATCCCCCCATCCATTCATCCTGCATCCTTATCTCACATCTCTATCCAATCCCCATCCATTCAATCTAGCACAAATCATATAATCATATCCTTGGTCTTGTTCTCAGTCTTGTTACAAGCCTAGATCCAATCATCCTCATCCCATTTTATTCTTCCATATCCCTTCGGTGTTGTTTGGGATGTCTCCTTCCCTCATCAACAACACTTTCATCATCATCATCAGGAGGTACTCTTCCCTATCATTTAGTTGTGTTGTGGGATGTATCCTTCCCTCATCAATACCACTCATTGGGATGTATCATTCCCTATCCTCATTAAAAAAACTTCATCCATCCTCAACCCCTTTTGGCTTGAACCTTGACTAGGGCAACATCATCTTCGTTTCTGCATCTATTTTTGTTTCCCAACCTCCTGTCACCTTTTCATCCTTTCATATCCATCCCTTTGCATCCTCTTCTTCATCTCCCATTTCATCATCTCATCCATTTCGAGAGCACATCCGTGTTCTCTTACACCCGCATGTCCTCTCGAGGGGGCATCCTCAATCCCTAACCTTCATCTTCACCCCCATCATCTTTCTTCCTAGTCATCCCTTTGATGACTGGGGCATCTTTTTCAATCTAACCATCTCTTTTCGGGTTCTATATTTTAATATTCTTCGAAATGATGCTACTTCGTAACACCATCTCAAAGAGGGGCAAAATGTAGACATCCAAATTTGGATACTTAGTTTATCCAAATTTATCACTTTTCATCTAAACATCCTCTTATCCGAGTTAATTAAGTAATATTACTATTATTTAATTAATATCCTTAATTCTGCCAAATCCCTAAGGTATTTAATTAATAATTAAATACCTTACCCATTAATCCTCTTTTCATCAAATGAATTAAATAAATATTACATTTATTTAATTCCTCACATGTCATTTTCATCTAATCCTAATCCATCTCCTAATCTTCATTAGGAATGTGCACATGCCTAATCCTTGATTAGGATGTGTCACATCCTCCAACTTTTGCAAGTTGGCTTCTAATCCTCATTAACCCCTAATTATCTTCTAATTACCTTCTTAATCAATACCTTGGTCAACTCTCTCCATCCCCCAAGGAATTTTTAATTCCTTTTTATTCCTCCAAGAATCCCCTTTTCCCATGCATCTTCTAGAACCTTTGACTTGTCACATCAAGTCACATGTGACAAAATCCCACCTTTTGGGAACCTTGTCTTATCCACCAGATTCTTCAAATCATTGTGAATTTTTAATTCACTTTTATTCACCCAAGATTCTTCCCATCTCCCAATGTACTTGCAAGGTACTTGTCCTTCCTCCACCTCATCTCCTCTTAGCCACTTCACCATCCACATGTCAAGATGTGAGGGCTTGTGAGTTCTCAACTCACCATATCCCTTCATCTTGACCTTGTTGGATGAATCTCAACCATTGAATTCTCTAGAGAATTTAAATTCTTCTATAAATACCCCCTCCTCAAGGGAATTTGGGGGACTTAGCCATTTTGCAACTAAATACTGCCATTTTGTGCACTCATTTAGCCATTAATTCCATCCATTTGCATTAGCATTCAAGCACATAGTCTAATCCTTCATTTTAGTCATATCAAGAGTCATCAAGGAGCATACAAATCAATCCAAATCAAGGGCCAACCAAGGATTTTCAACTGCAAGGAGGAAGGTATAACCATTTATCTTCATTTAACATTTTTCCTCTTTGTATTTTCAAATTCCTTAGGCTAATCTTGAGGTGTTTCATTATGTTTTCCATTGCATTTTAACTGCAGTTACTTGATCCGCCCTCGGGGATCCTTTATCATCTATCATCGATCTTTCTTCTTTTTCCATCCTGTCATCCATCGAAGTCTCCATCATGGTCCGTCGTCAGCCTCTTGTCAAACTACATTGCCCCTGCGCTTTCACGTAGGCAAGGTTGGTCACTTGATCCACCCCCGGGGCTCCTCTATCTTCTAGCGTCGGTCTTTCTGCTCTGTCCATCCACTCCTTTATCATCTATCATCAATCTTTTCTTTTTTCTCTCTAGTCTTTGTCATCCACCATTAGTCTTCATCATCCTCTTTCTACTTTTATCCATGGTCAGTCGACAGCCTTTTATCGAACTACGAGGGCTCTGCACTTTTACATAGGCAAGGCTAATCTTTGATCGGCCCCTGAGCCCCTAGGTTTTTAGGGCATGTCAGTCTCATGTCTTGTCTCCCTTGTGTCGTGTTGTCAAGCTCTGCCCTTATCTAGCTGGTTCTTAACAAACAAGATCCACTTGTATCAACAAATCCAATCAGTTTTGAATATCCTACGTCATATTGATCTTTTAGCTTAGTATCCATCATCGGTCTCAATCGGATGCATCCTTCCTAACAGACCTCATCAATCCCATCTATCCCCTTGATCCTATGGCAAAGGACATTGGAAATTGATTGCCATCTTTTGATGCTTTTTGCTTTTGTTTATCATTTGAGCTCCCTATCATCACTTGTCAAGGCCGCCATGATCCATCATATTATGGCGTGTTTTGATTGGTCCACATAGGGGCATATCTTGATCTTTTGTTTGATTGTGTCTTCTTGGTTGTCCCACATAGTACCCACCAAGATCCCTGAGGTCTTGTGTTATGTTGGGGCATCCTTTTGTGCTTGTGGTTATCTCAATACCTGTCCCGACCAAGGTCTTTGTGACTTTGGGGTGTTGGGATAGTCTTCTTGTCTATTGTGTTTATTTCATGCATTAGACACTATTATGCCTTGGTTCCACATACCCTGGCACTTGGTGTCTTATGCTATATCAAAAATTAGTGCTCCAAAGATGGAAAATTGCATTAGGATTGCATTTCATTTTCCATTCTATCATTTTGCATGTATCGCCCATCCATTCATCCTTCATCCTTATCTCACATCTCTATCCAATGCCCATCCATTCCATTTAGCCTGAATCATCTAATCTCCTCCTTGGTTTTGTCCCCAATTTTGTTACAAGCCTTGATCCAATCATCCTCATCATCATCATTATCCAGATGTATTCTTCTGTATCCCTTCGGTGTTGTTTTGGGATGTATCCTTTCCTCGTCAACAACGCTTTCATCATTATCATCGAGAGGTACTCTTCCCTATCCTTTAGTGGCATTTTGGGATGTATCCTTCCCTCATCAATACCACTCATTGGGATGTATCCTTCCATATCCTCATGTTGTTTTAGGATCTCTCATTCCCTCATTAACAACACTCCATCCATCCTCAACCCCTTTTGGCTTGTACCTTGACTGGGGCAGCATCATCTTTGTCTCTGCATCCATTTGTACTTCCCAACCTCCTACCACCTTTTCATCCTTTCATATCCATCCCTTTGCATCCTCTTCCTCATCTCCCATTTCATCATCGTATCCATTTCGAGAGCACATCCGTGTTCTCTTGAACCCACATGTCCTCTCGAGGGGGCATCCTCAATCCCTACTCTTCATCTTCACCCCCACCATCTTTCTTCCTAGTCATCCGTTTGATGACTGGGGCATCCTTCTCAATCTAACCATCTCCTTTTAGGTTCTATATTTTAATATTCTTTCAAATGATGCTACTTCATAACACCATCTCAAAGAGGGGCAAAATGTAGACATCCAAATTTGGACACTTAATTTATCCAAATTTATCACTTTTCATCTAAACAACCTCTTATCCAAGTTAATTAAGTAATATTACTATTATTTAATTAATATCCTTATCAAATCCCTAAGGTATTTAATTAATTAAATACCTTACCCTCCTTAATCCTTTTTCATCAAAATGAATTAAATAAATATTACATTTATTTAATTCCTCACATGTCATTTTCATCTAATCCTAATCCATCTCTAATCTCTTCATTAGGGATGTGCACATGCCTAATCCTTGATTAGGATGTGTCACATCCTCCAACTTTTGCAAGTTGGCTTTTAATCCTCATTAACCCCTAATTATCCTCTAATTACTGATTAGTCAAACTTAATTAGTACCTTGGTCAACTCTCCCCATCCCCCAAGGAATTTTTAATTCCTTTTTATTCACCTTAGGCTCCTCTCTTCCCCATGTGAATTTTTAATTCACTTTTATTCCTCGTAGAATCCACTTTTCCCATGCATCTTCTAGAACCTTTGACTTGTCACATCAAGTCACATGTGACAAATTCCCACCTTTTGGGAACCTTGTCTTATCCACTAGATTCTTCCAATCATTGTGAATTTAAAATTCACTTTTATCTCCCAAAGCTTTCCCTCTCCCCATGTGATCATTGAAAGGTCACATCAAAGTACTTGGAAGGTACTTGTCCTTCCTCCACCTCATGTACCTTTTGGCCACCTCATTTACACCTCACCTCCTCTTAGCCACTTCACCATCCACATGTCAAGATGTGAGGGCTTGTGAGTTCTCAACCCACCATAGCCCTTCATCTTGACCTTGTTGGATCAATCTCAACCATTGAATTCTCTAGAGAATTCAAATTCTCCTATAAATCCCCCCTCCTCAAGGGAATTTTAAAAGGACTGAGCCATTTTGCAACTAAATGCTACCATTTTATGCACTCATCTAGTCTTCAATTTCACCCATTTTCATTTGCATCCAAGCATATAGTTAAGCTTTGCATTTATCCATATCAAGATTCATCAAGGAGCATACAAATCAATCCAAATCAAGGGTCAACCAAGGAGTTTCAGCTGCAAAAGGGAGGTATAATCATTTTTCTTCATTTAACACTTTCATATTTGCATTTTCAAATTCCTTAGGCTAATCTTGAGGTGTTTCATTATGTTTTCCATTGCATTTTAATTGCTTAGAATAGGTCAAACATTTTGATATCACACTACTAAGTGAACATGTTTTTTCTTCCATGTCTTCTATTATTTCTCCCTCTTCTTGACCTCCACAATAGCTGGAAATATCTCCTTGTTGAAAATAAAGATTCACATGATGCACAATCCCCTTCCATTTCATTTTCCAATTCATCAACATGGCAGTTTTCAAGATCATTATAATTGTTCTCTTCACATGTTGATGTAGTCTCCTCTTCATTTGAGCACGTTCCATCCTCATCATGGAGAGCATTCAAAAGGAAGTCATTATGTAGCACACCTTGGCTAGATGTCATTTGAGATTCTTTTGTTATTTGATCATACAATAGTTTTGAAGAAAGACTAGAACTATTTTCAAGTGTGCAATCTTCTTGTTCATCAATCATGTCCTCATGGTTATGAGCGGCAACTAAAGGGTTTATTTGTTCACTGTCAAATGGATCCACATTTTCCATTGTTTCTTCCTCTTGATTACCCCAAGAACTACAAGAATCACCTTACTATAAATCAAAATCCATAGCTTCATCTTCATCTTCATAATCTGAATATTCATTAGATTCCTCATAACACACACTACTTTCCCTTTCACAATCTATTATGCAAGAGCAATCTCTTGTACCTTCATCTTCCTCATGCAAGCTATCATATGAGTCATATTGACCTGCACTTTTCTCATCTTATAATGGTTGTATCGTTTGATCAATTTCTCTATACTCATCTATGATATCACCATTGTCTTCATACCTTTTCCTATCTACAATATCAGCCCATTCATCCAGTTGACCAAGAGAAACTGGTATCCAAGATTCAAGCCAATAAATTGGGTTTGGCTCATATAATTTCATGAACTGTTGAATGATCTCAGACCTACTAGGTGGGAATTTAATAGGTATTTTCTTGCAAATATCTATTATTCTGTGGAGCAAAGAGCACCCAGATTCTCCTCTATATCTCCTTATGTCAAGAAAAGCATCCAAAAGATTTTTGAAATATTCTCCATCTCTAGATTGTTGGCTCCGATATGTACCTTGTTGCAGATTTTGACTGATGTGTCCAAGTAGGTTGGAGTTTTGTTGCACTTGACATTGATCACATTGACATTGCACTTGACATTGATCACATTCACAATCTTGATAACTTTCCAATCCCTATCCAGGAGGGACTGGATAAGCATTTACTTGCTTCGACGGTTGTGGAGAATAAGTGTTCTGCTATGCATGATATGCATCGCCTTCATTGTAGAAATTTCCAATTGTATCATAAGGAACTTGAGGGGCCCAACGCCTTCCTGCATTTTTGTATTCATCCTTATTGCATAATTCTCCTAATTGTAACAGTTGTTGGTCCAATTGCAGCCTTTTTCTTTTCAATTCTTCAATTCCTCTTATCACCTGCTGCTTCTCAAAATATTCTTTTGTTCCATACACAAATTCCATTTTTCATCAAGTTTTTTCCAGAGTTGCCACCTACTTTTTCCAAAAGTAGGAAAATATTTCTTTTGAAATAACTATTTTTTGATCTTCTCCCCAGCGGAATCACTTTTTCTGAAACTTCTCAAATTACAATTTTTTCTACAATGACTCTATATGATGGTCTTCAACTGGATTTTCTGAAATAATCCCCAGTAGAGTCGCCAATTTGTTAGCTCTTAAAAACGTAGGTAAGAATACCTCAAGACGTTTCCAATCTCCTGGTATGTTTTAGGGTAACAGACAAAGCCAAATGATTTAAGCTTTCTACTCTTTTAGGTGTTACTAGACCTAGGCAGGTGTACCTATACGAATTGGGCATACTTGACTTATGATCTTCTCTCTTGCAGTGATTTGTCCACGATGGAAGATGGATGTGGACAAATAAAATTAAATTTGGTATAAATTGTATAGCAATATTCAAAACTAAATCCTAATATGTTCAGTTAATAGATGTAAAGAAAATGAATGAATCTAAATAGTAAAATGAAGAGACTAGTGCCTTATTGGGTATGCAAAGTCAAATGAAATAGAAATGGGCAACTTATTTCTAGAGAACACTCAAATTGTTTGGCATATGTTTTGTTTATAACTTGTAGAAACATGCAAGACTGTAACTACCAAGTTCTTCTTTAATAATCTAGATGAATTTCCCTGATTACTATGATCAACCAAAAGGATTTAATCTTTTCTTGAAAGAACCAATCAATTAACCACACAAATGCAGTAAATGTGCATTGAAAAACTAAATATAAACTTGTCATATCAATTTAAACCACCATAAAGAATCAATCTTGGAGACAACTTAGTAATACTTTCAATAAATTCAACAGATAATTGACACCATAAATGAGCTGTGACATCAACTGATTCTCATTAAAAACTCCATTTTTAAAACATGCATCATGGTCTCTGTTCTGAGAATTTTATTCTACTAAATCTATTTCTAACCTACCTACTCTAATCTAATCCGATCTTCTCAAATACCTCTTCTTTACATTTGAAAATGGATATTTATACATTCTCATCCGAAGAGACACATTGCTTTGCATTCACATGTCGGCAAGCAACTATATTCGGGCTTTTGTTAATCATCACTGGAACAGTCACCGAGATATCCCGTAGTTATGCCGAAGGAAAATATTTCACCAAAATTCATCCTTTTGTTCATCGCAGTAACATTCTGATGTCGAGGAGACGCTTCATAGATCGCATTTTATCTTACCGATATGTATTCTTTCATATCTTTCTGGTCGCTGAGACAAATTTGAGTCGGGAAGAGGTTTCATAGAATACCTTGTGTCTTACCAAAAATCTCCTTAAGTTCATATTTTTTCACTGTGACAATATCACTCTCACACCAATAAAATCTCTTTGTGTTCTATCGACAAGACTGGAGCCACTCGCCAAGACTTTACTCTGATGACTAAACTCCTGCCGATGCGTGTATTTATCGGTGTGACATTCAGATCAACAAGACTATATAATCTAACTCTGAAGACCATCAATATGATTCATCTACATTGTTGGCAAGACTGGGGCTATTCGCTAAGACCTCACCCCAAATACCCTTTAGTCATATCGATATGTTTGCTTTATCGCCAGTCGATAAGACACAATGATTTTGCTAAGACCTCAGTCTGAAGTCCCCTAGCTTGGCCGAAATGAATCCACGTGAGCTAGTCGGTAAGACATAAAAACTTCGCTATGACCTCATTCTAACTATGGCACTCACACCGATGGGGATCCTTCTGTCGCCGAAACAATGAACAATGTCCTGCCGATAAGTGCTTGTAGATGAAATCCAATTGCTGTGACATTAAAGAAGTCTTGCCGATAGGCAACATAGATGTATACCAACAGAAAATGCAATATGGATTGGGGAGACCCTGATATCCTATGCCGATAGGAAATATAATATGGAATATTCAAACCTAGATGGACCTTTTGGAGCTACATGACAAAGAAAGGGAAAAAATTTATGAAGGGCTTTTGTGCACATGACGAGGACTCATTTGGAAACTTAGGGGTATGAAAAAATGTGTAAAATTATCAGAATTTTATAGTTCTAACATACCCTAATACGGTTATCAGGTTTAGCAATTACGAAAATGTATGAGATCCAAGGAGAATAATCAATAGTTTGAATGAATCCTATATAAAGGAGTTTTTCAAGCTCTTCTTTAACATGCAAGACTATGTTAGGGTGCATTTTTCATATCTTTTGGTGAACAGGTTTAGCATTTTTAGTGAGAACGATGTTGTGTCACAATTTTCATGTCAGTTCCTGGCATGTTAGAATATTTCCCAACAAATTTTTTAGGAAAATCGTGAAGTAAAGTTGTAGTGTCCTCTTATTCTTCATTGTCAAGGCGCTTCCCAATTTTAATAACTTTTTCTTTATCATCTATGTCCATTGGCACATTGATTGTATCTTCTAAGGGGAGTTCCTTAGACTTAGGAACTTTAGGATCATATGGTTCTTTAGTGATATCACTATCTTTTTTCTTGGTAACTATCACAACACAAGTAAGGTCCATTTCATGGGAGTAGTAGAGGATGTGTCATCATAAACTCCTAACATTGTTGTAGAGTTTCATCACTGTCAACATACTGCCATGATGGTGATGAGTTCATATCAAGCAATTCATGATTTTTTATTGGTATTTTCTATTTTGGTTGACATGTAATAGTATTGATATTCAAAGATGGTCATTGATTAGCTTTTGACGTTTTAGAAAAAGGATATCCCAATTCAGTTTTTTTCTCTTGTAAATTAGGTTCTATAGGGACATGAATACCTTCTCCATGCTTTCCACATCTTTTTTTGGTATATCCCAATTGTTTCATAGGTTCATAGCCTTTTCAATAAATTTTTTCCTTTTCTTTTGGATTAGGCAAAGGTTGATAATCTATCTCATCAAAATTGGCTATGTATGTTGTGGTTTCTTCCAAAGTAGAGGAGATAGATGTTTGAGAATATTTTTTTGAATTTTGAGTTGACATGATATTTTCTTTTTTTTGTTTCTCATCTTTCTTTTGTGTGATTATGTACTCACCCATAAATGAAGGTGTGAATTCTAAGGATCCCCAATCATCACCAAATAATTTAGACATTGATTCCTCATCTTGTTGTTCAATTTCGAGATGTTCTATATTAGATGTTAGGATTAATGTATTCAGAGGACTTGTGGTTCCTTTTTCAAGGTGTAAGAAACTTTTAGGCTCAAGGTATATTTCAACTTGATAGATGTTGTTGTTATAGATATATTTTATTATGCGATGAAGGGTCGAAGGCACTAAATTTATCTCATGAATCCATGGTCGGCCTAAAAGAATATTATATGAAAGGTCATAAGGAATGACATGCATAGGAGTTTACATAGTATCCACCCCAACTATAATGGGAAAAGTGATTACGTCAAGCGGTTGCTTTGTCATATTGTCAAAACCTCAAATGGATAAGGAATCGGGTTTTATTTGTGACTTGTCAACAGGAAAGCTATCAAGGAGATTCACACTACACACATTAAGGGAAAAACCATTATCAATAAGGGTTCTTTTGATACCTATTCAATTGAATTGAGCAATTATCATAAAGGCTTCATTTTTTTTTCGCAACTCTAAAGGAGGGAGTTCGTGTTGATGGAAAGTAATGTCTAGATTAATTTTATTCATTCCATGTATTAAAGCTGCCACATCATTCAAAGTTGTACCAAGAGAAACCACAATGTGTTGTAAGGTTGTTTGAAGAATAGTGTGGTAATTTGGTGAATTCTAAAGTAAATCCCAAAGGGAAATATTTGTAGGAGTATTCTTGAGTTTTTCAACAAGACCATACTCCTTTGTGTGTGAGGGAAAGCAAGGAGCACTAGGTGGATTAGGTAAAGGTAAAGAGGGTGGGGTTGGTTATGGTGGTTGCATAATGTTTTGGGTATTATAGGTATGAGCAATAGTAATATTACTAGATTGTTGCAACACATTAGTTTAAGGAGGGTAAAGAGTGAACTCAGGTTTATTGGAAGGATGAAGTTTATGCGAGGGTAGGTAAAGAATGAGTTGAGCTTGAATCACATTAATGTCCTTAGTTTTAAATTGTTCGCAACAAACCTTAATAGATGACTTAGACGAGATGAAGTCCTGAAGGGCTTCATCTAACATATCCAAGTCATTACAACTAAAAGGTTGGAGAGGTAAATTATTGTTAATTATTTTAGGTTGCTCATGAAAAATGTTAGAGGCATTAATGTTTTTTGTTGTAGGTTGGTCATAACAAACCTTAGTGGATGATGTAGATGAGATGAAGTCATGAAGGGCTTCATCTAACAAGTCAAGGTCATCACTACTAAAAGGTTTGGTGGATAGGTTATCATCCATTTGTTGAGGTTTTGCATGGAAATATTTAGAGGATGAAGTAAGATAATGTCTTGAAGAAATTCATCTAACTTGTCTACATCATCACTACTAAGAGGCTTGGATGAGATGGTCTTTCTGAATTGAATCATTTGTTTGAAAGGTTGGTTTGATGCTTGTGGTTTTTTGTTGTTGTTATGTATTCACAAATCTAATTTAAAAGAACTAGGAACTAATGCTGAAATGGAAATGTACAAAAATATAAAACTATCCATAAATGCCATGAAAGGAAATGATGTTTATGCCAATAATTTAGATATAATAGAAAGTAATAAAACTAAAATAGAAAAGAAACTATAGAAAATAGAAAAGTGCAGAGCAGGAAACTAAATTCTAGAAAAACTGATGCAAAAAGTGGACTAGAACTAATTCACCTAAGGTGGCGAATGAGTCTAGGTATGAGATTTTTGTTGTTTTTTTTCAAAAATTTTAAAATAGATTTAATGATTTTTAGTTGCAAAATGAGGATGCAAATGCATATTTTCATTTTTTTTTATGATTTGATTTGCAAAAGTGAAATCTATATGATTCTTTCACTAATGCAATTTTAGAAACCCTAGGATGCAAAAGAAAAAAAACCTAATTCAATGTTGATGCAAAGGAAACCTAGGATGCAAGATGCAATTGAAATTAGATAGATAAGTGTTCAAAATGTAGGTTCACCAAAATGAACCATCAATTTTGTGGTTCTATGGACTTCTCTTACACTCTTAGGATCTTTCACCTAAAACAAGAGAGATAGAACCCTAAAATTTAGGTGGTTCACTCAAATAAAGGAATGTAAGATGGAATTATGACTAAATTCAACTAAGCTATGAAATTTATTGATTATGAATGCAAAACTAATGAAATATGCAATGTTTGAAAACATAGTGAGGTTTGTAAAAAGCTTAAAAAGATGATAAAAAACAAAAAAGAAACTAAATAGAAAGTTGTAATTCATAATGTGTGCACTTGTGAGACTAATGAAGACTAGAAAGCAATATGGAAATTTGGAAAATCTAACTCTTAGGTTGACTGGGAATCATTCGCCACCCTAGGAATATCAGTCCCAGGTCAGGGTTTTCTACATGGAAAATAGTTTTTGTTTACTGGGGTATTGGAATCTGCAATTAACTCTATCAACAACTTTATGTGGGATTCATTTCCCATCCATGGTGAATCAATACACTTTCAATTTTCTACAAACTTAGATCTCAGACCAAGACCTTGTCACTTGTACAACACTTCTTGATGGGAATCTAGATCGAGATCTCAAAAAATACCTATAAAATAGCTTAAAATTTGTTGTCTAATGGGGGGTTTTCCTTGGCCAAACCCATAATTGGGTAATAAAACCTTGAATGGATAGAAATATACATAAAACCCTAGCCTTAAGTGTGTTAAAGACTAGGAAAATATAAAATATGACAAAACCCTATTCTACTGTGTTAGAATAAGATAAGAAAATGTGATTTGAATGATGCAAGACTTCAACCCTAGAAACCCTACAACATATCAAATGAATTTAAATGGCATAAAAATGTAATGTAAACCTTAAGCTTGAAAATAGAGAGAAGATGGAAGATGGAATCACTTTGAAAACAAGTCTTTATGTGTGATTTGATGGCTAGTTGCATCTCCTCAACCTAGATTTCTCCATGATTCACCATAGGAATCCATCATCAAATCTTCGCAATTTTGGATATTGGAGGAGAAGTGAGCTTGAAGACCTACAAAAACCCTTAGTTTGTTGCCCTAAAGCTTCAACTTTGCTGTATAAAATTTAAATATAACTTATTGTGGAAGACTCCTAATACTTGACTTTTGAAATTGCTTTGTAAAAATGACTAAGAGATGTGAAAAATGGCTTAAAATGTATTTAGAGGAATCAAAACCTAATTTCCTATTATTTAGACCTAAGAGGCCGACATCCACCGAAAAATTAAGTTGAATTAATTGAATTCCCACTCAAAATTGAAATTTCCCTCAAAAGGGACTCATTCACCACTCTTGGTGAATGGGTCCCATCAGAGGGGACTCATTCACCCAAGGTGGTGAATGGGTCCCACTAGTGGTTTTTGAAGGTGGGTGTTTAGGATATGAATGAATTCAGTGTTGTTTGTCAGGATTTAAGTGATTTTTTAAGTGAAATAGGCCTCTAGATAAAAAATAATGGGTCTTAGGGGCCTATAAATGTTGTTTTAAAGAATGATTAATGCAAGTTTAGTTAAAATTAGGTCCAAATTAAGCATTAAATTATCTATTTTCTCAAGAGTGTCCAATTTTCTATGCCACAAAAACATACGCAGAACTACAAAACAACACACAAAACACTCCACAAACTAGCATATCACAACAACAACCCAACCATCAAATAGTCAACTATGTGAATGATCAAGGTGGACCATCCACAAGGAACAAATATGCCCAAAATGAAAATAGACACCACTAGGGGAACCCATTGAGTCTGTTGTGCAATAGTTAGTGCAAGAAAACCTTATCATGCTCTCTATTTACAAACATTATCAATAGCCTCAAGTTAGACCACCATGGTATAACGAGAAGCACCTTTGTGATTTTCATAAAATAAAGGGATATACAAAAATAGTTGTATGAGACTTGAAAATATTATCCAAGATCTCATTGATGATAAGGTTTTAACCATTGAACAACTAGATGGGAATCAAGATCTCAAAAGATACATGAATTTGATGCCGGATCACAATAAAGGAAACATCAATGGTAAAGGAAAGGGTTACCACAATGTAAACCTCATCTATGATCATTTAGTCACATCTTTGGATGAATGGGTAACAATTGTAAATATCAAAGGACCTAGAGTTGAGAGTGGAGTCACCACACGTAGCGGAAAAATTTAAATCCTAGGACCTTCACCACCATCCAAGGCACCAACCACTAATCCAAAATCAATCCCTAATGGTTACAATGTCTTAGAGTAGTTGAAAAATACCCCCACCCAAATATCCATTATGGAGTTGCTAAAGATATCGCCTACACATAAGAAAATCCTAGAGAAGGTATTGGTTGCATCCTTCATTCCCACAGATCTTGATGTAAACCAATTTCAAGCCATGGTCATACATATCACTACACCACAAATCCTCAAATTTTTTGAGCAAGATCTTCCAACCCAACCATCTTATAACCATGCACTTCATCTTGAAGTCCTAGTCCACAAGGACAAATTAAAATGAGTCTTGGTGGATGGAGGTGCAGGTTTGAATATTTGTACTCTAGCTAATAAAGAATCTGGGATTCTCAGATGATGTCATTGAAAAGGGAAAAGGTATCACAATTAGAGCTTATGATGATCAAGAAAGGGTGTCTCAAGGCACCATTCAACTTCCTATCCAAGTAGGTCCAACAATCATTGAGGCCACTTGCCAGGTCATTAACCTTGAACTCCCCTATAATATTCTCCTAGGGCATCCATGGATCCATGGAATCCAAGCTATCACATCTACGTACTATCAATGTGTCAAATTTTCTTACTAAAATCAAGAAGTCACAATCCATGGTAATCCCGATATTATTCCAAAAATTTGGAGGCCAAGTATTATAATATTCCCCAAGTTTCAAAAAATGATGAGGGACCCACATCTCCTTATGTTGATCCATCCACCTTATCCTCCACTTCTAAGACAAAGACACCTACCATTCAGAACATCTCATATGTCAAGGTTTTCATCGAAGATAATGGGTGTGGGGACTATATAATAAAAAGAGTGCCTTTGTGATAGGAGAGTTACCTAAATCTCCTAGATCTCGTGGAAAAACCACAACCAATTGACACATCTCAAACCTTCAAAACAAAAGCCACCACCTTAATTGGGGAGACCTAAGAAAAGAGGTGGTAGATGAGAAAGATATATCAAGCTTGTTGTGTCAATATGAAAGGCATGCACATGATCTTCCGATGGAATATGATAATAAAGGACTATAGTTAATGTTTGGCATGGTCTACAACAAGAATGAAAAACTTGGGAAAAATGAAAATGGCCTGTTAAAACCTATTGTTCCTGAGAAACACCTTAATAATCTTAGCCTTGGATGTACCCCTATAAATATAACCATTCTTGCCAAGTGTACCCCTATTAAAGAAGTCAAAGCTCCTCCTCAATTACAGGTATCCACTGCCCTACCCCTAGATAACTATACATTCAATATAACTGACCTATATGATGAGGATTCCTCTTTCTTTATGATCACTACCATATCTTTTGAGTCAAATACCCAAGCCACTAAACTAAAAATCATCTACCCCCAACTCATCGATTGTGACCAATGAGGACTGTCAATCATTGATACATTTGAAAATGATGAGGCTCTCTCAGAATTCATGAGACTAAGGAATAGTCTACCATATGGAGATCACAAAGAAGGGTTTGACATAGATTTGGACACACATGCGTACTACAGGGAAACAATTGACTCTCTTAGTCAAAAAATTGAAAATACAAGAGTAACGTCTAGATATTTAAGTGAAAACCACCTTGTGGAACTTTTTGATCACAAAATAGTAAAAATAAATGATGTATTTGATGGTGAAAACCTCACTGAGGTTCCAAAGGATGAGGGATTCAATCTTCTCCTTAGTGCCATCAATCAGGAAAAATCAGCAATACTAGTAGAAAAAAGCATCCTAGTCAATTTGGGAATTGAAGAGACATTGCACATCACTTTTGACCAAGGAACAAGAAAATGTAGCTACATTTCTAAAAGAAAGGAAAATAAATTTTACATGGACATATGCTGACATGCTAGGCCTTAATTTGGAGGTAGTGGTCCATCATCTAGTAGTATATCCAGAGGTGAAACCAGTAAGAAAAAAATTGAGAAAGATGCATCCACAAATCACCTTATTCATCAAACTTGAACTATAGAAAATCCTTGTTGCTAGCTTCATACGACACATTGATTATCCTAAATGGGTTTCCAACCTTGTACCTATTTCTAAATCCACTGGGGGCATCTGTATTTGCACCAACTTCAGGGACCTGAATAAAGCATACCCTAAGGATGATTTTCCTCTTCCTAACATAGACATGATTGTAGATCTGACTGCAAGACATTAAATGCTATCATTCATGGACATGTTTTTAGGATACAACCAGATTATGATCGTAAGAGATGACCAATATAAGATAGCCTTCACCTTTCAATGGGGGACCTCCTCTTGGAACATGGTGCCATTTGGGTTGAAGAACGTTGGTGTGACATACCAAAGGGATATGATTCTAATTTTCATGAAATGATCCACAAATCTGTAGAGGACTATATTGATGACATAATAGCCAAATCAAAAAGGAATTAAGACCACATATCAACACTGGGCTCAATCTTTGTAAACTGGAAAAATATGAGGTAAGACTCAATCCTAAGAAATATTTCTTCGGCATGCAATCAGGAAAACTCCTAGGGTATATTGTATCAATGAGGGGAATTGAGAGAAACCCTACCAAATTAAAAGCAATCCTCGACATGGAAGTACAATGAACATTGAAATAGTTGAGGGGTTTATAGGGAAGGCTTCAGTCAATCTATAGATTCATAGCACAATTAGTAGATAAAACAATCCCATATTTTCATCTACTCCACAAGGGGTAGCATACAAGTGTGATGAGAAATGCGATTAGGCATTCAATAAAATCAAGGAATACTTGCTAACACCTTGAATCCTCATGCCACCAATCCAAAACAAACCACTCATCCTCTACATATCAGCTATGAAAATAGACCTTGGTGCTCTCCTAGCTCAACATGATGAAATAGGGAAAGAGAGATCCATTTATTATATCAGTAGAACCTTGGTGGGATGTTAGCTAAACTACATGTTCATAAAAAAAGCTTGTCTCACAGTACTGTTTGACTCACAAAAGTTCAGGTACTACATGTTGGCTCATTAAATAATCCTCATTGGCAGGATATACCCCCTAAAGTATCTAATTTATAAAGAAACACTCACATGATGAATGGCTAAGTGGGTCATGATCTTGATAGAATATGACATTGAATATGTGGAATGGAAGGCCATCAAGGGATAGGTAATTTTAGATCAATTGGTCAAGGCACCTATATATGCAGAGAATCCACTGGTATCAAAATTTCCAAATGAGTCAATATTCAACCTAAGTGCAATAGACCATTGGAAGGTATACTTTGAAAGATCATATACACAACATGGGTCAGGAGTAGGAGTCTTCTTCATCACACCACAAGGGGATTATATATTGAAATCATACATGCTATCTCTCCCTTGCACCAATAAGATTGTGGAGTACGAGGCTCTTGTCATAGGGCTTTGAATTATAGTACAATGGAAAATCATGGCACTCAAGGTCTATGGAGACTCACAACTGATTATCAACTAAGCCAAGGATGAATACCAAACTAAGGATGAAGAGCTTACCCTATACAAAAATCTGGTGGAGGATCTCAAGGAGTTCTTCATCGACATAACATTTAAGCAGATACCGCAAGTAAACAAGAGTAGCTGATGTCATGGCTACAATCAGATCATTGTTGGATATCTCACGGAACTTCCCTAAACATGAATTATTTGTAGATTAGTTTCTCATACCAACTTTTGAGGTACCATAATTTGAGTTCATGTGTAAAATCTTTGGTCCTGGTGATCCTTGGTACCATGACATATTCACCTACCTATAAATAAGAGCCCTCCTCACTGACATCACCCCAAATCTCAAAAGAACCTTTATTAAGAAGTCATTCCATTTCATCATCTTAGGATACACCCTTTACCAAAGGAGTATCGAAGGAACCCTATTGTGATGACTTAATCCTGAGGAAGCTTTGACTACCTTATTTGAGGTACATGATGGAATTTGTGGTTTACATTCTAGTGCTATGACCTTGGCCAAGAAACTACTAAGGATAGGGTACTACTAGCTTATGATGGAGATAGAAGCTCTTGAATACATCTAAAAATGCATGCAATGTCAATAGCATGAGGACCTCATCCATGCACCAGCTCAAGAGCTCTAGTCAATTGTAATACCTTGGCCTTTTTCATAATGGGTGATCAATCTCATTGGTAAAATCACACCCACCTCATCTAATGGACACACGTTCATTATCATTTCCACATAATACTTCACAAAGTGGGTAGAGACTATCCCAATGACCCATATCATAGGGAAGAAAATATCTAAATTCATCCTCAACTACCTCATTTGTTGTTACAGTGTTGCACAATCCCTTATCTCAAATAATGGAAAACCCTTCTAAAACGAAGATGTCCATGAGCTATGCCAAAAAATCAATATCCAACATTGCTTCTCCACCCCATATTACCCTCCGAGCAATGGCCAAGCTGAGGCTATGAATAAAACCATCTTGAAAATCCTAAAGAAAATAGTTAATGAAGCTGGTCATGACTGACACCTATAGCTAAATCCTGCCTTATTGGTGTAGGAGCACCCAAGCTCATTAGGAGTTAGTTGGAGAGTGTGGGAGACATGAAGGTTTTTCCATCATTCCAAAGCATCAATTATGATGTCTTGAAGCATATAATGGCATTTGGCATGGATGAGAGTATTTGGAAGATCAAAAGTCCTAAGGGTCTTGATAAGGACCCTAGGACCAAAATGCTTTGTAAATGGAAAAATAATGTTCTAGGAGGTTAGATAGGTTTATTATGATTTAATTGTGTCAAATAATATTGGATAGTAAGGATCCAATAGTTTTTGGATAGTAGAGTTTAATAAATTGTAAATTGGAAATTCAAATTTTTGAATTCCAACATTTGGCGGGAAAGTAGCTTTTTGATGTTTTAATCACTTTAATGTAAACTAATCAATCCAAAACGGTTTGATAAGTTGGGGAAAGGTTATTCAAAGCCATAGAAGTAATTTGTACAGAGGTTGGGTTGATGGTACGGATTTTGTACGGACTGCTACAGGAAAAAGCAAAAAAACAACAATTTCTTGCATTTTTCTTGTGTTCATTTGATGAAAACTTGATTGCCATTGAAGATATGTCTAGTTGGATGCTTTAGGAACCTGTATTTACATGTTTTAAGGCCCTTTTATGCTTTGATAACCAACAACAATCAATTCTTTGTATTTTATAACTGACTGTCCTCAAGAAAGTGCAAATTTTCATTGATTTTGAGGGTTTTTATGGATGATTGATCCATTTCAAGGTAGAATGATGCTGTAACCTTTGAAATGGGTCACTTATAACATGTATAATACAAACCTAACAAACTAATGTGCAGGAAGGAAGAATATCAAGGTGTACACCGAGTTGTCAAAGGGAAAAGTGCAAGAAAATGGGGGCTAAGGTATAGCAGCAAGAGATCTGCCTTAATAAGGGGAAATTTTTTGAGTTTGGATTGATGTATTATGTTGATCTAATGGTGAAATGTCAAATAGAGGGTTCTGGAAGTGTTTGGAAGGTGAGTAACTAAAAAGCCCTAGTTTTGAGGCAATTTATGGAGGGTTTTGTGTTTGAGCATATTAAGGGTGTCATAGAAGACTAAAAGCTTGAAAATAATTGGTTTGGGAACATTTTAAGGGACTTTTGAAAGTTTCATAGTCAGGGGTTGAGTTTAGAGAGGGGTTGCTTTGAAAAAGAGGGCTAATTAGGCCCTAAATTGGGGGAAATAACAGATTTTGATTGGTGTGCTCCAAAAAAAGTGCCATCAAGAATCTAGTATGTTATGTATCATCATAAACGACATCTGGTTAAATCATTATTTTGGAGGATCCTTTGGGAACATTGAGTGGAAGTTCAAGAATTCACCGCTGGAGGCCTAGTTGGGCTAGAAGCCTAGTCAAGGTGCAAAAGTAAGTTTTTTCTAAGATAGAGGGTTGGGGATTTGTAGTCATTGAAGACAAGTGTAATTGTGCCCCTTAAGAGAATTCCTAGGGTTTGGGTCCATAGGAGAAGGAATTTTGTCATAAGTGAGCCATTTAGGCATTGTTTCCACAAGGGTGTCTAGAAGAGGTTTGTGAGTGCATCTTTGCAATCCTTAATATCATTGTTGTTTTCCTAAAGTTCCCATATCCTCTACATCAGAGTGGTATCAGAGTAGTGAGTAGGTCCTTTAGGGATTGAAGAAACAACAATGGCACCTAAAAATCAGTTAGCAAGAGAGTTGGAGGAGTTGAGGGAAACCTTGGAAAAAGAAAGAAGGTAAAGAAGAGAACAAGAAGCGGCAAGAGAGCAGGCCAGAGAAAGGAAAGAAAGACAATGGAGAGGGGAGAGAGAGACTATGCAAGCAAGGATAAACAATCTTGAGAGAAGTAGGAGAGAAGAACAAGAAAACCAAGAAGATAATGATGAAGAAGAGCATGTGAGGGAAAATCAGGAACCACCAATAGATGAGATAGAAGACCCTGAGGAAAGGAGGTTACTGAGATTGTTGAAAGTAGTTCAAGGTCATGGAGGAAAGAGTCACATAGATTTTCCTATCTATCGAGGGAAGATGGATAGTGAAGAGGTGTTAGGATGGCTTGATGCCTTAGAGAACTATTTTGAGTTTGAGGAGATGTATGAAGAGAGGAAGGTTAAGTTTTCCAATACCAAGTTGAGAGGTACAACATTGACATGGTGGACTAGTTTTCAGAATGATAGTATGGCTAGGGGATTGGCCAAAGTCTCTACATGGGCAAGTATGAAGAGTTTGGTCAAGGAACAATTCCTACCATCTGATTACACAATTCATGTGAAGAGGATGAGGAAAAATTTAAGTCAAAAGGACATGGATGTGATGTCCTATACTGAGAAATTTTACAAGCTTGGTATTAGAGGAGGTTATGAGGAAGAAGATGAGAAAGTAGCCAGGTATATCAATGGCTTGAGGTATAATCTACAAGATGAGATTGGTTTGCAATTTCCAAGGACCTTAGGAGAATGTTTTCAATTGGCCATTAGAGCTGAGGAAAAGGTGAAGAGGAAGCAAGAAAGATCAAGCAATGGTGGAAGAGGAGGTAGTTCAAACAGGGGCAAAGGTAATAGAGAACAAGGAAAAGGAAGCAATGATAAGAGTAGAAATGACAAAGGCAAAGAGATATTTTCTGATCCAAGAGGAGGATACACTCCTAGAGGAGGAGGAAGATTTGGACAAGGTAGAGTACCATTCATAGGTAGGTGTTTCAATTGCAATGAACCAGGGTATCCTTCCTTCAAGTGTCCTAAATGGGAACAAGCTGATAAGGGCAGAGATAGGAGAGCTAACTTGGTACAAGAAGAAGAAGACAAGAAGGAGGAATCAAAAACATTCATTGTAGACCATGTGACTGATGGTGAGTTTCTTATGGTCAAGCAAGGAGAAAGACTTCATCAAGAGCCAAAGGTAACTATCTTTAAGACTAATTGTCTCAGTCATGGTAAAATATGCAGATTGCTCATAGATTCAGGGTCACATAGCAATTTAGTTTCAGTTGATATGGTAACCAAGTTAGGGATTAAAACATTTGATCATCCTACTCCCTACAAGGCCACTTGGGTAACTAAAATGCAGCATGTAGAGATTGGTAAGAGAGCTTTTGTGGATTTTTCAATTGGATCTTATCATGACAGGGTACTTTGTAATGTCATTCCAATGACTTGTGGTCATATCATCTTGGCAAGACCATGGCAGTATGCTAGGAGGACAGTGCATGATGGATTTCATAACACATATTTGGTGCATAAAGATGCTAGTAGATATAAGTTGGTTCCTTTGCCTTTGGAGCAATCTAATGAGAACTTTGTAATCTATTTTGCAAAGCATTTGTAGGTAATTGAGTAGAGTAAGACAGGGGAAGATATTGGTTGGAAGAGAAGTGATGAGTTGCAGTAGAGATATGAAGCACACAGTCCTAAAAATCAGAACCTATGGGACTTTGAAAGTATTAAGGTAGGGAATATTGAATGCCCTGTTGTTAAGGTTAATGGAGATGGTGTTCTTTCACAAATGAATCAGTGGCATAGAGGCAGAAACATGGCACAAAGACAGATTGAGTTCAAACATAAAAGAGGACAAACAAATCACTGTTTTGGTTCTCACATGATGAATGGCATGAGTGCAGATTGGCAGAAGAGGAAGACAGTGACTTTGGGAGATTACATGCCCTGTCATTTGAAGATGAAAACATATGAGAGCAAGGGGTCTTTTGGTGGCAGCAAGTTGGATGCTTCTTGGGGCAAGAAACTTTTCTTTCTTGGGGAGAATGGTGCAGGAGCACCCAAGCTCATTAGGAGTTAGTTGGAGAGTGCAGGAGACATGAAGATTTTTCCATCATTCCAAAGCATCAATTATGATGTCTTGAAGCCTATAATGGCATTTGGCATGGATGAGAGTATTTGGAAGATCAAAAGTCCTAAGGGTCCTGATAAGAACCCTAGGACCAAAATGCTTTGTAAATGGAAAAATAATGTTCTAGGAGGTTAGATAGGTTTATTATGATTTAATTGTGTCAAATAATATTGGATAGTAAGGATCCAATAGTTTTTGGATAGTAGAGTTTAATAAATTGTAAATTGGAAATTCAAATTTTTGAATTCCAACATTTGGCGGGAAAGTAGTTTTTTGATGTTTTAATCACTTTAATGTAAAATAATCAATCCAAAACGGTTTGATAAGTTGGGGAAAGGTTATTCAAAGCCATAGAAGTCATTTTTACAGAGGTTGGGTTGATGGTACGGATTTTGTACAGACTGCTACAGGAAAAAGCAAAAAAACAACAATTTCTTGCATTTTTCTTGTGTTCATTTGATGAAAACTTGATTGCCATTGAAGATATGTCTAGTTGGATGCTTTAGGAACCTGTATTTACATGTTTTAAGGCCCTTTTATGCTTTGATAACCAACAACAATCAATTCTTTGTATTTTATAACTGACTGTCCTCAAGAAAGTGCAGATTTTCATTGATTTTGAGGGTTTTTATGGATGATTGATCCATTTCAAGGTAGAATGATGCTGTAACCTTTGAAATGGGTCACTTATAACATGTATAATACAAACCTAACAAACTAATGTGCAGGAAGGAAGAATATCAAGGTGTACACCGAGTTGTCAAAGGGAAAAGTGCATGAAAATGGGGGCTAAGGTATAGCAGCAGGAGATCTGCCTTAATAAGGGGAAATTTTTTGAGTTTGGATTGATGTATTATGTTGATCTAATGGTGAAATGTCAAATAGAGGGTTCTGGAAGTGTTTGGAAGGTGAGTAACTAAAAAGCCCTAGTTTTGAGGCAATTTATGGAGGGTTTTGTGTTTGAGCATATTAAGGGTGTCATAGAAGACTAAAAGCTTGAAAATAATTGGTTTGGGAATATTTTAAGGGAATTTTGAAAGTTTCATAGTTAGGGGTTGAGTTTAGAGAGGGGTTGCTTTGAAAAAGAGGGCTAATTAGGCCCTAAATTGGAGGAAACAACAAATTTTGATTGGTTTGCTCCAAAAGAAGTGCCATTAAGAATCTAGTATTTTATGTATCATCATAAACCACATCTGGTTAAATCATTATTTTGGAGGATCCTTTGGGAACATTGAGTGGAAGTTCAAGAATTCACCGCTGGAGGCCTAGTTGGGCTAGAAGCCTAGTCAAGGTGCAGAAGTAAGTTTTTTCTAAGACATAGGGTTGGGGATTTGTAGTAATTAAAGACAAGTGTAATTGTTCCCCTTAAGAGAATTCTTAGGGTTTGGGTCCATAGGATAAGTAATTTTGTCATAAGTGAGCCATTTAGGCATTGTTTCCATAGGCGTGTCTAGAAGAGGTTTGTGAGTGCATCTTTACAATCCTTGAAATCATTGTTGGTTTCCTAAAGTTCCCATATCCTCAGCATCACTTATGGGCCTACTGAACAAGCATCTGCACACCTATAGGTGCAATCCCATTTCCCCTAGTCTACAGATCAAAAGCTATCCTACCCATTGAGGTTGAGCTGCTATCCTTAAGAATATCATTGCAAAATATTATTTTTGACAAAGAGTATCGGGTGTCATGGTTAAACGAGCTGGAACTATTGGATAAGCGAAACATGGATGCTTTGGACCATCTATAGGTGTACTAGAACTGTCTCAAATGGAGCTATAATAAGAAGATCAAGAGTCAGTCATTTGAAGTCAGAGAACTCATGTTGAAAGCAAATTAGAAGAATGTACCAAATCCAAACAAGAAGGGAAAATTTGAACCCAATTGGTTGGGACCCTTTGTCATAATTGCAAGTTACAAATCAAGAGCATATAAACTATCCACACTTGAAAGTGAGCCTGTACAGGATCCCATCAATAGCTCCCATCTCAAAAAAATTTATGCCTAAGCTTGCAAGGTATAAATCAGAAATATCAAAAAATTTAAAAATATAAAAAAATCCAAAAAAATAAAAAAAAGGATTGACAACAGTAAAGCCAAAAAACATCCTCTAGTGAAAACCACTTTGGTCGTGCTTTGGGCAAGTACCTTGGTGAAAACCTGGGAAATAGGAACCTTGTGTAAATAAGCACTTTCCATCCACCATGGATTCCTTGACTTTTTCTGCATCACCTATTATCGCTTTCCATCACGTTCACCCATCATATTCCATTGATCCTTCCATTACCCATCCACGTTTGCACTATAGCTTGATCCTATGTTGGTATCATGTTTCATCCTAGAACTACTTGGCACATTCCTAAGGTTAGTTTGTCCTACCTATATCAGAGTAGTCTATCTCATCACTTTGGATGCATGTATAGTTCTTATACCTACATTGGATTAGATTCATGTATATCCTTGAAAGTTTCCTTAAAACCAAAAAATCCAAAAACATTCATAAAATTAGGAAAACCCAAAAATAGGTCAAAAATAGAAAAATTCAAAAATAGAGTCATCATGTTGAACTACATCATCTCTGAGCTTGAACATAGGAAAGGCTAATATTTGATCAACCCTCAAGACATTAGGTTAGTCCTTAGGATTCCATCATAATAAACTAACAATCTACATGTTCATACTTCATCAATAAATGAGACTATGTCAATCAAACTACGTGGTCTCTGTGTGTATAATGTAGGAAAGGTTAATCTTTGATCAGCCCCTAAGGTCTCTAGGATAGGTCCTTAGGTTAGGTTCTTGGTCAAAATATCAGAAAACACAAACATTTGATCAAAACATTTGTAAAACATCTTGAAAATCCCAAAACAACCTCAAACCATTTTAAAATACCAAAAACATTCAAAAAAACCAAAATCATCCATTCCATTTCACTTTCACCAGCAATAAACATCCACTCACAATAAATCAATTATCATCTCGACACTTTGAAAAAACAATCGTAAACAAGTATGGAATATTAAAAAGTGTGAACTCAAATGTTAGGGTCTTAAGTCTAGGTCAATAGGTAAACAAGTTGGTCAACTCTTCATATCAATAGCCTATCATCCAGATAATCCCAAAATCATCTGATAACATCATGTCTTAGGATACGTCTTTCCAACAATGGACATCAACATCAGACATCACCATAGTTTAGTCTTGGCTAGAGGTATGGAGAACATTATCTTGTTTGTTTACTTGATATTTTGTTCTAATTTATTTTATTGCACTCATTCCAATGACCTCTCAATGATGTCTAATCAAAATGATTTAGAGAGAAAGGAATGGGGCACTAATCATTATCTCTTTTCTACTGTGCTTGTTGGGTAATCATGTAATATAACCTTGTTCATGCTAACTTTGTTAAGTTTGTAGGGAGGATGTTTTGGATGTCTTGTTGACTATTACATTGTTAGGTTTTTCCTTTCTATGTTTTGGTCTGAGATGTTCAAAATGTCTAAAGTACATCCTAATAATGTTTCGTATGTCGAGTGTGAATATGAATACTACTATCTATTTGTCGATTCAAAGTCCATCTCACTAGATACAACACCATATTGGTTGTCTATACCTTGATGCATCATATCTATGTGTGTAACTAAACAAAGGAAAGTTGTGCCCTTAATGTCGTAGTCCCTAGATAAGCAATACATCACCATCACCCGTCATCATATCTAATAAAGTCTTGATGACTCATAGACTTGTTGGACTTCTATATCTTCTCAGAATCAAGGGTTGATCCCTCTCATTCTTCTATCCTCTTTCATTCTAACATGGTATCATGAAATTCACCATCCTGTATTCACAAATTGTAAAAATATTGCATAATCATACATATCATCATAAAAAAACATCATCCATCTCATCATCTCACACACATTGCATCATCATTTAAATATTTAGCATAATATAGATTTCTTATTCTAAGAATCTTAAAACCATCTCATTTGCATCATCATCATACTATAGATTTGTTAGTCTAACCTTCTCATTTCGCCATCTTGAACCTCTTTTCATGAGCTCGACCCAAAAATTGAAATTTTTTCTCGATCTCTCTAGGGGGAAGTGCACCAGCGTAATTCTTTTTGTTGTGGCAATAGTGGGGAATCTAAAAAAATAAAGAATTTTTTGAATTTTGATCTTTGGAAACATTAGTCTGTGAACCAATGCAACTAGCACGTTGCTTCAAAGAGGGGAAACATATAGACATGCAAATAGGCCTAATTGACATTGTGCACCTAATTTTGTTTAATTATCATCAAATTTTTCTATTAATCAAATAAAGCAATTTATTATATTAATTCACCAATGTTCATAAAGTTGACTTAAATAAATCAATCAAATTATTTAAATCAAATGTCAAATCCCTTAAATTCCTCAAAGTTAATTAATTATGGATTAATTAACTCCTAATCCTAATTACCCATTCTCTAGAATTTGACTCAACCATGGTCAAACCCAACCCTTGGTTAACTAAACCAATTGCACATGAAAATCAATTCTTTTAATTAACTAATTCCTCTATTTATCCTCACAAATGCATATTCCTAAGAATATTCCTCCCAACTACCTCCTAATTCAATTTCCCTCCAAAGCCTCTTACACATTCATTAACTCCTCTTACATCCTCATTTATTATTCTTACATCCTCTCACATCTTCAACCTTATCCATTTACTTCTTACATCCTTTCAAATACTCAACCATATGCATTTATTTCTCTTCCATCCTCTTTACTTGCACATTCCCCAAAATGTGCTCCAACTTCATCCAATAGAATTGAGACAAGTTTCACATTCTCATTGGATCTTCTTTAGTCCCACATTCCTCCAATCTCTCTATTCTTCAACTCTTCAGCCCTATAAATAGAAGCATTCTATCCAAAATTAGATCCATAATCATATGCAATTTCACTATAGACACATTCATCTTGCATTTCATCACATTTTGAAGGCTTGTTACTATCATTGAAAGCTTAGCAAGAGGGGTGGGAATGGGAATCCCTTCCACATCAAAGGAGCACCACTCCCACTGTGGGATAGGGTTTGACATGCTTCATATAATTTGATTTAGTTGTTTTGGTTCTTTTTATCTTGTTTTCATAAGTAGCATGATCATGTATTTCATAGGATTACTCTATTTTCCTTGTTTAATAAATGATACTAATATTTGTCATTATTTAAGCATTTTACATATTTGTACTCACAGTTCACATTTGCATCCAATTTTCATTGTTTCTATCAAAGTTTAATTACCAAGCTAGCGGTTTGACTGAGGTAAACCCCTTGTAAGGAAATCAACACTATATTATGTTTTGTAGTTATGTTTATAGGTTGGGATCCAAAAATTAGTTTGGGATGGGAGAGCGGAGATTGGAGAATAGGTAGGAACTTTGAATTCTCAAAAAACCAAAATGGGACTGATATGCCAAAAGTGGTGTATGAGTCCCACTACAAGCATTTTTATATATTTTTGTAGATCCTAACTCTACATTGCCAAAAACCCATTCTAGACCAGAAACCTTGATTTAGGATTGATACACCCAGACCAGTGTATGTGTCCCAATGTGTAAATTTTTTAGTTTTTCAAGCATTTTAGAGCTTTATTTATTTTTCTTCGGGTTTCCAAGTGCACACATTTCATCTTGTGATTCTCTATTTGATTTTGTATGTTTTTCTAGGTAATTTAGTGAAAGATTTCATTACATTAGATTTAAGCATCTGGACTTGCATTTTATTTTTCTTTCCAAGCTCTATCTTGGTGGTGAATCCCTCATTAGTTTACAATCAGACCCTAGGACAACCCTCTTACAAGATCTCTTACTCTTTTGCATATCTTAGGTTGAGATCTTTAGGGTTTCCTTTCAGTGAAATAATTGGAAGAGGTGTTTACTCTATGTCCTAAACCATAAGTAGCAATACCACTACTTCCTTTGTTTTAGCATGGTGAAGAGTAGACGAGACTCCTTTCATAGAATGATATGGATAGGGGCAGGCAGCACTACAGGTTGAAACTCAATATGTAATGTGATCATTCCTAATGGTTTACTATTAAAATTTTCAAATCCATAAATTTAACATCATTAAGTTAAATAATCCACTTATCCATGCCAATTTTATCTAGGAGGTAAATGCTACAAACATTAAGACCTACTCCATTGTCTATGAGAGTGTGCTTGACTATAGTTTCATTAATGATTACCTTTATCATCAAAGCTTCATTTTTATTTGAACCTCAAGTGAGGGTAATTCATGTTTAGGGAATGTGATCTCTAACTATGTAACTTGTGTAGGATGAAAGGAGGATGCTACATCATTCAATTTCATAGAAGCTTGGATCTCCTCTTGCTTTATTTGCAATATTTCTAGAAAGAGACAACTATATGTAGGTGATAGTTGAATAAGTTGTCATATGGAGATATTAGCGGGAGTCTTCTTAAGATCTTCAACTATGTTATGAAAAGGCGAATGAGGAGCACTAGGAAAAATATGTTGAGCTAATGGTAATGAAGCGGGAGTAGTTTGTGGCTGCCTACATGTTTGAGCAACTATGTTATAACTCAGTTGTTGCAAAATATTGTTATTATTATATTGCATCGTATATTTCAAGAAATCTTTTATTTTCTTATTTTTATGTGTCACTAATGGGAGGTAACTTAGAAGGCTCACTAATTAAAGGAGATCCAATTTTTTTCATCATAACCTCAACAAACTTATCCCTATTTTCATGATCTCTTAGTGAAGAGGATTCTAATGTCACTTCATCATCTTCTTCTAAGGAAGCTATAGTGTTTGAAAGACATGTTTCAATTTTCATATTTTCTTGCACCATGATATCCTCCCTAGGAGGAGAGTTTTTAGGAGAACTACAAACTATATGCTCATCACATTCAAAGGTTGGTTCTTCTAAAATGACTTCATTGCAAGTAAGGGAGTTATCAATGGTTGTATTTTATTGTTCAATAAGGTATTTTGTAGGCAAAAAGGGGTAGTTAAAAATCTCATGACTTTCATCGATTATATCTTCTAACATCCAAGTATCTTCTTCACAACTAGGAGATATACTAGGAGAAGAATAAATGTGATCATTATGACTGTCCATAATTTCATTCCTTTTTCCCATAATGTATTCTAAAATAGGATAGGTAGGGGAAGAATCATAAAGAGGGTTGTCATAGATATTAAAGGTTTGATTATATAACACCAACATATCCTCATCATTTATAACATTATCAGAAGAGGGGAAGATGTTGGGAGATGAATGTAGACTAGTTGAAGTGTTGAGGTAGATTTCAATGATATCTTGTTGTGTCATGAGATCGTCATGATTACCTACTATATATTATGTATTCTTGTTTACTAATGTCTTTCCTAATAGGATATGTAAGAGGAGAGAAACTACTAGGGTTCTCAAAATTATCATCGATTGGTTCTTCTACCACCAAAATATCTTCTTCACAAATAGGAGAGATATTAGGGGAAGAATGAATATTATTATTATGATTAACCAAGGTTTTCTTCTCTTTCACTAGACTAACCTCACTCATAGAAGGGATACTAGCAAAGGGATCAATGATGAACAAAAAGAGAGGGGAAAGGACTTCATATTCATATGCATTTAACAAAAAATTCTTACAACACTCAAAAAGATCTAAAAATAGGACATGAAGTATGATAACTATAGATTTTTTGCAATGAAAACATGATGTAATGATTGTCCTACAAATTTGAAATACAACAATGATAGAGGAAACATGCAAAAGGATAATGCAATTTTTAGATTTTGAACATGATAATTGACTAATTATATTATGTAACAATGTGAGAATGAAAATTTGAAATTAAGAAATGCATGAAATGAACCGAATTAAGCTAGATATAATGAAATGAATAGAACAAAAACTCAACCAACTAAAATAGGTAACTAATGATAGCAAATAGAAGTATAGAAACAAGGCTTTCAGTTTAACTGTAAAAGGTAGTTTTAGGGCTGATCTAGGACTAATTCACCTAGAGGGGTGTATGTGTTCTAATCAAGCTTTTTTAGGGCTTCAAATGCTGGAAAATGTACAACATAGAAATCCTAGAAAGTAGCCAAAATAGCTTGTACACGGACTAAATCGCCTAGACTAGTGAATGAGTCCCAAATTGGGGTTTTTGCATTGTTTTTAGCAAATTCTAAGTTTTTTCTAGGTTTTTTGGTTAGGATGATGTCTAGGTTAAGTGGAATTAAAGTTTTCAGATTAAATTCAATGATGCAAGTTGCAAAAATGCAACCTATATGCACTTTCAGTAATGCAAGGCTTCAAAACCCTAGATGCAAATCAACTAATGCAAAACCTAATGCAAATTAAATGCAAGCTAGATGTAGGATGATGATGCACTCCAAATTAGAATTAAGATGTTCTAAATGCAGGATCACCAAAAAATAATGTAGGAAATAGGGTTCCACCTTTGGGGAAGATGAAACACAAGGGGATATGAGATCCTCCTATTTCGCTAACATAACATTCAAGGAGAACCCTAGAGATCTCAAGCTAGGGATGAAATGAAGGAGTGATATCTTGCAATAAGGTTGTCCTAGCATCTGATTACACACTAAAGAGGGGTTCACTACCAAACTAGGGCTTAGAAAGACTAATGAAATACAAGACCTAATGCTTAAACCTAATACAATGCAATAGTTCACTAAATGACCTAGAAAAGCATGTAAATTAAAACAAAAAGTTGAGAGATAAAAGGTGTACACCTGGAAACTTGAAGAAGACTGGATGAAGTCATGAAATGCCGAAAACATTGAATTTAATGTTGATTAGGACTCATGTACACCAGACTGGGCAATTTAGTCCTAGATTAGGGTTTCTAGGTTGGAACTACAATCTGGTAGAGATATGACTGAAACTCCTAAAATATGAAAAATTACCTATATTGAGACTCATATGAAAGAAGTGGTGTATCAGTCCAATTAGGGTTTTCTAGAAATTCAAATTTTGAATCGGCTCCTCAATGTCTACTCTTTTTTTTCCACCCGATTTGTAGATCCAAAACTTTAATTTGCAACCTATAGATGTCTTCCAATGATTTCCAATGCAAGGTGACAACTTTGACAACTTTGAACACATGACAAATTTCTCCAAACTTGCTCTACAATGTGTCTTCAAGCTATATTTGCAAATCACACACTAAAGAGAGGGAAAACTATTATTTTGTTAGTAGAAATGGATTTTCCTTGGTCAAACCCCATTTTGGTAATAAAACCTTGAAATGAAATGAAATATGATGAAGGAATGATAAATGGACAAAATTCAATTGTGACTCACCAAACCTTAGCAATAAAGAGTTGCAAACATCTATGAAGCACAACTCCATTGGATCTAGATCTTGACTCTTTCTTAGATGTGATAGATCTTGACTTGAATGCTAATTGGAATCATGAAACCCCACATCACAATTGTTATCTCAAAAACAAACATGATGCATGATGAATTTGACAATATGCTTGATGCTTGAATGGTTCTCTAAAACACTTGATAATCAAATCTTGAAGACTTGTAAATTCTTGAATTCTTCCTTGATCACAAATTTTCTACATGCATGAATTCCTTAAAGCTTGGGATCAAAATGAGTGAAATAACCATGTATTTGTACTTGTTTATGCCAAATTTCCCAAAATTATAACATTACAAGCTGACATCAGTCTAGGAGAATAAAATCCCACCAAGAATTTTAATTCAATTTTATTTTGGGCCACATGGAACTCATACGCCAGAAGTGGTGTATGAGTCCCATTAGGCTTAACTATGGGACACATTTTCAAAAATTCTTAGAATGATGCAAAATCTAGATTGGGACACAAAAACCTAGGTGGGACTCATACACCCAAGGTGGCATATGAGTCCCAAATCACTAAATCTATGTCACACAACCTAAAAACATCTAAATTATGATTGGATGTTGGTTTATGTTAGGATTATCCTCGAAAAGATGCATTAAACAAGGCTTGTGGATGCAAAATTAGGCCAATTAAAGCGTGAAAGTGTGTTACAACACTTTACAACACTCCAAATAAGGTACCAATAAGCTCGTTTAGTTAACAAGGGCCCAAGACCTAATGTAAATATGTTAGACATATTACAACAGAAAATCAATGCCATGTTAGGGAGTGCTTTTTCCATCATTACAATATATATGAAAATGAAAATCATATGCAGAAGGATAGATATGAGTATACATAGGAATACACATATAAGAAGAGGCTAAGACTTTCCTTTTGTATACTTTGTAATATAATATAAGGAGATATAAGGAGTTATCTATATATGTGTTAAGAATGGATGAATGGATAGTTATTATTAGTATAGTTTACTTTTTCTATTCATCTTAATATCTTACTATAAATTCTTATTTCTCTTACTATATCCTCTACGTATGAACTGAATACATAAGAGGTCCTAGGGTACAAATTTCCAAAATGTACTTCCTCATTCTTCTTGCCAACGGTCACCTTTGATATTTTCACTCTAGGTTTTTCTCCCCCTATACGCTTGGACCTTATCATGTATTAATTTATCATTTTTATAAACACTCTAAAAAAATCAAACATGGGAATTTAAACAGGGCATTTAATATTTTGTCCCTGACACTTTGGATCCCTAAAAAGAAGGAATCTAGTATAGGATGCCTTATGCCCTAGACTGCCTATTTTGGCTCCAAATTTATTTTTTCTAGTGCAATAAATTTATTATTTAAAATTAAAATTTTAATTGTCTACTATCAAGATTTAATTTCTAGGAAACTAGATTAACCACATATAAATACATAGTATTTTTATAATTTTAAGGAGGAGCATAATTAGGAATTCAATTGAGAAAATCATGAGTCCTTGAAGAATTCAAGAGTAGTCAAGATCACAATTATCAAGATTATTGTAGCATATCATTGAAGCATCATTTCATATGCTATGTAAGCATGTCATTTTGTTTTTGAGCACTAACACTTGTAGGTATTCAAATCAATTCAATTCAAGCAACAATTGATTCTTGAAGGTGATGAGTCTCACTTTAGTCTATCAAGGAGATCAAATATGAAGTGGTGAGTTGCAACAAGTTGTCAATTCATTACTTATTTATCAATTATCTTCTATCTTTCCAAGTATAAGCTCTATTTTATCATCAATTTTGTTATTGTGGAGGAATAAATAGAAACATATGCTTTGGATTAGGCAAGCCCCTCTGTGGAACATGCCTTCCTATATTTTCATGTGTGTAGGATATAATTATTAAATGAATTGGAGGAATATTGAAGGCTATTCATTTATTCTTGCACTTAAACCCTACAAGTTGACAAGTCACGAAATCAATATTTTTTCATCAATAGACGAAGTTCCAATAATAAATCACAAAAGAAAGAAGCTACAAAATAGTGACCTCAAGCCTATACTTTTAGATATGGTGAAAAAGGAGGATAGTCTAGGGCATATTATGTCCTAAACTAGCTAGATCTACATCAAATTCTAATACCAAATTCTTCAGATGTCTATCTTCTATATTCCTAGACTCATTTTTTGTCTAGTTGCAATTATTTTCTTATAATTAGTAACAAAACGATGCATTTTCACACGAGTCATAGTTCCATCATCCCATCATATCAAATTCAAACTATCTAAGCATTCCCACTACGACCAAACAAAGGGATTAGAACCTTGATCTACTATTCTAGCTCTTCCTACAAGGTTTAGAGCCATGTGGGGTTTTTTGATCATTTTTAATCCCTTCCATTAAGTTTTGGATGAGTGTAATTTATAGACCTAGACCCCTTTTCCCAACCAAACAAGAGGCTTTCCCAAGTCAAAACCCCATTTCAGTGTTTCCACCTCCACGTACAACAAATGATGATGATTAGTAGGGTATGATCTAGGTCGCACAAAGGCCACAACAATAATTGACATAAATGATAATTTTAGCTTGTTATGAAATCTTTGTCAAAGTGATGTCCATATCATGTGTTGTCACCAAATATTGTTTGATGGAGGCTTGAATGAAATGAACACCTATAGTAGGTTAGTCCATAAAACAATAGATTGTTGTATCTCACATGTAGAGGATAACTCATACATCTTCATGATAATGGTATGATTTATTATAATCTAGATCTATGTTCACAATTGCCTTCTTCTTTCTAATTCCTTGTGTGGCAACAAAAATTGTACTCCCTTTTGGGAGATAGTACAATTCCTTACCTAATTTGGACCTATTTTGGTACCCTTGCATTAATTTCCCTTTAAATCGTCATTAATAGGCCCCTAAGACTCATTATTTTGAATCTTGAGGCTTGTTTCAGCTGAAAACTCGACAAAATCATCAAAAACATAAAAATTTTTCCAAAAAATCACCCCGAAAATCTAGGGTGGGACTCATATGACCACCCCTCTAGGTGGGACCCATATAGTAGGGCCGGCATATGAGTACCATTTGGGGATTTTTTAGGGTTTGAGAGGGAAAAACACCTTTTTAATTCAATGTTTTTTTGTTGATGTTAGCCTTTAAGATCTAAATAATGGTAAATTAGGTGTTAATACCTATATAAGCAAACTTCTAAGTCATTTTTTCATCTAAGCAAGCATTTTCAAGATCCAAGCATTCAAGAGCCTTCAAGCATTCTTTCACAAGAGAATTGAAGTTTCAAAGGAAAAAAAATTGAAATCTTGGAGCAGCATTAAAGTGTTTTTGTAGGTCTTCAAGATCAATTTCATTCAATATATAGCATTTTCAAGGGTTGATCATGGTTGTCTATGGTGAATCATGATGGATTATAGGTTGGAAAGATGAAACTAGTCATCAAGCCAAGCTTAATGACATGTTTCCTAAGTGATTCCATCTTCCATTATCATGAGCTACATTCAGCCTAAGGAAGGTACAAGCATTATCAGGGCTAATTTGGGTGATTAGAGATCCCTCAAAGTGAGTCATTCATCTTCACATTCTATTCATGCATCTCATTCTTGCATATTAGAATAGAGTTGCATTGTATTTTAGATTTCCTAATCTTAGACACACTTACTTAGGTTAGGGCTTACATTCCTTTTAACATGCATATTTCATGTTTCTATCAAGGTTTAATTACAAAACTAGGGGTTTCATTGAGGAAAATCCCCCATAAGCAAATCAAGTCTATACTTTGTCTTATAGGTGTTTTAAAAAATTCAAGTTCAAAAATTAATTTGGAAGAAAAGAGTAGGTGTTGAAGTGCAGATCTAAACTTTGAATTCCTAAAAAATTGGAATGGGACTGATATGCTAGAATTGGCATATGAGTCCCACTATAGGTGTTTTTTCCAAAATTTTATAGCTTTAGATACCCTTTTTGCATAAACCTATTCTTGTGCAAAAACCCAGATTTGGGACTGATATGCCCAGACTAGCATATGAGTCCAAGTAGGTCAAACATTCAAGGTTTTTAGTGTTTCAAATCTCATTCAAGTCTACTTTTGATTCTCACATGCACACATTTCATCTTACAACTTGTTATTCTATTTTACATAAATTTCTAGGTTATTTAGTCAAAGTTGGTATCAAATTAGGGTTAAGCATTTCATTTGTCTTTCCAAGACCTAGCTTGGTGGTGAACCCATCATTAGCTTACAATAAATCCCTAGGACATCCCTATTTCAAGATCTCTTTCTCCTTTGCATTGGGGTATGTGTAGGATCATGATAGGCCAAAAAGTGGCGGTATGATGGGTATGTGTAGGGTATATGGCTGACAACTGTTTTTTACCCAAAATTGATGAAACGAAAAGGGTTTTTAAAGGATATTCTCATCTTTCCACCAATATAAATTTTTCTTTACTTTGAAATTGATAAATAATTATTATTTATTTTCTATTTGAATTACGACTAAAGTCCTGATTGATAGGCTGATTGAAAAACATCTATAGCTTTCAAACGATATCGCATTTTTTGTATCTGAAACATGCATCACATTTTATGCTTCACATACTATAAGATTAAAAATAAAAAGAATTTCATGAAGTTTTGACTAAGTTAAGGTGGTCATACATATGAGTTTTTTATATTTTTAAAAGTTGTACTAAAAATTCATAATTAATTATTTACTTGGAAAAAATACAAAAATATGCATCACATCGACATGAGTCCTCTACTTATATCTAAAATCTTATAATTTTTTTTTATCTTTTATTGTGCTTAGGGTGGTCAGACAGGCACCTACTTCTTATTTTTTCCCTAAAATTTAAGTACTACTACATTGAAATTTCAAATTTTGACCAAATACATTTAAAAAAAACATAAACCTAGTAGTTTAGATTCAATTTGCTACAGATTCTATTCTTACATATTTTTGAAATAATATAGATAACTTATTCAAAATTTTACGTCAATTTTCCTAACTTTGATTTTTCTAAAATTTTCGTCACTTAATGACCTGTTTTTTCCATGATGGTCTTATGCATACCCATTGAGATCTCTAGGGTTATCCTTTAATGAAATAATGGGAAAGTGGGTGTGCTCTATGTCCTAAATCATATGAAAAAACCTTACATACCCCATTTTTTGTTATTTCACCTTACAATAACCTTGATTAATGAAAGTGTTATGAAATGCTACTTATTCTACCCTTGAATCATCTTGATTTCTTTTTATGATGCTCAATTAGTATTTAAATTCCCTTGTAGATTACTTAGGATTTGAAATGATGAAAAAGACTTGTATTTATATGAATTTCTTTATTTATTGCAAAATTAGTTATGAAAGGCTGACAAATGAAATTGTATTTTCAAATGTAAAACTGTTGAAAATGTAGTGTAGGAGAAAGTATCCCTTTTTCACACTTAAATTTGTGAATAATTAATAATAAAATGAGCCTAATGTTGGTTTAATTTAGCTTTGTAATATGTTTTTCATATTCACATTAACTTTAGGGCCCTTCTAATCCAAATAGACTTAATTGTGCCTTATTTATGGTGTTGTAAGGTGTACCTTTACTCTTTCACACTAGTGACCTAGGGCTTTGTTAATTGATTGAGGTTAATTTTCCTTAATTGGCCCCTTTAATTCAAATCCAAGCCTAATTAAATGTAAATTCTAAGGGATAAAACCTGACATTCATAAATTCCATTACACAACACTTAAATTTGGAAGATGCGTGTCTTAGGTAAGTGACCTAGGACCCATTTTTCATAGGGAAAATGGGTCCTCACTTAGTCCTAGGACCCTAATTTTGTATGATGTTTAACATTGTACGATGTGTGTCCTAGGTAAGTGGCCTAGGACCCATTCACCCTATGGAAAATGGGTCCTCACTTAGACCTAGGACCCCTCTTTGAAATATGTTTTTGGTAGTATTTTAATGATTTCAAATCTATAATTCAATATTAGCTTGTGATATTTGAGTTTCAGGAATTAGTGTTAAGATATGTATAAATAAGAGGTTATTTCATTATTCCTCATCCTAAGATATTAAGAAATTTTCATGAGATCAAGCAATTTTCACAAAAGCATTATAGGAAGATTCATGAGCATTTTCAAGGCATTCATGGGAAGATTTGTAGAAGATTATTGCAGCAATCAAGATTCCATTGTCATGTCAAAGATATATTATATCATGCATGTTGTTTGAGCTAATATTTTGATGTATTTTTCAAGATCAAATCAAGCATATCAAAGGTATTGTTTCACATCAAGTTTCCTGATCAAGATCTACATTCATTGAGACCACTTCATACTAGTTTGCAGATTTTTTATCCAAGGTTTCAAACAAGGTATCATTGTTCATGTTTTATTGTTTCATTATAAGGTTTAATTACCAAAATGGGGTTTGACCAAGGAAAAAACCCATTCACCTTAAAAAAACATTTTTCTCTCTATTTGATGTGTAATTACAGATTTTAGGTTGAGAATCATTTGAAGAGAAAAATTACAAAGTTGCAAGAAAAATTGTCAAATCATAGAAATTTATCTACAAGATTTATTTTTCATCTTTCTAATAGTGAAGATCTTGAATGTAGGAGTGCAAACACAGAAGAACATAACCCAGAAAGTAATTTCTAGGAACCCTAGCCAGGACCCATTTTCCATAGGGCGAATGAGTCCTGAGTAAGGTCTAAAAAAAAATCTTTGGTAACAGGTACACATCATTCTCACCTTTTATAGATCTTTATTTTGATAGTAGTTTTGTTAGTTTTCAAATCCATCCTCTATAGCTTGCATTTTGAGTGAAAATAGAGAAAAAGGTGCATTGTTATCAATTCATTTCAATCCAAAACTATTTTTCATTGTCTCATTTTGGTGAACCAAAGTTTGATCATTAATTTTTTTGATTTTGGAGTCCTTTTCATCCTAGGTTTAGATCTTGCATTGAATTAGGTCTCATTTAGGTTGTCTAATATGCATTAAAATTTTCATTTCATCTAAGGGTTTTAGGATTGCATATTTTCCATTCTTCAAATCTGAAAGAAACAAAAAATTAGTCATATGGCATATCATTTGCATATCATTACATCATATCAACATGTATTTGAAACTTGAAACAAAAATTGAATATCAAACTAGCTTTTTTGGGTTGTCATTTTGTCACATTTTTCATTTGCATTTCACATTGCATTTCATAGAAAAATCAAATTGGAACTTGTTGTAACAAACCAAAATCTAGAAACTACTGACACTCACTCAAAAATATATAAAAACTTGTTTCAAAACCCTAACCTAGGACCCATTTTCCCTAGGGCGAATGAGTCCTTGATTAAGGTCATAATCATATTTTTTGGGCATTAAAATATTCATGTATGCATTTACGTTTGCTTCTTTCAGATTTCTTTTTTCTATTTACAAAATTTCTATTTCATTAATTTTATCATATCTACCTTAATTTGGTAAATTTGGTGCATACATGTGATTTCAAAATTGCATTTATCAGACTTTTTTTTTAGGTTTTTGCATAGTGTGAAAAAAATTGTCTTGTTTATGTCTAAAAATATTAAAATGGTAAGTGTTTTGGAAATGTGTGGAAGTATTTTCTCTCCTTGGTTGATGTTTTTAGTTGTGTTTTTGGAAATGATCATAATGAAATTGACTCTAACCATGCTCAACCAACTTCAAATGAGTGTCCTCTTGAAGTAGAAATCATTAGAGAAGATAATGCTAGCATGCATGAGTTCATAAATGATTTCCTTAACAATCTTGAGAATAATGCATCCTTTTACCCCTCCATGAAACAACCAACACAACTTGATTTGTTTGGTCTTTTACATCTTGAAATTGAATCACAAAATAAGCCTAAAATTCCAACAATGAGTGAACCTAGCTCCTCTAATCAAGTGCATACCTATCCATATTATATTAACAAAGTGACCAAAAATGCTATCAACCTAGAAGAAACTTATGACCAAGGCTTTAAGATTTTAACCAACCAACAATATAACATAACTAATGAGCATGAAATTCATAAACTTTTAGAGCAACTTCCTATTGAAGAAACCAAGGGATTAGGATATTAAGATCCTCCTCCCAACATAAGTCTCCTCCTTCCTAAGGAACAACCAATACCTTATAAGAATGATAAGGGAATATTAGGTCCTCCTCAACATATCCCTCAACAAATTGGTGAATCAAGCAAGCAACAAAAACCTTACAAGCTTAAAAATTGTCATTCTTACATACTAAAAAAAAACATTGAACAAAAGATGGAATACCTCCTTAAAAAAGGTTGGATTAAATTTTCACCTCATAGTAAAAGTAGTATACATAATAAAAACATGAATTACTGTGCATGCCATAGAACTCTTGGGCATCTTACTAACGATTTTCATGCATTAAAATTGATATTGAGTGATTTTTATTGTGATGATGATGATTTATATGAAAAAATAGTTTGATAGCAATTGCATGCACTTTGCTCCTTGCCATGTAATAGTTGTAGGATTATAGTATTCTCACTATTAGATGTTATACATTCATTTCAAATCATTATCTTTATCGCAAGGAGCTTATTCTCATCACCTATCTCGGCTCATCCTTGTCTTGCATTTAGTGGGGGAAAGGGGTTACATAGCCTTATCCTAGATTTGGTACTTGTTGTTGTCCCTTTGGATAGTTTCCTTCCTTCCGTATATACCGAACAAGATTGGCATGTGGATGACCTACTATAGGTTGAATAACATGTGCCTTACTAGTCTTTGCATTGTTTTCTTTTTCATGTTTTTGTTATGCGATTGCATGTGCGTAATGTGATGATCCCATGTAATGTTCCCTTTGATGTATTTGTCTTTTTGTTTATTCCTCTATAAGAGTCTACATTCTTCTCTTTGTCATAAAATTTTTACCTTTTTCATTTGTCTTGTGTTTTCCTTTGGGGATGATGCAAAGCATTGAGACATTTAGGTCTTTTCCATGTTGACTCTAAAGGATTTTTCTTTTTTTTCAATATTTATGTAAAATTCTTCTAGTTCTATGAGTATTTTGGGAATGATGACATTTCCGAGCTCTATAACAACATTTTAGCATAGATATACTATCCTTGAATCCATATATCCCTTATGTATTTTTATGGGAAACCCCTCCCTCCTTCTTCATGAAGTAGCTTAATTTAAAAAACTTATGACTTGGCATAGATATTTTTGAGGAATCTCTCATGTCTTAGGATTGAGTATTGGATAGTTTAAAGTAATTTATCACATCAATGGCGTTAGAAACCGCTTTAAAGTGGGTGCATACAGTGATAATATATTTCAACATTTTTCATGTTTCATGGAGTGATTTTATTTTTTCTTGCGATGCATCCTTTTCTTGGTGGTTTCATTGGGTTTGATTTCCTCCAAGAGTGTGATATTTATTAGCATAAAACTTTCCTCTTAATTGTGATGCGACACACTACATTCCCTAAGTTGCAGAACTTTTACTCTTGAATTGTCCTCTCTTGGAGATATTAGGCACAATGTTCCCTAAGAAGAAGAACTTACACAAACTAAGCAAGATCCCTTTGAACAAAAACCATATATATATAATGTTCATAAGTGTTTGGAATAAATAATATTGCTAACATTGTAAAGCTTGAACCCAAAATTCAAGGCTACCAAGCATAACACACCTTGCTTGCTTGTGGAGCCTTGTCATGTGGTGCCTTATTAAAGTTATCAAAGGGATAGCTTTAGTATGGTTAGTATGATGAGAACCCATCGCAAAGGCATTAATTTCTCATTATACAATGAGAAGCTAACATAGGGGCATGACTTTCTCAATGAGACACTTTACTGGAAGACTCACCTAGTGGACAACTTGGAGTTCGGTTACCTCAGAGTGAGTGCAAACCAATAACTTAGATGTGTTCCACATTGTGTTGGATAGTCTAAGCTTGATTTTCCTAGTCTTTGATGTTGTATGATTGTGTATCTTTCTCATTGTTGTATACATAAGTGTCTTGAATGTCTACTTTAGTGTGAGTTTGACATGGACTCATACTCTCACTAAAGTGGGGGAAAAATGTAGTGTAGGAAAAAGTATCCCTTTTTCACACATAATTTGGGAATAATTATTAATAAAATGAGTCTAATTTGGCCTTAATTTAGTGTTGTAATATGTTTCTCATATTCACATTAAGTTTAGACACCTTTTAAACTAAATGGGCTTGATTGTGCCTTATTTAGGGAGTTGTAAGGTGTACCTTACACTTTCACACTAATCAATGGTTTTATTAATTGATTGAGGTTAATTTTCCTTATTTAGCCCCTTTAATTCAAATCCAAGCCTAACTAAATGTAAATTCTCAGGGATAAAACCCAACATTCATAAATTCCATTACACAACTCTTAACTTTGGAAGATGTGTGTCCTAGGTAAGTTACCTAGGACCCATTTGTCATAGGGTGAATGGGTCCTCACTTAATCCTATGACCCTAATTTTACATAATTTTTAATATTGCTTGATGTGTGTCCTAGGTAAGTGGCCTAGGACCCATTTTCCCTATGGTGAATGGATCTTCACTTAGACCTACGACCCCTCTTTGAAATATGTTTTTGGCAGTATTTTAATGATTTCAAATATATTATTTAATGTCAACTTGTGATATTTGAATTTTAGAAATTAATGTTAAGATATGTATAAATAAGAGGTTATTTCATTATATTTCGTCCTAAGATACTAAGAAATTTTCATGAGATCAAGCAATTTCCAAGAGCATTATAGGAGCATTTAAGAGTATTTTCAAGGCATTCAAGGGTAGATTTGTAGAAGATTATTGTAGCAATCAAGATTTCATTATCATGTCAAAGGTGTTTAAAATGGAGGTAATTATGTAGCTTTAGAACTTGTAAAACTATTACACTACAGATCTAATTAAGTGTTCTTTGTTACAATTTCTTCATGGATGATTATCTATTTAGATTCATTTTACCATTTGTAGAAATAGATAGAAGATTGTAGAAGAATAAGACCAGAAGATAGACATGACACAACATATACCATGGAGAAACCATTTCAAGAAAAAAATCCACCACTAGAATCAATAGTTCTTGAATTATTTAACTTTAGAACAAGATTACAATAATTATTTATCAATCCTTGCTTGAGATGCTTATTTTTCCTTCAACAATTCTTCTTCACAACCTGTAATAAACTCTAATAAAACTCTCTTCAACTTGCTGCAATATATAGAAAATAATGAGCCTTGTAAACTCCAAATAGTTTAAAATTAGAAAGCTCAAAGCTTATCTCATAAAACTTGCACCTATTCTTTGCAAGTAGATTTCTCCCGTGAAAAACAATGTCAAACCAAATCCATCAATTTGGGTGTCCCAAACTGAAGTCATAACTCAATGTTGATTACAAAGATATCTTGTAAGTTTCTCCTCAAATTTGGTACCCAGGAATGGGCCCACTTAACTCAACCTTATAAAATATCTTATCATGCAAAAGTGTTAACTCCAAGATTCCAACTTGGGCACCCAAGGTGGTCCAAGTTAATCTTTGTTAACTGAAACATATCTCTCCACCATTCATGCAAATATTGATCATCTCCACTTAACCAAATGTATCACCCATTATCTATCATTCAACTCAGGTCATTAGTCATGTATTCTATGTCAACTAAAGTCAACTAGCATTCAACTAAAACTAACTACATGCAACTAAATATAACTGAACCATAACTGAACTAAACTAAACTAAACTAAACTAAACTGAACTAAACTAAACTAAACTAAAATAAACTGAACTAAACTAAACTAAACTGAGCTAAGCTGAACTAAATTGAACTCCATGCATGTAATCATCAATCCCTAACTTCTAGGATCTTTACATACATTACTGAAGTGTTATCTTTTCTTCAAATAGTTAAGTTAACTCAAGGTGGGTTCCATATTCCATGTGGGTGCCTCATGTGCTCCTATTTTGTAGGAGCTCTTCTTGGGAATCCCCACATGTTCCTATCATTTAGAATTAATTACAAATGTCAATTTACATGTTTATTTTATTTGAATTTAATATCTTTCTAATCCTAGTGTTGGGGAACACTTTCTAAGGACTTTAGGAGATACATGAAATAATGTTTAGGATTGCAATTAAATGGCATCCTATTCCCAACATTCTCCCACTTGACATTATACATTGAAATTATTCTAAACAAGGAATCATTATTATAAATCAAGTACATGACTCAAGGGAAATGGCCTTCCTACACCAACTAATCAATCCATGCCAACTTCAAATGCAACCTACATAATCATGAAGCTCCAAGCAAATGATTAATACTCAAAACCAAGATAACTTATATGTAGGAACTGGTTTCATAAGATAATCTGCAACATTAATTAAAGTGTCAACTTTGTCAATTAGTACCTTCCCACTCTCAACCATTTCTTGGAAAAAATGATACTAACCATCTATATGCTTAGTACAAGCATGATGCATAGGATTTTTGGCTAAACAAATAAAACTTTGACTATCACATTCAAGTTTAACTTACTTGCAATTAAAACCAATACCTTTACCAAGTCTTTCTAACCAAACCGCCTCTTCGGAGACATGTGAAACTGTTGAGTGTGTTGAGCTCATGTCCAACCAAGGTGTAGTCTTCTTGGTCTTTACTGTTGAAAAATATTTTCTTAGAAGTAACCATTCCAACATATATCTCTTACCATAAAAAAACTCAAGACTCACCTATTTCTCCAAGTATCCATGAGGACCTGTAACCAACCAATCCATGCCAAAATCCAAATGAAACATAGCACTATCATGAAGTAATCAAGCAAGTGATTAATGTGCCCAATACATAAGATAACTACACAAGTTCAATTTCAAAGCTCCAATCATGAATCAAGAACATAAACATGACATGATCTAACCATCTTCTACAAGGAGATCACATGCATCATAACATACATAAACATCCTAGTCTCAAGAGAACAAGTACCATGCAAAACTATAAATGTGGATCAAGAGTAAAACATGAAATAATAGCAACCACTCTAAACAAAGAAAAAACATATCCCCAATCACATGAAAATAACCTTACCATTGATGCATCCATGTCACTGCCAACAAATCCTACTGAACTGTGGTACGAGCTACACATGGCATCATGACTACCATCCTCTTTATGAAGATCACTCTTTAACATCAAGAAAAGAGTCATCACTAAAATTTTTACATAAAATGATCAATGCATGATTACCGCCATCTGAGGATTCCTTTGTAGAAGAATAAAAAAATATTTTTCTTGTTCTTACAATCCTTCTTCCCATGTCCCGATTTCCCACAATTCCAACACTTTACCTTACTCCGTCCTTCGGACTTACCCTTCCCTTCCTTGTCTCCCTTAGGTTCCTTTTTCTTAGGCCTACCTTTTACAAACAAGGCATCTTGGATTTTCATTTTATACTTCCTCCTCATCTCCTCTGATAGGATAGTGGGGATTATATTGTCCACCTTTGGATCTGCACCACTACCATTGATAGCAACAATTAAATTTTTCGAAGATTCTGGTAAAGAACAAAGTAACAAAATGCATTTATCTTTATCTTCTAGCTTTACATCTATAGATGCTAACTGACTTAGAATCAAATTAAAAGCATTCAAATTATTTGCAATAAAATCACCATCTTTCATCTTTAAAGAATGCAACTGTCTTTTCATATACAACTTATTAGTAAGACTTTTGGTTTGATAGATATCACCTATTATCTTTCACAACTTATATGTGCTAGTTTGTTCTGAAACATTCAAGAGAACAACATCAACAAGACATAATCTTATGGTCCCTCTTTCCTTCTTATCAAGCTTAGCCCAATCCTCATCTAACATTGTTGTAGGTGACTTTGTCTCATTACCAATAGCTAACTAGTGATCTCTCTCTTCAAGGAGATGCTCCATTTCTAGTTTTCACATCTCATAATTAGATCCATTGAATCTTTCAATATCTAAACAAGAATTAAAACTCATTTTAAAAAACTTATTTTCCAAAATCAATAATAATAGAATAGTAAAAGCTCCCACTATAGCCAAAAAACCTTCAAACTTTTAAGAGAAAGGCATCCTAAAATCTATCCCAACCGTTAGCTCTGATACCAAATGTTGAAAATGGAGGTAATTATGTAGCTTTAGAACTTGTAAAACTATTATATTGTAGATCTAATTTAGTGTTCTTTGTTACAATTTCTTTGTGGATGATTATTTGTTTAGATTCATTTTACCATTTGTAGGATTAGATAGATGATTGTAGAAGAATAAGACTAGAAGGTAGAAGTGACACAACATATACTGTGGAGAAACCCCTTTTGGGAAAAAACTCCACCACCAGAATCAATAGTGCTTGTATACTTTAACCTTAGAACAAGATTACAATAATTCTTTATCAATCCTTGCCTGAGATGCTTTTTTTTCCTTCAACAATTCTTCTTCACAACCTGCAATAAACTCTAATAAAAATCTCTTCAACTTGCTACAATTTATAGGAAATAATGAGCCTTGTAAACTCCAAAGATTTTACAATTACAAAGCACAAAGCTTATCTCACAAAACCTATGCCTATTCTTTGCAAGTAGAGTTCTCTCATGCGAAACATTGTCAAACCAAGTCCATCAATTTGGGCATCCCAAACTAAAGTCATAACTCAACATTGATTACAAAGATATCTTGTAAGCTTCTCCACAAAGTTGACACCCAATAATGGGCCCACTTAAATCATCCTTATAAAATATCTTATCATGCAAAAGTGTTAACTCCAACATGCCAACTTGGGCCCCCAAGGTGGGTCCAAGTCAATCTCTGTTAACTAAAACATATCTCTCCACCATTCATGCAAATATCATGCATGATTGATCATCCCCACTTAACTAAATGTATCACCTATTATTTTTCATGAAACTCAAGTCATTATTCATGCATTCCAAGTCAACTAAAGTCAACTAGCATTCAACTGAAACTAACTACATGCAACTAAAGATAACTGAACTGAATTGAACTGATACTCAATTGAACTGAATTGAACTAAACTAAACTAAACTCTATGAATGTAAAAATCAATCCCTAACTTCTAGGATCTTTACATACATTACTAGAGTTTTATCTTTTCTCCAAATAGTTAAGTTAACTCAAGGTTGGTTCCACCTTCCATGTGGGTGCCACATGTGCTCCTATTTTGTAGGAGCTCTTCTTGGGTGTCCCCACATGTTCCTATCATTTAGAATTAATTACAAATGTCAATTTACATGTTCATTTCATTCTAACTTAATCTCTTTCTAATCCTATTGTTGGGGAACACTCTCCAAGGGCTTTAGGAGATACATGAAATAATGTTTAGGATTGCAATTAAATGGCATCTTATTCCCAACAAAAGATGTATTGCATCATGCATGTTGTTTGAGCTAATATATTGATGTAGTGTTCAAGATCAAATCAAGAATATCAAAGTTATTATTTTAGTTCAAGTTTCATTATCAAGATCTACATTCATTGAGGCCACTTCATGTTAGTTTGTAGATTTGTTATCCAAGGTTTCAAACAAGCTATCATTGTTCATGTTTCATTGTGTCATTATAAGGTTCAATTACCAAAAAGGGGTTTGACTAAGGAAAAACCCCATTCATCTAACAAAAAACATTTTTCTCTCTTTGATGTGTGATTACAAATTTTAGGTTGAAGATCATTTGAAGAGAAAAATTGCAAATTTTTCAAATCATGGAAATTGATCTATAGGATTTATTTCTAGCTTTTTGGTAGTGAACAACTAGAATCTAGGAGTGTAGACATAGAAGAACATAGCGCAAAAAACAATTTCCAAGAACCCTAGCAAGGACCCATACATCATAGGGAGAATGAGTCCTTAGTGAGGTCTAAAAAATCATCTTTTATGAAAGGTACACATCATTCTCACCTTTCTAGATCTACATTTTGATAGTTAGTTTTGTAAGTTTTTAGATTTGTCCTCTATAGCTTGCATTTGGAATGAAAATAGAGAAATAGGTGAATTGTTATCAGTTCATTTCAACCCAAACCTATTTTTTGTTATTTTAGACAATAACATATTTAAAATTGATCCAAAATAGTCTAGATAGGGGTACTAGTACCCAGTCTAGACCTATTTTTGGTCTTTAAGTGTCGTTAAATAAATATTAAATAATAATATTCCCAATTTAATTCTTATTGAATGAGGATGATCATAAAACAAGAAAATTAAGAGCACAATTAGATCCATTTAGATTGGGGGAGCTTAACCTGGTGTCAAATTGTTAGGGATGAAAATTTATTATTCTACACTTTCCTAGTTTTCAAACCCTTTTTGACTCTTTCTTGGAATTACACTATTATATCTACTTTCTAAAATTTGATTAGTTGTTGCCTCCATTCCTCCTTGATCTTGTTAATATTTTTGAACACTTTTTCTTCCTAGTAATAGTTCCTCTTTTATAATTTATAATTTATATTTTTCATCTCTTGGTCTTTTCCTTGGCAATTAGATTATAGGTATAAAAATCATCTATAGTATATGTAGACATGGAAATTGTACTCCTTTGCAGAAAGTACAATCTATGGCCTAATTAGGTCCTATTTTAGACACCCTTGTATCAATTTCCCCTTGAAAAATGCATTTATAGGCCCCTAATGCTCACGACTTTGGACTTTAAGGCCTATTTCACTCACAAACCACTTAAGTCCTGACAAGCAACATTCAAACCACTCAAATTTCATGAAACCCACCAAAAATATATATGGTGGGACTAAGTCACCTAGGGTGGCGACTTAGTCCCTTTTGGGGTATTTTCCACTTTTGAGTGGGAAAATCACAACCTAATTCAAAATTTTGAGGGATGTCGGCCTATGAAGTTAAAATAATGAGTAATTCAGTTTTAATGCCTATAAATACATGTTTTTAGGTCATTTTTCACATCTCCTAGTCATTTTACCAAACAAAAATCAAAAGTCAAAATAAAAATATCTTTCGCAAGAAGTTCCATTAGTCTTTCTACAACAAAGTTGAAGCTTAGCGGTAACAAACTAGGGTTTTTGCAAGTCTTCAAGCTCACTTTTTGGTTCAAGATCTCACATTGTAAAGGGTCGATCATGGATTCCTATGGTGAATCATGGAGAAATCTAGGTTGAGAAGATGCAACTAGCCATCAAATCACACCTAATGACTTGTTTTCAAAGGGATTCCATCTTCCATTTTCTCTCTATCTTTAGATTTAAGGTTTGCATTACACTTGCATGTCATTTGCATTCATTTGAAATATTGTAGAGATTCTTGGATTGAAGTCTTGCATCATTCAAGTGTCATTTCCTTATCTTATTCTAGCACATTAGAATAGGGTTTTGTCTCATTTCATCTTTTCCTAGTCTTAGACACATTTACCTAGGGCTAGGGTTTTCTGTAGATTTTGTCTCTCACAAAGTTTAAATACCAACTAGTAGTTTGACCAAGGAAAACCGCCCATTAGAAATAAAATTATCTTCTATTTTGTAGGGTTTTTCCAAAGATTTAGACTCAGATTCATGTCAGAAAACTGAGTGGAGGTTATGGGATTCCATTTCTACTTTTGGATTTGTAGAAAATCCAAAGTGGAATAAGTCGCCCATAGTGGCAACTTACTTCCACTGCACTGCTTTTTAAAGAATTTATACAGTTTCAAGTACTCATTTTACAAAAACAACTTTTTGGGTAGTTTCCCTAATATAGGACTAAGTCGCCCAGCATGGCATAAGTGTCCTAGTTGGCTCAAAAATAAAAGTTTCTAGAATTTCAGAGGTCTCTAAATCCTCAATCAGCTCTTCATTAGTTTCTAGGTGCATATTTTTTGTCTTGCATCTTTATTTTGTCATTTATTGCATCTATTTCATCTTTTTGCATATCACAGTGTGTTTTCCAACACTTTACATTTCTTAGGTTTTGCATCATTAAATCATTTTCTTTTTAGATCAGTGCATTATTATATCATAATTAGACATATTAGATCTCATTTACATTAATCTTGAGTGTAGACATTTGCATTTTGGATCCCCATTCCTTTCTCCTTTTAAGTGAAAAACCATAGAAGGAGCAAAAGCAGTTGGGCAATCCAAAATCATTGTCCATAGTATAGACTTATAACATACATGTTTCTATTTTTATTGTAATTTAGGGACCATTGATGCACTATGCTCTATTCTATTGATCATAATCAAGATTTTCATATTAGAATGTGAATTTGGAAAACTATTTAACATAATCCTTCATATTAAACTAATACTATTGTAAAATTTGAATCTTGTTCAAAAGATAAAAATAGTACTATGTTTGAAAAAAATGTAATGAAACAAAAAATTAGATCATTTTGACTCTAGAGTAACTCACCTAAATTCATATTTTTTTCTTAACATACTAAAATTTATTGGTAGTCATCTTATACATAGTAAACCATTATAATCCATAGATGTGTACCATGTAGAACATTTTACTAGTAAAATAGGGCATTTGTGATTCAAGAAACTCATAAAGGGTAAACCATACAACAGGGAAATAAAGAATGTTTTACCATTCATGATTCAAGAAACTCACAAAGGGTAAACCATAAAAAATATTTATTCAAAATGAAATTATCAACCATACGAAACATCTTCTTCCTAATCATTATTTCACAAAAGATGGTTTGTTTAACCAAAATGCAATGGCCAATAACAAGTAAAATTCATTTTATAAAAAATGTGCATTGCAAAACCCTTGTTGTAGGCTAGTTTAACAAAGATATATTAGATTGGTTTATCATGGATTTTGTGGAGACAACATTCACGTCGCATACACAAAGGAATTGATTTAACATATTATGTTTTAGTATCAAAGAGAAGCTTTAGGTTTGACTTAGAGCATGTCTTTAAACAATTTATATATAGTGATAAAAAGATCCTTAAATGAGTTGTTACAAACATCAATTAGGCATTTAAGTGGCATAGATGAAGGTACTACATATTAGATTTCTTTTGAAACTCTAAATGAAATGTTATTAGAATGTTTTGTTTGAGAACACTTAAGGTTTTTAAAGGATATTTTTTAAATTCGTACATTAACATCTTTAAAAATCAAGAAAAATTTGTTGCAAAAATGTGTACCAAAACCAGCTCATAATGATTATAAGGAAAATGTAAGAATCAATAATTTGAAGTTTGGGTTATTTTAAACCATACATGACCAATCCCTTACAACACTAATATAATTTAGAATACGAGAATGTAGATTTCAAAGAAGGGATGAACCATGTGGTTATTAGAGTTAACAATGATGCAAATATGTGGTGATTAGTGCATTTAAGGCAACACAAACCAAGGAAAGAACCACATATAAAACAAGAGTGTGCCACATATCTTTATAATTGTCTTAAAATAGCTTCTCAAAATAGGACCATAACTAAGTTGGACTTGATTGGGACATGCAAATTTTACCTTAACACAATATAATACATATGAATTGGAACACGTAGTAATCTAAATGCTTCATTAATTGGGCACTTCATATTTCACATTTGCTCACATTTATCTTAGTAGTATCATTTCAGCCTAACAAAAATGTGTATTTTAAAGCATTTAAAAATACTTTTTTGCAAATACAACATCATCGAAAAAAATTAAATTGTTAATTGTATCAAAGTAAACAACCAATGAAGTGCCATATATACTACATTGCTAATATCATTAAAAAACTAATATTATAATTGTAAATAACGTCTTGTATATGTTGTTATTTTTCCTATAAACGTATTTTGTCTATTAATACATCTATTGATACTTGTTTGATCATAATGAATATTTTGAATTCTCACACAACCTTAATAACTACTTATTTTATTATAAATTAATGTTCTTCAATAAAACAAGAAATATGGTACAAATGGAGACACCATGATTTGGTTAGACTGCACATTTGACCGTATTTATTAATTTATTGAAAATCAGAATACAATATGTTTTTTATTTTCAATTAATTAATAAATACAGTCAAATGTGAACCCTAATGACTAGGTCGACATTGCCCACAAAGATGCAGGTAATATCTTGATGATAAATTTGACCACTACGTTGAAAGCAGGCGGCCGGCCACCATCGATTTTCCCGAGACTCCGTTGATGTTCCCGGAACGGAGCTTGTCTATAGCAGATTGGATAAGATCTTGTCTAATCCTCTTAAAAGTCTTGATTTTAAAGTCCATGGCAAAGGAGCCTGCAATAATATAGCAAGGTTTTCATCGAGGAAAACTTCGTCTTTAGTGCGCTCTACGTCTCATAAATTCAATCTCCTTCCAGTAGTTCGGGCACTCTGGTCTTTACCAATTGTTTCTAGTTTCTTCTGTAGAGCTTTTGAGTTGCAGAATAAGGGATAAAAATGTGTTATGCAGTGAAGTGTAATGAGTGTGGAAAGAAGACATGGGCGGGCTGTGGAAAGCACGTACTGTCTGTGTATGATAAGCTGCCTCAAGGGGAGCGCTGTTTCTGCAAACCATGGCCTGGGGTTAAATTAGCTGAAGCAACGACTGTGGATTCCATAAACACTAAAGCTGATCGGAAAACGACCTCTACAACCTAAATCAGAATGAGTTTATTAAAATCTATAGTACAGAATCTAGGTTCGTTTTGAAATACGCTTAATACTAGAGATTTTCATTTCTATTAGTATTTGGTTTTAATTTTACCTTGATTGATCGTTTGATTTGACAAATTAGGGACCAAATTATTCATCTAAGACTAGTGAACTTGTAGGCATCTAAATTTTTTGACTTTGTTTATTGTGCGTGCAGATTGCAAGGTATATGAAAAGTGGAGAACAATCTAGTCAAGCTATGTGTTAGGATTTTTAGAATAGATTTTACTTTTGGTTTCATATAATAAATAGCAAAGAAGTGGATGATCGTCCACCTTTCATTTGCTGAGCTTTGTAATAAGAGGAGGAAGATGATAATCTACCTCTTGAACAATCATTAATTAGAATTTGAGGTTTCTACTGATTTCATATAATAAATAGCAAAGAAGTGGACAATCGTCCACCTTTATTTGCTGAGCTTTGTAATAAGAAGAACTGCCTCTCTAACAATCATTAATTAGAATTCGAGGTTTTTGTTGGGTTCGTATAATAAATAGCAAAGAAGTGGACGATCGTCCACCTTTCATTGCTAAGCTTTGTAACAAGAAAAGGAAGATCATCATCTACCTCTCAAACAATCATTAATTAGAATTTGAGTTTTCTGTTGGTTTCATATAATAAATAGTAAAGAAGTGGATGCTCATCCATTGTTCATTTTCTAAACCTTGTAATAAGAAGATGAAGATGATCACCTACCTCTTAAAAAATCATTAATTAGAAATTTATTTTTCTACTAGTTTCATATAATAAATAGCAAAGAAGTGGATGATCATCCATCTTTCATTTTCTGAGCCTTGTAATAAGAAGAGGGAGATGATTGTCCACCTCTTGAACATTTTGTAGTGTCGAAAAAAGGATCATTTGACATTTTTCACACTCGTTTGGGTTCTCCTTGTGGATTTTGGTTTAATGTTGCCTTGATTTAGTGTTGTAATGTGGATAACACATTCACATTAGGTCCTGGGCCCTTGTGAACTAATGGAATTTAATGGTGCCTTGCAAAAGTGTTATAAAGTGTTGTAACACACTTTCACACTTTTCTAGGGTTTTACCAATTAACTATGCATAATAAAAATAATTTTAATCATAATTAATCTTATCATTTCCTTATTTGGAGTGTTATAAAGTGTTGTAATACACTTTCACATTCCTCTAGGCTTTTCATTAATAATTTGGATTTCTTATGCTTTAATTGGCCCCATTATGCATCCACAAGCCTCATTTATTTCATATTTTTGAGGGTAATCCTGACACAAATCAATAACCAATTACAATTTAGGTGTTCATGGCTTCTATGGCCCAGATTTAGTGTCTGGGACTCATTTTCCACCTTGGGCGAATGAGTCTCACCTAGGTCTTTTTAGCCTCGATGCAGGTTTCACACATTTCTAGACACTCTTGATTTTTGGTCCCATACATTATATGTGATGGGAATCATTCGCCACCTTGGGTGAATGAGTCCCATGTGACCAAAATTAAAATTTAATTCAGATTTTTTGGCAAGATTTTATTTTCCTAGATCTGATGTCATCTTTTAGTGTTGTAATTTCAGGAATTCTTGCATAATTAAGTATATATACAAGGTTTTTTCTATCATTTCATCCTATCAAGCAATCAAGTCAATTAGCATTCAAGAGAGTTCACAAGAGCATTTGGGCATTGAAGGCATTTCAAGGGTAGATTATCAAGCATTCAAGAGCATCTTCAATTGTCATTCATCAGGTCAAAGATTGCTTACATCATGTTGTTTTAGAGCTAACAATTGTGATGTAGGATTTGTGTTTCAAGCAAGCATTGCATTCAAGATCAATCAACATCAAGTAAGATTCCATGTCTACATCCATTGGAGCCATTACTTACATGTTTGCAACACTTAATTGCAAGGATTTGGGCTAGGTTGCAAATTTATCAAGAAGCAAAGTTGGAGAAAAGTTGTCATCAAGCCTTGGAGAAGCTTAGAGAAGACCTATAGGTGGTATTTTGTAGTTTCGAATATGGAAACCAATCAAGAAGAAAAGAGTAGACCGAGAGGCATAGAATCCACTTCATAATTTCTAGAAAAGCAGAAGTGGACTAATTCACCACTATTGGTGAATGAGTCCCAATGTATGGCCCTAAATGAGATTTTTGTATATTTGGATACCCTTTTGGTTGAAACCTGCTCTAGTGTATTTTTCTAGAAAACTGGATTGATTTTCCCAACTTGGCATGTGAGTGCCAATAAGTTTCAACAGTAGATTTTTCAGTGATCCAGACCTCCATTTTTCCTTCTTCAATCTTCCAGGCATACAATTTTTGTTTCATAGCTTTTCATTACAATTTTTCCATCCTTTTAGGTCATTTAGCATTTGTTTGCATATCACATCACGTTTTCCAACTCATTGTTATTTCCAAGTTTACACTTGGAAATGAACCCTCATTAGTTATCATTCAATCGCTACAACCTTCCCTTTGTCATATTTTAATCTCCTTTGCATTTAAATCTCAAGGGTTTGTTCTTGAGTGAAAGGTTGAGAAATTGGTCTTTCTCCTTTTAGGTCCAAAACCCTCGAAGCAATAGAAAGCACCCATTTTTCTTCATTTCAGATTTATTATTCTTTTAATAATTTGTCTATATAATAGAGCTTAGTAGTGTGAGGATTTATTAGTGTTTTAATATGACTATAAACAAGGAAAAAGTAATTAATTTAATTTTTCTCATATATATGTATATTATTTATTTATTTTCAACCTTTATTTGAAGAGTGGGATTATGCTTTCTAGCAATTAAATTGGTAACTAGTCAATGCTTTGATACTATGTCACATGATTTTGTATCTATTAGCATGCATGATTTTCTCTTTTTCGAGAATGGTTTGAAGTAAAATATCATCTCCATTTTATAAGGGTTGATTAATGATTCAAATTTATCCTTGGCTAATTCATTTATTTTAGTTTTGTTTTGTTTTTCAACATTTGTTTTAGCTAAAAAAGTTGAGCAAGATATTGAAAAATGATTGGGTCAGAGAAGAAGAGCTAGGGCATAGGGAAGTAAGAGAGGAAAACTAAGGTGGTTTGTAACTTTTTTTTAGTAGTTCCTTTTACTAGCTTGTGGAGAGGTTGATAAACATGTAGAAAAGTTTCACCATCAAAGATCAATTGAAGGGCATGCATCCATGAAGGTGGTCATTGATAAAGGTTTGTGTGGGGTATGCATTACTTTCTATGACCTTGTGAAGGCCCCAAGGCATGGTAGTTGTTATATGGATAACAAGTTTTTATTAATCCATGAAAATTAATACTTAATTCGTAGATTAAAAATAAATTTGTTTTATAACATTTTATTTTCCAAAATATAGGTTAATACAACCTACATCAATTTTATGTAATCATTTTACCATTGACATTCTTGAGAAGTTTAACCTATTTGTGAGTGTCATGGGTAAAGAAAATTATAAGAATTTAACACATGCATTAAAGGATGTAGCTTGGTTATAGAGACATTTTATATGTATTAATTTTGATTACATATGGTCATTAAAAAAAATTCTATAGTTAAACTACTATTTCTTTTATAAAGGAATTCTATGCATCATGATTGTACTAAGAATATTGATGTTCAACATCACTTTTTGTGAGACATGATGGAGAATGCTTAAGGCCTTGTTAAAGAAAGTTAAAACCTAGGAAAAAGTTAAATATCCCCTCATAAAGAAAAAGAAAATGGATAATTTCTCCAAATGAAATAAAAGAACGGGCCTTAGATATTTTACTTAATTCATTTGTGTTTCTTACTCATGTATTCAAAAATCATCATGTTAAGTTTAAGAAAGTCTAGATTAACATGCTATTAACCTTACAAATCTTATGTACATTTTAATGTCCTAAATTTGACTGAAGGAGAAAATATAACTAACAATTTTTGTTTGAATGCTTACATATAATATCAACTAATTTATTTACCATGTTTGACATGGTGACACACTACACACATCAGATGGCGTTTCCCATGCAATGTCATCATTGACACATCACCCTAGGTTGTGGTAGTGGATGGATAACATAGATGGGTGCATGAAATCCATTGTGTGCAGCGTAAATCATCGAACAAGCTGAATTTAACAAGTTGAGGAGGTTAGGAATTGGTGGAACATCTCTGTTTTTGGGACAACTATGTTTAGGATTTCCAAGAAACTGAGGGAGGTCAAAAATAGGATCAGAAGATGGAATTTAGAAACCTTTGGTAATATCTTCAGTATCAAATTTGAATTACAGCTTGAACTGAAGGATATTCAAGAAAAAATCCAGCTGGAGGGATACGTTGTTGATAACAAGATGAAAGAAAATGAGATGCTTGTGAAGATGTATGATATAATAGCCAAAGAAGAGGAATTTTGGAGATAGAGATCTAGGGCTTTGTGGCTATTAGCTGGAGATAAAAATACCATGTATTTTCACATGTTAGCGCTGAAACATAAGGCCGCTAATAGGATACTCACATTGAGTACAATGAAAGCCGTTTTTAGAAGGATGATGACATACAAAGAAAAGTTGTCCTTTTCTTCAGTAATCTTCTTTCAGGGAGTGATGGAGTAAATCATGAAATGCAAGATTATCTTTCTGAGGCCATCTCTAAGCTTGTTAAATTATCTCTAAGGTACTGACTTCTAGGATTTTGACTATTCTACCTTCCCTAATCTCTCCTCAACATAATGGTTTCATTCCTGGAAGGCAGATACTCAACTCAATTATTACAGTCCATGAAAATATTCATTCACTCATAGAATCTAAGACTGGAGGTTTTCTTGTTAAATTGGACATTTCAAAAGCCTATGATCATGTTGATTGGGACTTCTTCCTCAAAATTATGAGGTTTTTTGGCTTTAGCAATAGAGTCCTTCAGATGGTTGGTCAACTTATCTCTACCGCTTCCATTTCTATTATCGTGAATGGATCCCCTTCACATTTTTTTAAGAATTCTAGAGGTTTAAGGCATGGAGATCCCATTTCCCCTATTTTATTTACTATTATTGCAGAGTGCCTTGGGAGGAACTTGAAAAGAATGGTTGATCAAGGATCTTTAGCAGTATTGAGGCCTTCTTCTAGTAACTTGGTGTGCTCCCACCAACAGTTTGTGGATGATACCATTTTGATGGGGAAATCTATAGTGGCAAAAGCTAGGAATCTTAAAAAAGTCTTGGATGATTATGAGAGGGTGTATGGTTAGATGGTTAATAGACGTAAGAGCTCTTTATTCTTCTTCAACACTCTAGAGCCAAGACAAAATAAGATTGCTAGAATTCTTGGATGAAGAGTGGAATCCTTACCATCAAATTATCTTGCCCTGCCTTTGGGCCTTAAGCCTCCCGAGTCCTTTTGGAACTCTTTGGTTGATAGGTTAAATAAAAATCTTGCTGGATGGAAAGGAGCTCTTCTCAGCCAAGCTAGAAAAATCTAGCTCCTCAAAGCTACTCTTCAGAACCTTCCAATCTATGCCTTAAGTCTTTTTAAAATCCCCTCCAAGTATGCGGATGCTATTGAAAAAAATTAAAAATGCTTTCTTTGGTCGGGTGTTGAAGAAAGAAAAAGAATGCCTCTTATTGGTTAGGATTCTGTTTGTAGACATCCAAATTTGGGAGGTTTGGGTCTTAGAAAGATTAGAACGATGAATAGGGCTCTCCTTGCAAAAAAAAATTGGAGAGCTTTCTCGTTCAATGGAGAATGTAATAGTATTTTAAAGAGAAAATATATGGAAAATATTGGGTCTCTCAGGACTTTGTTTGACTCTCCAAATCTACCCCGTGGGTCAGCTATTTGGAATGATATGATTAAAGGGAGAGACATTATTGATTTGGGAGTCAGTTGGAGCATAAGAAATGGGAATCAAGGAAGGTTCTGGGAAGATAGATGGTTAATGAAGGAGCCTTTAAAATCATATGAAAGCTTCAATGGATGGACTGAGACCTACAAGGAAATTTATGGGAATCATGTCAAGGACTACTAGAGAAATGGGGGATGGGTGAATCTATGTTAGATTAGTTTGGACCTAGCACCGATTTAGTCCTCTCTAATGGCAGTTAGGATGGGGTCGAGTCAGGAGGATGATCTTTTAGTTTGGATAGCTAACCCTTTGGGAAGCTACTCGGTCTCTTTGACTGTCTCTTTGTTGTCCCTTTTTCCAGCCCCCTCCCTTCTGGGCTAAATCTTGGATTAAACACATGAATCCTAAGGTCAACATATTCTTTTGGATTCTTCTCCAAAATAAAGTGCTCACGGTGGATAATCTCTGCAAGCGTGGCTTCCAAATCCTGAATCGTTGTTACTTATGTAGGGAAGAAGCTAAAACTACTAATCATCATTTCCTCCATTGTCCATATGTGACTTCTATTTGGGGAAGATTTCTCTCTGGAATATCTCGTGGGTGATTCCTGCCTCTATCGAAGACCTTTTTATTCAGTGGAATGCTCCATCCTTGAATCCTACTATCCACAGATTATGGTATTTTACTTTCCCTTGTATAGCCTAGGGTGTGTGGAAGGAGCAAAATAATAGAACCTTTAGGGATAAGGAAGCTCCAGAGAATATTGTGTATGAGAAAATATATAGGCTAATGGTGGAAAATATCAATAATATCACTTTTTAGGAGAATAAGAAGGAGGTTGTGGTCTGTTCTAACTATTACCTCAAGATGGAAAAAGATTGGAATATAAAGAGTGATGTTTCTAAGGCTTCAAGACCAACTAAAAAGAACTGTGAAGGTATTAGTTGGAGTCACCCTCCTAGGGACTAGATAAAAGATAATTTTGACGGGGTGGCCAAGGGAAATCTGGGGCCGATAGGGAGTGGGGGAGTGATAAGAGATTATAATGGAAAGTTTGTTGCGGTAGTGGCTATCTCCTTGGGCACACAGTCTAATCACTTAGTTGAAGCCATTGGAGCTTTCCAGGTAATTGAACTTGCTAATAGAATGATATTTAAAAATATATGGATTAAGGGTGACTCTAAAAACATTATAGAGTGTCTCCTAGGCAAGTCCCCCCCCTCATGGACTATTAAACATTGGATAGAAGAAGCTAAATATTTATTAGCCAACTTTAAAAAGGTAAGAATATCCCACATTTTTAGGGAAGCAAACAGCGTTGTCGACTATTTTTCTATTAAGGGAGTCAAACAAAATGGTCAACAAACGTGGATGAATCTTAAGGATATGAGAGATGACGTCAGAGCCTTAATAAAGTATGATATCACTCATGGGAAAGCTATCACATTTAATGATGATTAAGGAGAGTAATGCTAGGTACTATGACATCATTTGATATGATGGTGGCATCATAATAATCACTACAGGCTATAAGAAATGGCATGTTTTGTGGGTGCTTTGGTTATGTTGTTGGCTCTCTATTTCATTCATTTTCCTTGCGAGAAAAAGAAGCAAGGTTAATGCTATATTGGGGGGAAGCAGAAAGAGGGTGGAGTCGACTAGCTATGAGAAGAACAAGAAAAATTTGAAGGTTTGGAAGCAAATTAAGCAGGGTGGGCTAAAGCCTTTCATTGAAAAACTCCATGGTCCTGACCCAAAAGTTACAGAGTATTTTGCTAAACATTGGAAGAAAGGTGAAATTATTCTCTCAGAGAGAAAGGTTAAGGTGGATGAGAAGCTCATTGGGGAAATCACTCATCTCTCAACTCAGGGGATCAAGTTCTTTTGTGACAAGAATTTTTTAGATGAAGTTGTTATCAGTTTTCCCAGAACTGATGCAGAAAGGAAGGAGCTGGTTAAAGCTTCCAATAGTTATTTTGATGCTAGGATAGTAAAAAAGATTTGGAGGGAGGTGCTCAGAATCCTTATGGAGTACATTACGTTGGACGACAGATTTACCAGGGTCTATGGTCATCATTTTACCCTCCTCAATCATTTTTGACATAAGGTAAGGTTTTTCTTTCCTCACTACTTGCTCTGCTCCTTGAATAATAGTATTGAGGAACATAGAAAAAGTTCTAGGAAGAATCCGGTTCTGCATACTGGCCTTATTCGGCTTATTCATGAGCATTCTAAAAACATGTCGACCCTGTCCAATCCCTTTTCGGCCTCTGGATCGAAAGGGTATGATACTAATATTAGCACATCTGAGGAAAAAGATGAGTCAGACACTGAATGAGAAGAGGATGATTCTCCCTCCCCCAAAAAGAAAAATAAGGAAACCATTCTGAGAAAACCCTTGAAGAAAAAAGATTGCTCTGTGAAAACCCTCATTGGCACTCCTTAGGAGGCAAAAATTAAGAAGAAGGACCCTCCCGCAAAAAAAATGGTTTCATATTCTAAGGACTCTCCAGAGGACAATTCTGTTGCCTCTAAAGCTATTGAGGATTCTTATACCTCACACCCTGCAACAGACAAAGAGAATAGACCCAAATTCCCCAAAAATCTCGATCCTAATGATCACTACTTCAAGTCAGACTGAGAATTTCTAGATGATATTTTGGCTATTGTGAGAAATGGGGTTGTTGAATACTTTAGGATCATTAGGTGGGTTTTCCATGATATTAAGGACCTCATCTTAAAAAATAGGGCTGTTACTAGCAAGCTGGATCAGATGGAAGCAAAAGGGCTTTCCCAAAATACTGTTGAGGTTTTGTGGGTTGTGGAAGAGAAAAGGGCAATGGCCAAGTGCATTCAAAGAACTATTGAGCACACACACAAGATGCAGAAGGAAAATGAGAATAAGTTTAAGCATCTGGAAGCAAAAATTAGAAAAATCAGGGAAACTATGTAAACCATCATGGAGCATTGCCACAAAGTTGTTAAAAAAAATGCTACTATTTTGAGCACTATGGTGGAGAAACTAGAAAATACCCATCAGGGGTCACTGGTTGTGGACCTAGAAGAGGACAAGGGTAAAAGTAAGAAAGAGGATTCTAGCCCTTCGAAGAGGACTAGAGCCAACCTAAAGAGAAAAGCGGATTCTTCGTCTCAAGAGATATATGATCTGAAAAACGTGACTCAGGAGATGTGCAATCTCGAGGCTGAGGTTGCTGAGACTTTAAAGTCCTTAGGTTAGCTTTGGTTGTGCTTGGTGCTAGCTTCTTGCTGGATTTTTGCTAGTTTTTAGTTGGTGGCTGCTGTCCTTTTTTATTTTTTCCTATTTTGCAGCCTCCCTTTTTTTGGGTTCTTTGATGGCACATTTTTCTCTGGTTTGTAAACTCTGTGGTTTTAGGTCCCTATAAAACCCATTTTTTCCTCTATAAAAAACAATTGCATTTCATAGGGTGTTGTAATTAACTCCCTATGAGATCTAGAAAACTAGGGTTTTGTTTGGATACACTTCTATGCAATAATGTCAAATCTAGTAGAGCCAAATTTTATATGTTTCACCTTCTTTTAATGCTCATAAACATCCACACTATACATCTCTTTAATAAACATGTAAATTAGAATGTTCATAGGGTGTTACCCTTAACCTTCACCATAATGATATTACCACTAAGTCATGATTGTATTAAAATAATCACTACCATCCTTATTGGTTGTGGTATTAATACTTACTCCCACACTCGTATCAATACAGATGTAGTTAAGTCATGCCACTATCAATGTGATAACTGATATGCATGCATGAAAACACTAGTTAATTTTTTTTGATCTAATACCTCATATCATTATTATTGATATTATCCATAATGTTAATATCAATATTGTTTCGATCATTATTAACTCTCTTATAACAATAATACATTGTCATGGTTCTCCTTTTCTATTTTACTAAAAAATACGAATATTGTTATTAATGATATTTAAAATTTCTTTTGAATATTCACATTCTTACTTATAAATATTAATATTTCTCACCAAACTAATTTTAATATTAATATTATGATTAATAGTATAGCTTAATATTTATAATGTCTGGTATTACTAATATTAATATTCTCTTCAATATTAATATTAATGGTATGACTAGTATCAATACCATTCTTGATAATGATCTCAATAGCCATCAAATTTACAAATTTGCAAATTAGTTACCCATGTGCATAGTACCCTACGAGTAATGTTGGTTGTTTTACTTAAACATCAAACAACTTGCGGAAGGCCTTACAAAAGATTAGTTGGGAATTACAACGAAAATTTTGGAAATTGAAGACTTATAATAATGTCCACGAGACTTCGTCAAGCAATCATTGGGACCAACAATAGCCACTAAAGTTATTTTAACATTTGAAGAATAATTTAGAGGCAGATCAGAGCTCTGTGTAGGTAGACAGGCTTGCAGGAAGATTGCCCAAGATGGCTTATGTAAGGTGTTTGTTTGTTCTATTTATTTTTAGTTTTTAAAATATTGTAGAAGAGAAACTATTAATCTCATGGGCTCTTGTATTATCTGACATTGCAGAGAACTGTTATGAGCGTAGACATGGATTGCTACAAATGCACGAATATTAATTTCGTCATTAAAACTTGGTCTACGAATCACTTTTTTATGTTTTATGTTCAGATATGGTAGGATATACATAGTCAAGTATATTATGTTACGTACATATACCTTGTAAATGGAGGGAGTGACTTATCATTTGTCTTGCGAGAGATAATTGTCTACGATATATTCTGGGATTGCTTTAATGTGTTAATGGAGTACTGATTTGTCGTTGTGTGAACACGGGGAATGTGTCTGAATTGAACGTTACTGAGAATCGGCGATACGCAGAACTTTGATCAGGGTAAAAGATAAGGCAGACATAACTGGTCCTCACAACACTTGTTATCGAGATTGGTGAAAAAGACAACTTTCTTTTTTAAATTGGATTAATTAATTAAATACTGAAAATATTCAGTAATCAATAGCAAGCATTAAATAATGTAAAAGTAAAGTATTTTAATATAAACAAAATAAATAAATATATTTCATTTTTCTTTGTTTACAATTAAAAAATAAAGAAATATATTATATAAAATAATTAATTCTTATTTCAAAGTAGGCTTATTATTTATGTTTTAAACATAAAAGGTTTAAGATTTTTAAATATATGAATATCTAGAAATAAAATTATTAAAATAGAAATTTTAAATAAATAATATTTACTATTTTTTCAATGTAAAAATGTGAAATAGAGAATGGTGACTGTTGAAAAGTAAAATTAAAAGTTACATACAAAAGTATAATAGTTCTTAACTAAACACTCAAATTCATATGTTCATGTATATATGTAGCAAATAAACTATTTTTAACATAAAATAAAATAGCTTGAATGTATATATATCTTGTCATAATAATTGAAATTTATTTTTTATTGGAACATAAATGTGAACATACTACTAAAAAATCTAGAGGTCTTTCCAAAATCCTAGGCTTACAATTGCTTCCATATTCAAACATCTTGTGGTGTAAGTAGGGAAGGTGGTAGGATCCAACAATTGCAATGTTTGGACCTAACAAACTTCTTGAGAGGGAGATAGTACATTAGAAGGTACCATAGGGGAATGGGGAGAATCATGGTCATAAAGGCATTCCTTTTCCTACATTCCCAATGTTTGGAAAGGAGTCGAATAAAAGAATTTTAAATTCCTTAAGGGTACTTTTGGGACAAGAACCCATGTGAGGTATCTTTACCAAAAGGGGAAATCCTTTAAGGCGAAAAGGACATGGAGGGTGGGCTATTTAAAGAAAATTCAATTGAAATTTCCTTAATCATAGATTAGGGAATGTGCAAACAATTAAGGGTAGATTACGTGGGGATAAGGATTAGGACTAGGTGATTAGAGGCAAGTGGGGAAAAATGGAGGATGTAACACATTTAATCAAGGATTAAGTTTTTGCACATGATTAATGGAGGATTAAAATTTGATTACGATTATGCATATGGATGGGTGATGCAAGATAAGCTAACTAAACTAATATATTTTTTAATTTTAATTTTCTTAGAAGAACACATTAGGATAGGTTAATAGGAATATTTGTTTACCTAGGGAATTAGATTTAATGAATTAAATTAAATAAACATGAATATTTATTTAATTCAATAGATGATGGATAGGTAAATTAATCAAATTAACTACCTTAGGCAGAATTTTGAAAACTAGAGGTAAGTCATGAATATTAGTTAAATAATAAAATATTATTTAACTAGGAAAGGTGATGGAAATTGGATGAAAAATAGGATATAATTACCTAAATGATACTGGATAATTTTAGGTGTCTACATGTTATCCCTCACCAAAATAATGTTAAAATAGTGATGTTTCAAAGAAAAATAAAATATAGTTGATGTAAAGAAGGGATCAGATGGAAAGATGCCCCAAAGATGAGGAGGTAGAAGAGAAAAAATAATTTCGATAGTTGATGCCCCCTCAAGAGGATTTTCAAGAGAAAAGGGGCCTAGACAACCTCTCAAATGGTGAAAAAGACACCAAAAGATGATCCGCAAGGAAAAATGGGGAGGAAGGGTGAAGGAACAAAATAAAACTGAGTGGTGAAGAAGAAATGGGAGCAAAAGCAACAATTAGGGAAGCATAAATAGTAATTAGGGGGTAATTACTATTCATTTTAATCTAAGCACCTAAGCGAGCAAGATAATAATTGACAAGAGATCATGAGAGAAAATGGTTGAAATGCCAACAATAATGCACCAAGAAGATAAAGTGAAGGTAGTGAGATGGTGATGGGGTTGAGGTGGTTAGGTATGCCCACTCAAAACATTCCACATACTTTTCATGTAGCAAGAAGCACCCCTAATACAATTGAAATAGTTTTTGATGAAGAAAAGTAGGTTTTGATGGGACCCAAAACCCATTACAGACCAGTTTTGAAGAGAATAGAAACCCTTTCCAAGCGAAACATGTTGCACTAAAGATAATCCAAATACCATCAACATCCCATTAGCAACAACACTAAGAATAAAAATAGAAAGCATATGTTGCAAAAAGGTTTTACATGGACCTTGAACCCACAAAACAACTAAAATTGGGACCTTAAACCCAAAGGTTTCTGAAGGGACCTTAAACCCTTAACCAGGTGTTTTAGGGACCTTGACCCCATAACAAGTGTTGAAGGGACCATGAACCCTTTACAATCAGGTTTTTGCAGGGACTTGAAACCCAAATAAAAGAGGAAGCAAAGAAGAGCCCCAATCTTTAACCAGTACCAAGAGCCCTATAGTATCAACTTATACTCCACCTCAATAGGAGAGAGCTCCCTTCTATAAGAGAGGAAAAAGTGAGATCCAACACTTCTAGAGACAACACTCTTCTACACACACTAGCTCCACCTCAATAGGATCCAACAACAGAGTAGAGAAATTTCCACCATCACTACAACAACAAGCTCCACCTCGATAGGAGAGGGCTTCACCTCAATGGGAGCAATCCTCACCTTAGTCAAAGAAAACACCTGTATTAACCAGTAGAAAGCCACCACTCTCAAAGCACAGTGAAACATTTCATCCTTTGACTGCACGAGAGATTGAGATTGGAAAAAGAACAACCAAGAAGCCTCAGCCACAAGCCACCACCACTAAGCATACCAAAAGGTCAAGAAAACTAGCTCAAACCACGAACAAGGAAAAGAAAAGCCCACTTTGAGAAACATAAGCTTGAATGCACTAAAGAGGAACTGATCAACAATAAAAACCTAGGACATAAAATAGATCATTGAAAACAACCTAGATAAGAGGACAAACATGGAGAACAAAAGAACATCCTCCAAAATAAACACCCAAAAGGGGCACCAGACCACCCAAATTCTAAAGGGACTACATGTACCCTCCAAATGAACACTTCCATCAAAAGAAAGAGCTTGAAAGAGAAAAATACCACCCCGCAAACATAAAAGACACTCCCTAAATAGGTCAAGCCCAGAAGAGAGACCAAAGGCCATAGAGCCCCACAAACTGCAACATGAGAAATAAATCCCTTGCAAACGGCTACCAAGAGTACCACAAAATTCCAACAAAAGGGGAACCAAAAGGCTTGACCCCTTCCACCACCACAAGCTCACTCCAAACCCCATTTGAAGAGAGCACAAGAGAACACCATAGGAGACTCTAGGGACTAGGAGACATCAGGAACTACAACCATAAGAAACCCATAGCCCCAACACTAGAAAGGCTACAAGACCAAGCAAATCATGGGGAAGAATCCAACAAGGATGTCAGAAATGAAGCCCCCAAAAGCAATATAAAAAAACAAACTAGAAGCTTTGCTCTAGCTCCCTCCCTTACAAACCACATGCTTTGCACCCAAAGCCACACCCAAACCACAGAGAACCGAAGGAATGCAGCGACCCAAGGCCATCACGTTGTTGTCATCATCACCTCCATCCTCTGAATCACTCTCCTCTACAATGGAAGACCCCACGTTCAAACCCCCATGCTCATGCCTATTCCTACCTCTGCTCGTCTTCATCGCCTCTCCGTAATATGTCTAGTAATATATACAATTGAAATAGTTGATGCATATAGAAATAATTATTTTCCTAGTGGAGGAGACATGATAATAGGCTGGTTATCCAAATATTCCTTAATTTTAACAAAGCCTTGCTGAAAAGAAGAACTCCACATGGGTATGTGCAGGATCATGATGGACCAAAAAGTGGCGATATGATGGGTATGTGTAGGGTATGTGGCTGATGACTTCTTTTTTACCCAAAATTGATGAAACGAAAAGGGTTTTTTAAGGAGATTCTTAGCTTTCCACCAATATAAATTATGCTTTGCTTTGAATTTAATTAATAATTATTATTCATTTTCATTTGAATTATGACTAAATTCCCCGATTGATAGGCTTTCGATTTGAAAAAATTATAGCTTCAAATTATCATATTTTTAAACTCTGAAACATGTGTCTCATCTCTATGCTTCACATACTATAGGATTAAAACAAAATGAATTTCTTGGAAGTTTTGACCAAGTTAAGGTGGTTAGATATACCTAGTTTCTTCTTTATATTTTTAAAAATTTGTAATAGAAAACTACAATTAAATATTTACTTGGAAAAAAATTACAAAAAATTACATCACATCCAAATGAGTCCTCTACTTATATCTAAAATATTATAAATTTTTTTATCATTTTATTGTATTAGGTGGTCAAACAAAACACCTTACTTATTTTTTTCCCTAAAATTTAAGTACTCAAAGTAATACTGAAATTTCAAATTTTTACCAAATAGATTTAAGAAAAAAACTAGTAGTTTAGAAACTACATTCAATTTTCTACAGATTTTATTCTTACATATTTTTAAAATAATATAGATAACTTATTCAAATTTTTATGGCAAGTGTCCTAACTCTAATTTTTCTAAATTTTTTGCCACTTAAGGGCTTGTTTTCTCCATGATGATCCTGCACATACCCACATAAATTTCCCTTGAAGCCTTCTCAATTATTTGAGTGTCTTGGGAGGAGGCATGCCCATTATAACCTTAACCTTTTCAAGGTAAACCTTTATGCCTATTCTAGATACAATGAAACCAAATATCTCAACTAATGTCATGAAGAAGACACATTTTTTGGATTGAGTGTCAATTGATACTATTTTAAATGACTAGAGAAACACTCAAGGATGGTTGGATTCTCTTCTTTCATCTTCAATTTTCCCAACAAATTATCCACATATTCTTCCCTGATAATGTGAATTAATTTGTAGAGAATGACAATCATAGCACGTTGATATGCAGCGCCAAAATTCTTCAAGCCAAAATTCATGACTTGGTTGCAAAAGGTACTTCATGGGGTTGTAAAAATTATTTTATGTTGATCTTCTACCACAATGCAGATTTGAATGTAGCCTAAGAATCCATGCATTAGTGAAAATATAGCAGTTATTGATGTTAGATCCACAAGCATATCAATGTTGGAGGGTGAGCAATCATCCTTTGGATAGGACTTGTTTAAGTCTCTAAAATCTATACAAATGCAAATACCCAAAAATAGTTTGAAAATTGGGACAATATTTGAAATCAATTTAGAGTATTGGATATGACAAATAAATCCTACCTCAAGTAACTTCTCAAGTTCAACCTTCATCAATAAGTCTTATGGAGCTTCTTCTTGATAGGTTTGAAATTAATGGAAACTTTAAGAAAACCCCCCTCAAGAAAAGAGATAAAATCTTGGTCAATCTTTCATTTTTTGGAAAAAAATTCTAATCACTCTTGGTGAATCTTTCCTTTTTTCAAAAAAATATTTTTATTGGTGATATTTTTTACATCACTAAAATTTTGTAAAAACTCTTCTTGAATCTTGAAAAACAATAAAAAATTGAATTAATTATGATGGTTAATCCTTCCAATTTAAAAATAATAATTCTCATGGAAAAGTAGGGGCTCAAGGGTAGAAATGATCAATTAGTGATAACTTTAAGAAACCCCCCTCAAAAAAAGATATAAAATCCTAGCGAATCTTTCACTTTTTTAGGAAAAAATATTAATTTCTATTGGCGAATCTTTCCTTTTTTTTAAAAACAATATTAATTTTATTAGCGATTTTTTTTACATCACTATAATTTTATAAAAAAATTGGCAAATCTTGAAAAATAATAGGAAAATTCATTAATTATGATAGAAAATCCATCCAATCTAAAAATAATTCTCATGGAAAAGTAAGGCCCTAAGGGTGGAAATTGTGGATGGGTTTAAGGGGTAGATTATAATATTTACTTGCCACAATTGTTTTAAAATATAATATAATGACCCTCATTATATTTTTTTAGGTAAAATATACTCGCGATCTATAATTCTTATAGGGCTTGAAATTTCTTTTAGATCATTGATATAATAACCCTCGTACTCTATGAGGTAAAATGTACCCATAATCTATAATGCTCATGAGACCTGAAATTGTGGGCCCCATTAGAATTACAAATCATGGGTACATTTTATCTACTAGAATACAACAAGGGCCATTAGATTATATTATAAATCAATGCTGGAAATTAAAGATTAGAAATATGGTCTTAAAGCAACTCTTTGGTGATTTAAGTAAGACTATAGTAAAATTTTGTAAAAATGTGGCAATTCAAGTCACGTTATAGCTAAAACTATTGGCCAATTTTGGATTCCCAAATTTCAACTATTAGCCACTAAAAAAATCACTAGATCAATGGGTTTAAGGGGTAGACTCTATAACATTTAGTTTCCACCATTTATTTAAAATATAATCTAATCAACATCATTGTATTCCATAAGGTAAAATGCATGTGAAATTTGTAATGCTCATGGGACCCAAAATTTCCATTCTTTCGTGCCCCATGAGTATTACAGCTTATAGGTACATTTTACGTGATGAAATACAATGAGGGTCATTAGATTATATTTTTAATAATGGAGGCAACTAAAGACTAGAAAAATGGCCCTAAAGAATCTAATAAGTATGATATGCTATAAGAAAATTAATTTAGATTTCTACTATAACTTATAAAATTTAGGCAAAATTGATCTATTCATGTATCAAACACTATGGTGAATTTTTGAGTTAAATTTTTTAATAAACTAAATTATTTAGCAATTTAAATAAGACTAAACTAAAAAAATTAAAAATTTGGTTATTCGGGTCCTATTATAACATGAACTATTAGCCAAATTTAGATTCAAAAAATTCAAATATTAGCTAATTGGTGAATATTGGCCACAAAAATAATCGTTGTCCAGCATCAAGATGAACAACCAAGTGATGGAAAACCTTGAAGTGGGATCAAGCCTAGGAATTTTAGAATATCACCATGGAAAATTGATTGAGGCCTTTTCAAGAGTATTGGAAATTATTTAATACTCATATGTCGATAAGTAGTTGCAACATATGTGATTGATGGGTCAATTAGAGTCCCGAAGTTAATCTCTTTCATTTCTTCTATCAAAATTATGGATCTTTTTAGCTATTGAACACCTAGAAGGGGAAAATGAACACCTTCATTCATTGACACCTTGAGGAGGTTGTCATCAAAGGATAGACCTTTTTTTTTAACATTTATATATATATGAAAGTGCCTCAGGAGAATTCCACTAAAAGATCGTTGACTATTCTTTTGATTTTTATTTTTACGGTTAAGTATTTCATCTTTTCCAAAGTATGAATGTTATTCTAGTGTATGGAAAAAACTAGACCAGTGGTCCCCAAGAGGCATGCCCTCATGTAAGCCCATAAATTTGATGAATTCTTCATCATTTTAAAATACATTAATATGGGAGGATCCTCATTGGTCCCAATCAATTAGTTTGAGATGGAAAAGTGGGAGGTCAATGAGAAGGGTGGTGGTGGAAAAGATGGACATATCTAAATCATCACAAGGTAATTTGATGATTTCTTCTATGATGTCTTTCATAAGAATGGAATGCATACAAATTTTTTGGAATTAATTGGTGATGCATAGGGCTCCTTTTACTTAGATCCATACCTATGTCCTTGATGTTTCTTGTTAGTAGGTGGTTTCAAGTGTTGGAGCATACTGTACCCATTAATACCTAATCCTCTTCCTTGATAATTAACATTTTGTCTCATCTAATGAGGAATTAGATAGGATTCATGGAGATACTCTTGGAGAGTATTGGTATTTTCAAGTTCTTCTTGATATACCCATTTATTGAGTTCTTATTCAATTTTTTCTTGCTCCAATGTTTCTAGAGATTGGAAAACTATTGACCCAAAAAACATGGAAATTAGTGGTTGTTGGGCCTTTTGAGGGTATGGTTTCCATAAGGAATGTGGCAAGCCCATATTGAGAGAATTGGTCATTTCATATTATCTACAACACTTATAATTGTTCTTGAATCTAGAAAATGTGGATTCTAGGAGAGTAGAGGGATTGGGAGGAGAGCATAATTTGTAGTATTGATGAAAGATGAAGAAAAAATTGTGTTGGAAGGTGCAATTTATATCCCTATTCAATGATATAAGTAGGAGAATGAGGCCTCAAGAGAATGGAAATACTCAAAATGGTGAGGATAGGAATGAATCATGACTTTGATGCCATTGTGGGGAAACTCGAGGTATTGATGGCATGCGGATGGAATGACCTACATGGCATGAATCCATAAGTGACAAAGGAGAAGGTTTTATGGGAGATCAAGATTACTAACATGATGACACATTGTGTATTGTAATGTTGGACCAGCCTAAATGGGGAGACAAATAGTTCTCTTTGAATCTCTCTATATTATCCTAAGACTTGATGGTGATCACTTGATGGTCTAAATCAACTTGAGTATACCCCACTTCTTTATAAATTTTAATGTATAAAAATTGAGTGTATAACCATTATCTAAAAAGACTCTCTTCACTTTGTGTTTAGAAATAAGGGCTTCAATATCAAATTAGAAATTGTGGGGTCCATTGATTAGTGGCATATCATTCATACTAAATCTCAACTAATAAGTGGAGGAAAGGTGCCTTACTAGTGCTTTCAATTATCTGGGATCAATATTGGTAAGGACATGTGAAACAACATAAATAGGGGGATCTATTTTTGAGTAGACAGGGTTCCTATTTCACACTCTTGTTTCACTCAAGGAAACCCTAGAGATCTCAATCCAAGGATGGAATAAATGAAAGAGATCTACTAAAGGTTGTCCTAGGGTATTGTAATGACTAAAAAGCTACTCCTTAACATGGCCTTGATTTGGTGTTGTAATATGTCTAACATATTCACATTAGGTCTTGGGCCCTTGTGAATTAAAAGAGCATTTGGTGCCTTATTTGGAGTGTTGTAAAGTGTTGTAACACATTTTCACACTTTTCTTGGGTTTTATTAAATATTTGGGCTTATTTATGCTTTAATTGACCTTATTTTGCATCCATAAGCATCATTTAATGCATCTTTTTGAGGATAATCCTAACATAAATCAAAATCCAATCATAATTTAGGTGTTTTCAAGTTGTGTGGCACATATTTAGTGATCTAGGACTCATATGCCACCTTACCTACGTTTTTGGGCCCTGGTCCTAATTTCACATCTTTCTAAGCATTTTTGAATTTGGTCCCATAAATTATACCTAATTGGAATCATCCGACACCTTGGGTGTATGAGTCTCATGTGGCCCAAAGTTAAAATTAATTAAAATTCTTGGTGATATTTTATCCTCCTAGATCTAATGCCAACTTGTAGTATTGTAATTTCAAGTTTTTTTGCATAATTAAGTATAAATACAATGTTCTTTCACTCATTTTCACCTAAGCATTGAAGAGATCACCTAACAAGTTGAATGAGCATCCTAATAGAAAGTTTGAGTTCATAAGAGAGTTCAAGTGTTTACAAGAGCATTCAAGGGAAGATTTCCAAGAATTTTAGAGAATTATTCAAGCATCAAGCATCATGTCAAAGTCTTCATGCATCATGTTTGTTTTTGAGCTAACAATTGTGTTGTAGCGTTTCATGATTCAAGGTAGAATTTCATTCAAGATGTATCATATTCAAGCAAGATTCAAGATCTACATCCATTTGAGCCATTCATACATGTTTATAGCACTTTATTGCTAGGGTTTGCTGAGTTGCAACATCTTATTTTGTTCATTCATCATTCTCCATTCCTATTTCAGTTCATTTGAAGGTTTGATTGCCAAAATGGGGTTTGACCAAGGAAAACCCCTTTCCACTAACAAAACAAAATTTTTCCCTCTCTTTATTGTGTAATTTATAGGTTTAGGTTGAAGATACATTGAAGAGTAAGCTTGGAAAAAGTTGTCAAAGTGTTCAAAGTTTTCACCTTGCATTGAAGATACTTGGAAGACTTCTATAGGCTGTAAATCAGGGTTTCAAATTTAGAAATCAACTGGGAAGGATAGAGTAGATCTTGAAGACCATATTTAGAATTTGAAACTTTAGAAAACCCTAATTGGACTGATATGCCAATTTTGGCGCATGAGTCCTAGTTTAGGTCAATTTTTTAGGTTTTTACAGATTCAGATACCCATTTTCCAGATTCTTGTTTTTGTACAGAAACCCAAATCTAGGATTGATTCACCCATCTTGGTGTATGAGTCTAAGACAAGATTAAATTCACTATTTTTAGCATTTCAGAGCTCCATCCAGTCATCTTCAAATTTCTAGGTGCACACATTTCATATTGTAGCTTTTTGTTTTGTTTTACATACTTTTCTAGGTCATTTAGTGAAAGATTGCATCATAGTAGGGTTAAGTATTACATCTTACATTACATTTATCTTTCCAAGCTCTAGATTGGTGGAAAAATCCTCATTAGTTTACAATAAACCCCTAGGATAGCCCTATTGCAAGATCTCTTTCTCCTTTGCATTGAGATCTATAGGGTTATCCTTGAATGAAATAATTGGAAAGTGGGTGTGCTCTATGTCCTAAACCATAGAAAGAACCTACCCCATTTTTTGTCATTTCATTTTGGTTTCAACCTACATTTAGAACATCATAATTCTTATTTGGAGTTCATTATCATCCTATATATTGCTTGCATTAACATTGCATTAGGGTTTTCACTAGTTAATTGGAATTCTAGGGTTTCTAAATTTTGCATTAGTGAAAGTGCATATAGCTTGCATTTTTACATCTCATATCATTGAAAATGATAAAAAATCTACATTTTCACTTAGTTTATAGATCATACAACAGAAAAATCATAAAAATAAACTTAAAATTTCTAAATTTTTTTAGAAAAACCACCATTGAGACCCATATACCCCTTTGAGCGAATCAATCCTAGTGCAGATTCTACACTGCATTTTTTAGAATTCAAGGCTTTGTTTCTATGCTCTTGTTTTTTGTTTATATCTTTCTCTTTTAGTTTACAAAGTTTTTGTTATAATCATTTCATTGTTGTTAGCTTATATTGCATTTGCATTGATCTTGCATTTAGTATCCCTTGCATGATTATTTGGTGTTATATTACTAATACTCTAGTGAGACAAAGTTTGAGACTCATGTCATCCCCTGATAACATAATCATCATGGATCTTGGGCTATCTAGCTCTTTCACTCTTAATATTGAACCAAGTACACTAGGTATGGACCATACCCTTAACAACTCTTTTCCTTCAAGTAGTGTGATGCATGCTAAAACAAGGATTGATAGTATCTCACAAGAAAAAATAATTCAAATTCATTACTTGATTTAGCAAACCTATAATGTATTAAGTGAAAAATGAAAATATTTCAACTACTGCCATCCCTACTATAGATAACATTCATTGCATGCTTGAAAGTGAATATGGACTAGACCTTGTGAAAAACATAATTCAAATATTTGGAATTCACTTTCACTCAAACAATAGTTGTTCTTTACCTACAAGAAATGTCACAAGCCAAGGAGGAATTTAAATTCCTCCTCCCACAACAATTGCCTCTATTCCTACCTATACAAATCCTCAAGTCACAACAACAATGCAACCTACTAGCAATGTGATTCCTTGGGTATTTCCGCTAGCATCCCTAGTACCTTTGTGGAAGCACACATCATATCTCCTACCACCTTACCACCTATAAGAATTCCATTAAATTATTGCTCAAACACATACACCCCTCCACCTTTTTCACCTTCATCTCATAACACAAGCCATGAACCTCTCATAAATAAATACTTCTAAACTGTTTCATCCCTTCAAAAACAAATTTCCACCATTAACCAAAATAAAAATGGCCCACCTACATATTATGTCAAAAGTAGCCCATTGTCATTGGAGATATTGTGAATATCAATGCCATAGGGTGTAGAGGTGCCTAGATTCAAGAAATATGGAGGAAAGGGATATCCTTCTAGCCATCTTAATGCTTATACTGCCTTATGTAGTGACTTTGTCCTTGATGATAAATTGTTGGCTAAGATTTTCCCCAAGTCCTTGAAGGATACTACCTTAGAATGGTTTTCTTCTTTACCGAATAACTTGATTCATTCATTCAATGAAATTTTTGAGGCATTTGCAAACCATTTGCAAGTGCATATAACCCATAATATGACCTTGTCGGATTTGATGAGATGCAAGAAAGAAGAAGAAGAAAAGATAACTCACTTTATCTCATGCTACCAATCACTTTATTCCCAAATCAATGTCAAGGTTCCCGATCACCACCTTCAAAATATGTTCATAGAGAATTTGAAAAATAAGATACAAGATAATCTTACAACTAAACCTAATTTTATATCCAAATAATTTTGTTGGAAACTCTATTATTCTTGTTATTAATATATTTAATGGTTGATTAACCATATCTTATTGAAGTAGTAGGATAATAATTTTATGATGTTTTCTAGGAGGAAATATAATATTTCCTTAATATATTTTAATGGCTAATAGATATGTATTTACTTACATCATGAGCCATTACAAGAGACTGAAGATATTATTCTTCCAAATGTTTAAATGATGTGTAAGTAGTTTGTCTTGGACAACTGTTTGTAATCTGCTTTTTTCTTAATAAATATAAATAAAAGTTAAATCATCTATGTTTAAAAAATGTTTGAGGAAAATTGAAAACATAATGAGGAATCTCACATATTGTTTATACAATTTTGTAGACAATAATGACAAATTTTTCTTTCAAATCCTGTGCATGAAAAAACATATGTATTGTACCTCTTCTGAAAAACAAGTTAAGTATATTTTAAATTACATATATTCTAACACTTATTTTTGCACTACAAGCTATTACATAATTCGTTTGCATGGTCATTTAGGGTAGAGTCTGAAGCCACTAAATTGGTATTCTATGGGTTTAAATATATCTATTGGTATTAATAAAGAACAAATTTTATGTTTAGTAATTTTTTTAAAGGTTTTCTTAAATAAGGGTAGTTAGTAATTATATATTATAGATATTTTGTATGTAGGTATGAAATTAAAAAACTTTGAAGTTTAGATTTGTGAATGAAAGTTAGGATTCATGTATAAATCCTTTAAATTTGTAATTACAACAATCATTTATGGTTCTAGGAAAATTCACCCGGAGCAACACCCCTTTGAAAAGGAAGGTTGAGATGAGAGCAACAGGAAACATCTCCCGGATCCACACCCTCAACCAAGTCACACTTAAAGCCGAAATAGTTTCTCCCAAAGAAGGAAGAAATTTCAACCACAAGTTTTGGACAACCACCTTCACGTCTTGAAAAATCTTGCAATTCCTCTCCAACCAGATATGCCAAATAATAAAGGTCAGTCCAAGAGCCTAAGAAACTTGAAGAAAAGATGTCTTAACAGGGACCTTCCCCCACTGGGAAAAGAACTCCACCAAAGAAGAGACATGCCAACAAGCTTGGTTCCACACACCCCACCATAGGTGCCAAAACTTCCTAGAGAAGGAACATTAGAAGAAGAAATGAGAGACACTCTCCTCACTAGTACAACGTAGAAGACACATTGAGGGACCCTGAAACCCACACTTGCACAAGTTATCCCAAGTAAGACATGAGTTATAGACCACCAGTGACATAAAAAAATTACACTTGGGAAAAGATAATTTGTTCCACACATCTTTCCACTAAGGAACTTCGGTGTTCCTAAACATCTGCCTAACCAACTCACCATAACCTGCTGAAACAAAGCACTTACCAAATAAACCACTGTTACTTCAACCTTCAACCCAAGACATCCTGCCCCTCCATGGATTTGCATTCACGCGAAGAAAGAATCTGAGCCAGCCCTTTCCTATCCTCCTTAGACCCTCCTAGCAGCCAATATGAGGAGTGCTTCCATCTAAGAGTAGTAGCCAAACCAATATTCTGAACAGTCTTATAATGCTCAATCATATTCAAACCTACAATAGTAAAATGATCACAAAGAGGCTATAGGTGAGGGTAAGAAGAAAGAATAGGAGAATGACCATCCCAATAATCCCACCAAAAAAGGGCCTGAGAACCCTTATGAAAGATCCAAAAAAGCCCTTTCTTAACAAATTGAGCCCCCGATTTCAGAGTATGCCAAATCATAGATCCCCTTCCTTCTAAAGGGAACAAAGGAACATCAAAAGTATTAACATCCTTAAGATACTCGTGGGTGAGAATACAGGCCCAAAGTTGATGCTGACTAGTACACTAACACTAATATAACTTATCTAAAAGAGCTTTCCCATTCAAAACAGTAGAACGTAAGCTGAAGCCCCCCTCTTTTAGCGGCCTACACATAGTTTCCCAATTAACAAGACTCCACTTAGCCGACTGCAAGTTACCACTCCAAAGAAGTTCTCGTGAGAGAGCATCAGATTACCTCTAGAAATAAAAAGGATCCACCTGAAAAAAAAAACCTATAAATAGGGAGATCTTGAATAATATACTTTAGAATAGTCACTCTTGCAGTAGTAGAAAGCCAACAATGATTCTAATGAGTGAATTTATTATGTAGCTTATTAATAAAAATTTTCCAAGAGGATGCGGTCTTCCTACCAACAACAAGAGGTACTCCCAGATAGATAAAGGGAAGAGACCCAATTTGAAACATCAGAATATCAACAATTCATCATTGAATAATAGGAGTATTTAAAAAGGAAATAGACGACTTGTGCTCATTGACTTTCTAACTTGAAGTAGCAAGGTAAATATCCAAAGCCTGCTTAAAAGAAGCAACCTACTGAAGGTAAGCCCTTCCCATAAGAGAAGTGTCATCCAAAAACTAAAAATGAGAGAGTTGTGGCAACCCATTTCCCCAACACCAATCTTGGATCCTGCCCTAGGAATCCCATGACTTAAGAAATCTTCCTAGATCCTCAGCAAAAATAATAAATAGATAAGGGGAGAGAGTATCTCCTTGACAAAGGCCTCTGGAAGCCCCAAAAATCTCAGAAGGTTCTCCATTCATAATGATAGAAAAAGAGGAAGAGGTAAGACAACTCATAGTCCAATTGACCCAATCTAGACTAAAACCAAATCCTAAGAGAATTCTCTACAAAAAATGCTATTTAACTCTATCATAAGATTTGTCCATATCCAACTTGATGAACATAGATTTCTCCTTAGAAGTCTCCATAGAGTGAATGACTTCTTAGGAAACCACCACCTCATCCAAGATCTATCTACCTGCCACAAAACCCCCTTGCTCCTCCAAGATCACAAAAGGAAGACAAATTTTGAGCCTTTTTGCAATCAATTTAGTAATAATTTTGTAAACCACATTACAAAGAGAAATAGGTCTAAAGAACTTGAGCTGATCTGCACCTTCCTTTTTAGGAATGAGAACCAAAAAAGTATAGTTTAAGGCTCGAAGCATTTTCTTACTGTGAAGAGATTTCTGGGCCACCTCTAACAAATCCAAACTAATAATATCCCAAAATTCCTAAAAAAAATCAATAGGAAATCCATCCGGGCTAGGAGCTTTACCTTTATTCATCCCAAAGACAACCTCTTCCAACTCAAACAAAGAAATTGACCTAATGAGGAAATAATTAATCTCATTGGAGATCAAGGAGGGAATACAAGAAAGGATTGAATTCTCCTCATCTTCTGTATGGGTGAATCCTCAAAAAAGAGCAGAATAAAACTATTGAGCCTCTTGAGACAAAGCCTACATAGAAGATATGTGGATCCCATCCACATTAACTAGAGAGGAAATAGAACTCCTATTATGAAAAATCTATACAAAATGATGGAAGAAATCCGTATTCATGTCCCCTTCCTAAAGCCAATCAATTTGAGCCTGCTGCTTCCAAAAAATATCCTTTTGGAGCTCCCACTCATCCACTACTCTCGCAGCCTAGGATCCACTTTACTTAAAGCATTTGAGAAACCATAGTCCTGAATTTGGTGAGTAATCACATCAAGGCATGCTTGGGTATCCTTCTTCATAGCCTTTAGGTTGCCAAAACACAACCTATTCCATCTCTAAAGGTGAAATTTGACATGTACTGATGTTTCTTAACAAAGGTATACATAGCAGTACCATAAGCAAGGCCTCTGTCACACCACCATTGGGCCATAAGATCATGCAGAGAAGACTCCCAAAGCCACATAAGTTGAAACTTAAAAGGAGGATTCTTGGGAATGGTAAAAGAGGTTATTGAAAGTTTGATTGGACAATGATCATAACCCCTCTAATCAAGAATCTCTGAACCAGTAACCAATCTACCTCCCACCCAAAAACAAGAGACAATAAATGTATCCAACCTTTTAGAGATCGCTTCCTCTCCACTCTATCTATTATTCCAAGTGAAAACCCCATTGGAAGGCTTAACATCAATCAAAGCTAGAGAATCTACATTCTCCCAGAAAATATCAGAAGTAGGCACAAGTCGAGGAAACCCACCTCTTTTCTCCTCCAAACTCAACACAACATTAAAATCACTAGCTAAGACCCAAGGAAGATATGGAGCACAAGAACATACCTTATATGAGCCCAAAGCTGGCTTTTTCCACGAATATCAATCAGGGCATAAAAATTAGTAACCAAAATATTCTCACTTGTTTCCATAGAAGAGGAAACCATGAAGATAGTAGAATGAATAGAAATCCACCATAATGGATCAATCTTTCTTGGATCCCAAAATAGATCCAAACCCCCTAAGCTCCCCTAAGAACCAATGCACTAACACTAACCAAAATACCAGATATGAGAAGCACACTAAAGCATGAAATCAACTAAAAGTTTAGTGTCCTAAACACAAATGATATTTGGAGAATAGATAGCAACCAAATCATGAATAGCCTTTTGATGGGAGGTGCTATTCAACCCCCTTACATTTCATGAGAGAAAAATCATGGAGGAGATGGTGAAAAGTGAGCATGAATGGGTTTAACAGACCTAGATTCCACCAACAAATCTCTAGTACATTTAATCTTCTCAACATCCTTCTTACGACCACTCTTAGAAGAGTGCTCTGATGATCCCTTCATAAGTGTGCATTGTTGCACCCCCAAGGCTAGAGAAGATGCCTTATTCCTACAAGAATCTATCCTTGCCTTTGCCAAATCTACCAAAACAATATCATCATCATCTTGTATAAGACCATTTAGAGACACTAGATGATCTTGCACACCCTATGAGAAATGAAAATCATGACCAAACCCTTGTCCCTGCACCACATCACAACCCATACCAACAACACTAGAAGGCATATTTGGTGGGATTCCTTCCTCCAGGTTTGAAGTGTCCAACACTTCAAACCGATTAAATTCCTCTTCAGTCTACTTGTCCTTCAAAGATCTCTTATGACCATGACCTTTAGCCTGAGGCTTAACATGTACAAAACCATCCTTTTCCAATCCACCCTCCATCATGGAAGATTTCCCTTTATCCTCCTTAAGATCTTTTGTTATTGAAGACAAAGGGGAGATATTAGAAAGAGGAGCTTTATTAATCCTAGGACATTGCTTTTGAAGATGTTCATACTCATGACAAAGCTGACAACAAAAAATAAGGGATTCATAATCAAGTTGTTGAACCCAAGAAAAAGAACCAAGACAAATTTCTAAAGAATCTGACAAGGGATTGCTGAAATCTATCTCCACATAGATCCGAGCAAAGGAAATAACCTTTTTTTAAAAGGTTTATTGAGCAACTGCAATAGGCTTACCAAGAAGAGCAACAATCTATTGTAAAATATCTTCTCTCTAGAACTCCAAAGGAAGTTGTGGTAGTTGAACCCAAACAGGATCCCTCGACGACAAGTCTTTAGCTAAATTAAAACCCATATGTTAGGGTTTGATAAACAAACCAACATGATTATAGAAGTAAGGGCCTCCCTTGGAAACCTGATTCCTATCAGCCGTATTGGAAAAAACAACCAAAAAGTAACTATTTGCAGTTACCATAAGCTCCATGTCTCCCTCAACCTACCATGACCACCTAATCCAATCATTGAAAGCTGACAAAGGAATATGGATCCCAAGAAATTTGCATATAAGAGCATGTCTACTCCAATAAGAAACATCAACAATAGATTCAGGAGAAATGATAAAAACTGGCCTATCCTAGCTTATGGGAAAATAAGCATTCACTTTCTTCAATTTAGAGCCCTCCCCCACATAGAATGACTTAGACTGTTGAGCTTTCATACCCAATGAAGAGCCATTGTGAGATTCTTCACCTCCATCCAAGACCAAACTATTACAAACCTGATGCTCTGCCATTATTCACTAACCCAAGGACCAACTACCCTTGAACTTAAGCGAATATTGAAAAACCACCCCAGCACTCAATAAAACTTCCCCCCATAGGAAACACCAATCCCACCTCTGATCTGGAACCAGAAAGCACATGCAATAAAAGGCAAAGGCATGCAGCTGCAGCCTCACAAGTCGTGAACTGCAATGCAGATACTCCCACTACCATCACTCCTCATGGTTACTCCCATTGATTGTCATGTAATCTAACAATAATACATTGCCATTTACATGGCCCCCTCCCACCCTCTGCCTCTCCCCGCTCCCCCAGCCACCCCCCCCACCTTCACCCCTTCCCTTTTTTTACTAAGGAATAAGGATATTATTATTATTGATATTTATTTCTTCTCACATTCCTATAAATATTAATATATCTCATGAAACTAATTTTAATGTTAATATTATTGTTATTGGTATAACTCTTAGTATTTACAGTGCCAGTTATTACTAATATTAATATTCTCTTCAATATTAATATTAATAGTATGATTGGTATCAATACTATTCTTGAAAATGATCTTATTACATTATAATTAATAATAATATTTCTTAAGAAATTGGTTTAAGAGGTGGGACTACTTGAGGGTGGTGGATCCCACACATAGGGGACTAGTCTCGCCCTAGCTCACTCCAGGTACCTAAAATATGAACTGTTGGACTATTGTGCTCGATCGAGGGACACACCTATTGTAATTAATATATATATATATATGAATTATCATTATCATTATAATAATTATGATATTATTAATTTTTTTATATATAATAATCTTAATACTTTTAAGACTCTCCAACCTTTAATACACATATGTACATTTTAAAACAATTAAAATCATCATCATTATTATTATTATTAATGATATTTAAAACTACAATTACTACATAAATTAGCATTGATACAGATGTCTGGATTTGAAACCTCTTTTAGATGATATTAATCATTAAAAATGGCCTTAAAATGTCTCCTTCAATATAATATATATTTTTTAAAATTGATCATATTTTACAGTAAAAGTCCCTGAATACAGCCATCAAATTTACAAATTTGCAAATTACTTATCCATGTCCACATTACCCTACGATTAATGTTGGTTGTTTTACTTCAACATCAGACAACTTGCAAAAGGCTTTACAAAAGATTGGTTGGGGATTAAACAAAATTTTTGGAAATTGAAGACTTATAATAATGTCCACGAGACTTCGTCAAGCAATCTTTGGGACCAAAAATAGCCACTATAGTTATTTTACCCACAAACAACCAGTATGCCCTCCATAAATACGTGTTAAATTTGCTTTCCTATAACATCTGAAGAATAATTTAGAGGTAGATTAGTGCTCTGTGCAGGTAGACAGGCTTCCAGGAAGATTTCTCAAGATGGCTCATGTGAGGCGGTTTTGTGCTCCATTTATTTTTTGTTTCTAAAGTATTATAAAAGAGAAACTATTAATCTCATGGGCTGTTGTATGGTTTGACATTGCAGAGAACTATTATGAGCGTAGACATGGATTGCTACAAATGCAAGAAAGTTGCATTGCAGTCGGTCACAAGAATAGATGGTATAGTTTTGTTGTACAAAATTAATCTCTTTTAACTTGTTTCGATCTTCATATGTTACTCCAAAAACATGGAAGATGAAAACAATAAAGTTTCGTTCCTTAAATTTTAGATCTCTCTATGTGCTACTTAAGAAGTTATTTTTCCAAATTCCACTCTTTACAAATTCTAACTTGTTTGAAAAATTAAACTTTTGTATTATTACAAATCTATGATAGGTAAAGAAAAGGGTACGCCTATAATTTTATTTATTGTAATGACTGCCATCTACTCTACAGTCTGGTTGAGTTTTATGTAAGATCGGGCAGTTTTGATTTTGCTACTACCATGTCTTCATCTCTCTTCTTGTTGAAGTCTGCCATGTTATCAACTCGAGTTGGAGCTCATATTCATTGTGTCTTTTTTGCTTTGTTCTCATGGCCAACATAATATTGTATGACACTTATTTTTGGGCTATCATTTGATTACAAGAATAGATATGATTTCCATCAATATGAAGGACAAGACCATAACTATGGATGGAGATGCAGATCCAGTGTGCATTGCCAATGAAATAAGAAGGAAATTCAAATGTGCTCGTCTGATTTCCACTGGACCACTACCTCCTCCTTGTCTAGCACCAACACCAGCACCAGCAGCAAAGAAGGAGAAAGATAAGAAAGATGAAGGTACGAAGGATGATGGTAAGAAAGTTGATGGAAAAGGGCAGATTATAATATGTCCCAAGTACCCTTCATGCATGGGGTACTGCTCATGTGCACCTCATCAACACTGTGGATGTTGTACATGTTCTACCAAATCAGGTATGGTATGGCCTGGGTGTCATCCTCCTATGCCTCCTACTAATGAAGTCTGGTATATGTGGAATGACGAAGATCAAAGTTCCTGTGCCATTTGTTAGAGCAAGAATCTTCGTTCTGCCACTTGTACTACATATCATATTAATTTCGTCATCAAAACTTGGTCTACGAATAACTTTTTTATGTTTTATGTTCAGATATGGTAAGATGTATATTGGGTTACGTACACCCATCTTGTAATTGTAGGGAATGACTTATCTTTTGTCTTACGAGAGATAATTGTCTACCATATATCATGGGATTGCTTTTATGTGTTAATGGAGTACTGATTTGTCGTTGTGTGAACATGCGGAATGTGACTGAATTGAACGTTACTGAGAATCGGCGATACATGGAACTTTGATTACTGGTCCTCACAACGCTTGTTATAGAAATTGGTGAAAAAGACAACTTTGTTTTCCATATTGAATTATTAATTAAAATATGGCAAATATTCAGTAATCAATAGCAAGCATATAGATATATATGGTGAAAAAAGACAACATTGTTTTCTATATTGGATTATTAATTAAAATATAGGAAATATACTATAATCAATAGCAAGTATATATATTTCTTTGTTAACAATTAAAAAATAAAGAATTATATAAAATAATTATTTCTTATTTCAAAGTAGTTATTATGTATTTTTTATTTTTTTAATTTAAAAATTAAATTTTTAAAATATACAATGAATTTTGAGAAATGAAATTATTGAAATATAATTCTTAGATAAATAATATTTACCATTTCTCAATGTAAATATGTGAAATAGTGAATGGTGAGTTTCCAAAAGTAAAACTAAAAGTTACATATAAAAGTATAATATTTCTCCACTAAGCACTAAAATTCATATGTGCATGTATATATGTGTAAACAATGATTTTGATAACCGAAGGTTGCCTCTAACACTATTAGGTTTTACACCTAAACATAGAGGAAATTGGGTCCAAAATGCAAATGTCTACACTCAAGATTAATGTAAATTGGATGCAATGTATCTAATTATGATATACTAATGCAATAATATGAAAAATAAATGATTTAATGATGCTAAACCTAAGAAATGCAAAGTGCTAGAAAACACACTATGATATGCAAAAACACCTAAAAATGCAAGTAAATGATGAAATAACTAAACATAACTGGAGAGGTGCATCTAGAATCTGATGTGGAGAGGTTCTGAAACATTGTAGAGTTGATTGGAAATATTGACTGGGACACTTACTCCAAGCTAGGCGACTTAGTCCAATTTCGAGGAAAATTTGTTGAAATATGGATCTGCCAAATGGGTATCCAAAAATGCAGAAACCACTTTTCAAGCCTAGCAATGAGACTAATTCACCATAGATGGTGACTTAGTCCACCTACAGATTTTGGGAATTTCAGGACAGAATCCTGTAGATTCTAGTCTGTACTTGCTTTTTCTGATAGGTTTCTGATCTTGATTCTACAAAAAATGGGATGAAAAGAGTCTCCAAGCCTCAACTAGGGTTATGTTGAATTGGATAGATTGTTGGCCAATTTTTGACACCAAATTCTTTGATAATTCTACATATAAAATTTGAAAACACACATGCAATGAGGGGAAAGAGGGTTAAGGGTTAGAGTATAGGGGTTTGCCTTAGTCAAACCCCACTTTGGTAATCAAAGCCTATGAAATGAAATGAAATAAGAAGAGAATGATAAATAGATAACATGCAATGTCATAAACATACCAAACCCTTGATATAGAAATATGAAGATATTCAATGAAATGCTCCAATGAATGGCTTGATTATGCTTAGAGTGCTTGAATGCTTGAAGGATTGAACACTTGATGAGCTATGAGATTGTAAGAGATTAGGAGATAAATGCACCAAAAGAACTCATGGTTTTGCTAAAATAATTTCACGTCCAAAATATTTAACACAACTTCCAGAAAATGTTAATAAAAAGGGGCTAGAACCCATGATGGGTGCCAATTTATGTGTGATGATAAAATGTGTCAAAGAATAACAAGATCACACAAGAAATAAGACATATTACATTAAAGATTTGAATCATAAACTAATCAAATTTTTAAAAAACAAATCTCTAAAATCATTTCATTGTTCTCTATTCTCAAGGATTCATTAAATCATATTAGCTCTTAGATTTGTGCATACACTATGATTGTTAGAATGACAACTTGAGAAATGAGATGCTATTCAAAATGCAGGAATCTAGTTCCTACATGATTTAATAAATTGTATGATAATGTTGAATGATGCTATGATATTAAAGGTGGAAAATGATAATGGTGATATATATCAATGGATAATAATGCTAAAAGCAATGGTGGAAATGTTGTATAAAAGATAAGATGATAACTACAATTTAGCTATGAAACAAGACATGATTCTAAACTAGAATGATAAAATAATTCTAAATGTTAAATGATAAACAATGCTAAATGCCCAAACTCTAAATGCACTAGTATTAAAGATCACAATGAAGTTCAGAAACCCTTATCTATCAAATAATATGTAGTCTCTCTATTATGCCCTCTATGTAATCAACTCGAAGTCTTAGACTATCCCTCTCGGCCATGAATGTGGAAATTTGTGCCTACATCTATGTCTGCTTCTGAGCCTAGGCCTGTTCTTTTGTCTATATTTTCCCTTGTGTCTGTGCTAGCAAATCTTGCATCTGTGAAAGCTGACCTTTCAATGTATGAACCTCTACGTGTAATGCAACAATCTAAGTCTGCTGCTACTGAGAGGGTAACCTAATCTCTACATGTTGCTAGGTCATAGCCACTAGTGATCATCTCTTTTAAGGTCTTAAACATCAAGAGCTGAACCTCCACCACCCCCATCACCTCTGTCACCATCACCTCCATCATCATCTCTGCCTCCTCCATCTCCATCTCCATCCCTATCATCACTACTCTTTGCCTCCTCCTCCTCCTCATCTCCCCCATCTCTCCTCTTCTTGTGCCCATGTACTACTGCCCTCTCTACATCATATAATAATGGCACTGGCTCATCTAGACTCGAGATCCATAGGAATGGATGTAAGAGGAGGTACTGAGCATACTCCTCTGATATCAGAGCCTCAACAATCACTAGATGAATCTCCCAAATGATGGCCTGTAGAACTTAGAACTCCACAATTGCAACATCATAGAACAAAGTGGGTCCCCACTCGATCACATCCATCTATCACCACACATAATGTGCCACTCCCTAAGGAATGCCTTATACCTAGCCATACTATCTCAACACCCTCTGTAGCAAAATTCTCTCAATGAAAAATTAGGTCCACCCAATCAGATACATAGACTAACACAAAAATAGTATCTTGATATCATCCTTTGACCATTGCTCATAATCAATATAGAATCACCATGTCACTTACTCTAAATCATCAAGTACTCTCCTCTAGTACTCCAGGTCTCCTAGCCTAGGTTGAGCAACTTGACCTACATAAGCATGAACATATGGTCTCATGGCAGGTCACTTTCTGTCTGTAACTAGATGTGGGTGACCCCTATATGCTCCCATGACCATATCTAAAGCAATGTGACTCCTGTTAACAAACTAGCCCCTCAAAGGTAGACAACTTGGTCCAAATCATGGTACAAATGGGAAAGCATGTAGCATCCCCATGCATATTTGGTACCCTTAACAACCATGCTCTCAAGAATCCTACCCAATCCAACTAAAAGTCCCTTTGACCTATGATTGGGACAAAGGAACCCTCCAATGAAACTAGCTAGCTTAGATGGTAGTGTGGAAAAATTTTCAACTATCTCTCTCCAAGGAATCTCATAACTACATATCTAATCATCCTCAAATACTCTATGAAGTGCATCAGTCCTGCACTACTCAGTAGAATCATATAATACTAGCTTTCCAACAATTGGTATCTGTAGAATTTAATAGACTTCCTCTGGGGTCACTATCATCTCACCAATGGGAAAATGAAAGGTGTTATGCTAACTATGCCACCTCTTTGTTAAGGCTATCAATAAACCCCTGTTAATCCTAATATGGGGCATATCTATTAGAGAGGACAATTTGCATCGTGCAATAACAACTACCTCAACCGAAACCAGGTGTGGAATCAACTCCCATGTCCTCGGGAAGTGTTCCCAAATTTTTAGTACTGTCAAAGGCTCCTATCATCATACAAAATTAGAAATCAACCCATCAATCAATCAACATAAATTAACCTATCAATCTAATTAGCTATGGTGAGACATTGATCTAATCTCGCGAGCATCAATCTATCATTCAACCTTGCCTATCATGAGGTTTATCAATCAATCAATGTACCTCACCTATCATGAGGTGACTTTATCAATCAAACTATCAATTATCAGTATCCTATCATTAAATCTCACCTGTCATGAGATCAATCATCATCAAATCTATCAACATCATCAATCATCATCAAATCAAAGGTTGACACAATAAAAAATTAGTTCAATGCACTAAAATAACTATCCAATGTGTCGAAAGATCATTCCAATGCACTAAAATAACTATTAGATGTGCTACAAAACCAAATGAATATGCTAAAATAAAGATCGAAAGTGATAGAAAACTCCCTGTATGTACCAAAACTTATGTTATATGCATTGGAATATATTTTGGATGCGTCATAATAAAGTTTGTATGTGCTAAAATACTTTTCATATGCACCAAAAGAACTCACAATTGTGCTAAAAGAATTTAACATCCATAATCTATAACACAACTTCTAGAAAATATCAAGAAAAAAGGGCTAGGCCCCATGGTGGGCGCCAATTTATGTGTGATGATAAAATGTGTCAATGAATAACAACATCACAAAAACAATGAGACATATTACATTAAATATTTGAATCATAAACTAATCAAATTAAAATTAAAAAAATCTCTAAAATCATTCCATTGCTCTTTATTCTCAAGGATTCATTAAATCATATTGGCTCTCATATTTGTGTATGCACTATGATTGTTAGATTGGCAACTTGAGAAATGAGATGCTATTCAAAGTGAAAGAATCTAGTTCCTACATGATTTAATAAACTATTTGATAATGTTGAATGATGCTATGATATTAAAGGAAAAAAATTATAATGGTGATATAACAATGGATAATGATGCTAAAAGAAATGGTCAAAATGTTTTATAAAAGCTAAGATGATAACTACAATACAACTATGAACTAAGACATGATTGTAAACTAGAATGATAAAACAATTCTAAATATTAAATACTAAACAATGCTAAATGCTCAAACTCTAAATGCTCCAAGTGCTCCACTGTTATTCCTACATATAAGTTTACTCAAAGGTGGGATGTAAAATTTTGTAGAATGGGCTTGTATTTATAGGATTTCCAAAGCATCTTGTGATGTGGAAGCAATCAACAGTCAAGATTTCTATATGAGAGATGAGTGGTGGAGATGGAAGAATCATGGAGGATGTACCCTTGACCAAGGGAAACATGCCCAATCTATGAGAGAATAAGTAAAAGCCAAAAAGAAGTGTATGTTGGTAACAATGATGGTGCAACTAAAACACAAAATGCAAAATGAGTATTCAACTTAACAACAATTGCCATCAAAACCAATCAGAACAACAATCCAACAAACAACCAAAAGAAAAACCAAAATGTCAATCAAAATATCAATGAAGGTAATGCTGAATCTAGAATACCACCATATCGAGCATCCTCAAATCAAAGAAGATTAACAATTTTGGGGCAATCATTAGAATCAACATTAAAGGAGCTTCTTGTAACCAAGGTTATAACACTACCAAAGGAAAGAAATTGGGAACCACAAGTTAAACCTTCATGGTGGAATGATGCCCATTATTGTGACTTTCGCAAAAACAAAGGACATTAAACCAATGATTACATGCAATTGAAACATTTGATACAAAACTTGATTGATAACAAGACCATATTTGTAGAAGGACCCCAAACAAACAATGATCATGCAGAGTTCAAGAATCCTTTACCAAATTACAAAAAAGGGGTCTTCTTCATCAAATACCAAGGGAAAAAACATGAACTATATTTATGATTCTACCATTAATTATGTTGAGGTAGTTGAAGATCAAACCGAAGACATTGAAATCAAGGGCCAAAGAAACATTTTTATAGCTGAAACTCATCAGCATGATATCAACACCAAACCACATCATATTAATGACATTACACCAATAAATCTGATAAAAAATGTTGCTGCAAGTGATAATAAAATTAATGTCATTAAAATTAGAGAAAATCAACATGATCCACCATTCAACACTATCACAATAGGGCAAGCTAAAGAGACATTGAAAGGAGCTACCTCCTCTACATCTAAAGCAACTATTGTCTCGACAACTCAATGCAACATAGTGGATCAACTATAGAAAATACCAGCTCAAATATAAATATTGGAGCTTCTTAGGATTTCACCAGCGCACAAAGAAATCCTAAAACAATCTATTGTAGCCACCATAGTACTAAATGATCTAGAGGTTTTCCAATTTCGGGCTATGGTGGGACACTTGACCACACCTCATTTTCTATCATTTTCTGAACATGATGATGTATCAATCACCCATCTGCATAATGTTATCCTCCACATTGAGGTTCTAATTCACAAACACCACATCAAACATTTTCTAATAGATGGTGGTGCTGGCCTAAATATTTGTACTTTAAAAATCATTAGTGCACTTGGATATTCAGAAAATGCTATTGATCTTAGAAGGAAAATCACTATAAAGGCCTATGATGATGAAGAGAGATCCTCCCAAGGATTAATTGTCTTACCAATTCAAGCAGGACCAATTGTCAAAGATATAATATGCTAGGTATTGGACAAGGAGTTAACATACAACATACTTTTGGGATGTACTTGGATTCATGAGATGTAGGTAGTACCATCAATGTATCATCAATATTTGAAATTTTCTTTCAATGGGCAATAAATCACTATTGCAGTTGATTCCAAGAACCCATAATATTGCAACACACTCAAAACAACACAAGACACTTTTTTGCAACATAATAGGGAAGCTTCAATGCCTAGCTCATCAAACAATGAAAGAAAACTAAATTCCTTTTCAAAGTGGGTTGAGAAAAAGGAAAAATCAAAGGATAAGGGCATTAGTGATTCCACTCCATCAAGCCACAAAGGTCAATCAAGTTCTTTAGAAAATAAGCTTGAGGAGAAAGTTCAATCAAAAGAAAAAGGCGTGAGTGATTATACTCCATCGGATCATGAAAGACAATTAAAATCTTGGCAAATTTGTGTTCCAAGAGATTGAGAGTATGGTGCACTACACACTTCTGTAGGTGTGGTGCCTCAAGAATATTACATGCACCAGGCCTATCAGGTTCCCATGTGCTATAGCCATAAGATATCCATGAGCTTTTGACTATCCTCTATATGATGCTTGTGGTAGCACAAAGATCTACATTTTTGGAGAGTGAGATTTGACCAGCTGGAGGAGGACAAGATCCTATGGAGACCTTATCTACTCACACTACAATGGCCATATCTCATAAGATAGTTGAGGGGGATGTAGATGGATAGATTTTTGGTTGGGTGACATGACTATGTTGCACCGAGGGCATTTCCCTTCATTAGGCGATAGATGCAGAGAGCCCAGAGGTCAGGTGATACCATTTGTCTCACTATAGATCATGTTCATGAGAGTTATTCTAATGATTTAGATCACGGTAAGCCACTAGTCATTGACGATGATGATGTTGGTAGCACAAATGAGAATGAGGGGTGGTGGTTAGTGACACAACCAACTCCTGTATTTCCCATGGATGTCCCTATAGGTGATAGAGGACCAACACCAAATGAGGGAGATGAGCCAGAGGATAGGATCGAGGATGTGCAATATAGGCCAATAGATATATTTACTAATGTTATCAATGATTAGTATGATTCAAAGGCCAATCCTAACTATGAGGACCAGGATGGAGGAGAGGAGGACAATGATGATTATGAGAAGGAGGAGTATGAGGATCCACCCTTGAGTGAGGGTGATGAGGTAGTGACTGAGGATCATCATGAGCGAGGAGAGTTCTCACACACTCGTGTGACTAGATCATGTGCAGTAGCTACAAAAAACATCAACACCCCTAGTTAGAGAGAGGTTAGCACATCCTCCATGCCCCCCAAAGAGGATGAGGTGATGATATTTGATTTTATGCATGTATTTTAGTTTTGATGTTATAAATATGTATATATATATATATATCATGATGATGTTTATTGATTATGTATTGTTTCTATCTTACAGGAGCGATGAGAGACTGGCGAGAGTTCTACTGCCAGGCTGCCATAGAGATAGTTCCTACATCCATCAACAAGGAGGAGGTGGAACCTGATTATGTGCCCCCACTGATAATGGAGGAGGAGCTAGAGTCACTCAGACTGTTCGAGAGGCTATGGGCAGTATACAAGAGTGTGAGGAGATGACTCCGTCAAGTTGAAAGTGCAAGACAGTCATCGTAGACTTCAACAGAGGTTCAAAGACTTCATGCAGAGCTAGCACATGTATGAGCAGAGAGGGATCACATGGCAGAGGATTGTCTTATAGCCCTTGGGTGAGTAGAAGGTGTGGATCATGCACTCAAAGTCGGTGGATCGCAATCACAATCATACACAACCATCTCATGACATCTGGGGACCAGATCACGGGTGCAAGAACCCGAGGGGTCTAGTTCTCACAGACATGGTGATTTTGTTTATGATAATGAGATGTAAAACATAACATATATATATATATATATATATGAGCATTTGATGTTGTTATAATTTGTCTTAATGTGTTTGAATGTTAAATGATAATGTGATTAATTAAATAACTTAGTTAAAATTATTTAATTAATGTCTACATGATTTAACATGATTGATGTGATCTAACGTAAAACATATTTCAATTATACTTTAGTTACAACATTGTTAATATGAAAAAGAGAGTATGTTAAATTAGATACACCTATAATTTATATAAGGATCGAACTTATCATAACACGAGGTTGACTAGTATGAAATCCAAAGCAATTATAAAAAGAACTTAAATAATTACCCTAGTGTTCAAGACAAACACAAGATTAGTTTTCAAGAATGAAGCAATGTGAAAGTTATTTAGAATGAAACCCAATAACTATAGACAACACTGCTTTATAATCCATACTTTTCAAGGAGACTAGAGATAATACCAATGCAGATGTGCGACATTAATAAGTTCCTTAAGGGGTGTTTTGTCAAGCTTAGTTAAGACATAAGCACCAAACCCATAATAGGTAGTGATTATGTAAGGTCCTAACCAATTAAGGCTGATTTTTTTTGGACATGAGGAATGCTGAGAGGGGGGGTGAATCAATGTTCCACAATATTTGATTTTAAAATCCGATCTTACACTTAACAACAACAACAACTAAACCCTTAAGAGCATTCATAGTATATAATTAGGAGAAAACATGCAAACACATTAAGGAACACCATAACACCAATATTTTTATGTGGAAACCCTGTTAGGGAAAAAACAATGGTGGAGATTAATCTACAAAGTATACTCTATTAATAGTATAATAAAAGGGAATGCACTTGCATTCAGGCACACTGCCTAGAGCTCATTGCTCAAAAGAGAAGGATCACTACCTTACAAAATATATTTGGTATTACAACAAAATGTTGAACTGGGAATATAGCATCTACCTATGCCTGGATTCAGTTCCAATGAAGCACACAATCAAATTTTGGATCTCTTATCTAGTCACACTTCTACTTTTCTCTTCATAAAAACCCTTTTGCTATTTAGATAGATCTTCTAATATTACTTCACATGACTATTCTATTCTTTTTCACTCTTACACTTTCACTCTTCTTTATCCTTACATGCTTCTATCCTCAACACACATATAAAAATTGTTTTCCAATTTTCTTTATATATCCGCTAATGAGAATTTTATTATATGTCGGCTTCAAAACAAAACATAGTATTTTTCTTTATGTCGGACCAAACCATTAGTTAGAATTGATGTGTACCCACAAAATTCAGCTAGACTATAGTAGGGACCTAAACTAAAATTCCAAACATAAGAAATATCTAAACACTTACTCCTTATACATCTACGACACACCATATGCAACATGTCAGCTAGAATGAGAAAATAAACAATAAGTCATTCTTCAAAATCTCTTAAATCATACTTTGACTAATCCAAAACCACAAAAAATTATAATAGGATAGCATTAATGCTAAAAAATATTCCCTGGGGATCCACACCAAAAAATAGTGACTCGGTGAAGTGACCAGATTAGCTTATCAACCAAATACCATGTACTTCATAGTTTTTGCCGATAGATTACAAAATTTTACTTCCCTTTCCGGTAGGAGCAACTACAACATTGCAGACCATATTGATCACTCTAGTTTCCATCAATGACAACTCAAGTGGTCAAAAACAATCTTCCAAAGCCATATGGTAACAATCTCCCCCTTTGGCATTGATGGCAACACTAAGTGAAAAATGACTAAGTGTCAAAACTCAAAAACCAAAATTACTACTCCTTAGGATGTCAAGGAATTTTTCGTTGCATTCTCTCCCCCTTTGATATCAATGAAAAATATTTTACTACATTCGTTGCACTTCTTTCCTTCAAAAATATTCAATTCTCTCCCCTTTTGCAAAATAGAGAGTTCAATCAAAATTTGGAAAATTGTTGCACAAATCAGAAGATTATTTTATACTTAACTTTCATTTCTGGAAGATATTTCTTGCAAGAGTCCACTGTAATCCCAATAACTATAATCAAGCTTTAATTCTGTGATGTCCTATTGATAATCTAAACAAGGGATTCAGGAATGGTAATGGCATTACCCAATTTTTCTCCTTCCTTCAGGATTTCAATCATTTTCTCCAGCCTGCATTTAGTATGATCTTTTAATTTCTAGAAAGCATCCATAAGAGTATTTTTCATAAAGTGAACCTTTGCATGCTCAACCTGTAGACCATGAATCTTTTTCTTAACTTCTAAAACCTGATCTAAAAACATACTGTAGTCTTTCCCAATTCTAACAAGCTCATTCTCAATTTCCTACAACTTGTCCTTGTATTTTCCAACCACATGAGGCCACCTAAGATAGTAATTAAAGATCTTATTGGCTGAATCAATGCACTATTTTAGCACATTCATTTTATTCTTCAGTTTAGCAAGACATAGTCTAAACTGCATCTTCAAATGAGAAATTATTTCTTCCTCTTTTATTTCCAAAGGCACATAGTCGATGGCCTCCTTGATACACTCAATCAACTCTTTTGGAAGAACATTTTGTAGACTCTCTAATTCAATGTTGTTGTTAGCAAAGTATCTTCTAGAGTTTCCTCAATGAAAACATGCTCATAGGATGGTCCATTCAACCATATAGTTATCTTTTTCATTCCATCCTCATCTTGAATAATCTACAATATCTTTACTTTAAATAGAGCACCTTCATCACTCTCTTCTCCAATTTCCACAACTAGTTCAACTAGTTTTGGTTCTTCTCTTGGAGTATATTCCTTAGAGTCTTCATCGACTATATCCACAACCATCTATTATTTTCCTTTTTCCTCAATTTTTGTTGACTTGGGTGCTGGAGGAGTGACACAAAACAATTTTTCTTTCTCTCTTCTAACTTTTCTTTGCCTTACCAAAGGATGATCCAACTTTAGCTATCTTTACCAAAAGAAGAATATTATCTGCACCAAATTTTTCTAGCAACTTCCTAAAGAAGTTCTCATAAAATCTTTCACCATTTTCAAAGGAATTGAAATGTTCAAAATTTTTCCTGCAAACTGGTATAATTTTCTTCCACACCACATTGTCATTCAGAGGAAAACAATTCAGAAAATACACCATGATGTACGTAGCTAGGGTACCAAACCTGAAAGGGTAGCCTATATCCTTTGAAAATTATACATTCTGCAACAATTGATCTTTCATCAAACCACATAGGTCAAATTCTTCATCTTCAATTATCATTTTGTGAGCAATATACACTACACCTACTGAGGTTGATCCTTCTCTATTTTTGAAGAAGATATTGTATGAGATTCCATGTGCAACATACCTCATTAAATGGTCTTTGATTGTAGCAATTATTAGAGCCCTCTAATCTCCCATTATTCCAGTTAGGGCTTCGACCTCAACATTTTGAATTGATTTATTTTTCAGAACATCACCAACTTTGCACAAACCTATTAAATTTTTTATTATATTCTTAGATATTTGATAGGGTTTACCTAGAATAAGGATATCACTTCCAGTCTTTTTAGAATAAACCAAACTACCTTCGCATTGATGAAATGAGGGAATTCATTCTAGATATCCAGATTCTTATGCTTCGATCCTCCAAGCTTCCTTAATTTTGTGGGAGACAACATATTTATTTCATCTCTAACTTTTTGACTGCTACACTCATCCAGAGTTATTGTTCCTTTGATTTGTTTCATTTTTTGTACCAAGTAGGGTTCTGCTGATCACTAAACAGACATGAAATTAACAAGAAATAGAGATACCTAGAGGATTTTCTACTTAGATTGATTTTAACTTCTTCAGAAAAGGTTCTCCAACTACTCTTCTTTGATACATGGTGACAAATTAGGGTTTCAAATTCCCTTTTATAACTTCACATACTTAACTTTCTACTACATTAAATGTGTTGCCCTAAAAGTTATGGTTACATTGTGAACTCAGATAGCAAGTGAAGAATCTGACTTTTTACTTTCAACATTTCATCCAACACAACAAATGATTACAGATACATTTGTCAAAGTATAACACAACTATTGATGACATCTAATTATTCAGAGCTAACTATACATAGGGGGACAAAGGATTTTTCATGAGAAACTTGCCCTAGGCCTCTGGCCTAAAATCAATTACTAGAAGAATTACCGGAGGGAGCTTCTGGTACAAGGGCATGTGCAGGATCATGGTATGCCAAACAGGCCCTTAAGTGGCAAAAAATTTAGAAAAATCAGTGTTAGGCAACTTGGCGTAAATATTTGAATAAGTTATCTATATTATTTCAAAAATATGTAAGAATAGAATTTGTAGAAAATTGAATGTAGTTTCTAAAATACTAGGTTTATTTATAAATAAATAAAATCTATTTGGTAAAATTTGAAATTTCAATCAGGTTAATTTCAAAAAAGAAGGTCTGACCACCCTAACCATAATAAAATGATAATATTTTTTGTAAGATTTTATATATAAGTAGAGGACTCATGTCCAGATGTGATGCATATTTTTTTGTAATTTTTTTCCAAGCAAATAATTAATTATGAATTTTTATTACAACTTTTAGAAAATATAAAACTCATGTCGACCACCTTAACTTGGTCAAAATTCATGAAATTTAATTTTCTTTTTAATCCTATAGTATGTAAAGCATAGAATGTGCGCATGTTTTGGATTCAAAAAATATGATACCGTTGAAAGTTATAGTGTTTTCAATCACTGTCGATCGGGACTTTAGTAATTCTAATAGAAAATGAATAATTATTTATAAATTCAAATCATAATTTATATTTTTGGAAAGCTGAGAATCTCCTCTAAAAACCCTTTTCGTTTCATTAATTTTGGGTGAAAAAAAAGTCGTCAGCCACATACCCTACAAATATTGCCACTTTTTGGCATACCATGATCCTGCACATACCCACAACCTTATTGCCTTCATCATATTCACTTTTCTTTACCCACATCTTCTTCATCTGATCTCTTATCTCTTCTATAGATGCCTTTTCCTTTCCTTTGTTGTCTTTCTATGAATTTCTCCCTTGATAAACCAGACCTCTTTTATTCATGTTTCTGTTCGAGCAGAATCTTGCAATGTGCCCAAGTTTGTTGTAATTGTAGCATACCAGATTTTTCTATCTATACCATCCATTCCATTGATTTCCTCTTGATCTACATTGATTAGCAACATGTCCAAATCTTCCACAATTATAGCATTTAATATTACTTGCACTAACAAACATACTTTTGCATTCTAGTAATTTATAACCAAACTTCTTACATTTAAAACACTAACCAAAAAATGATGGGGTGCTAAAGTTTATCTTTCTTCTACATTAAGAAGCCATATGTCCAAATTTAATACAAACAAAGCAATATCCATTAAATTTCTGAGCATTGGGTTTCCTTACCAAATGTCTTGTGCCTTTGTTCTTCTTTTTAGGGTTCTTTTGTTTGGATCCATAGCTCTCTCCCTTCTCATAGCCAAGCTTAGAAGAACTTATCCTGAATTTGTCTTTGAATTCATTTGCAGTAGTAAGCTCATTTCTAAGAATAACCACCTATCTCTCAAGCTCTTGTTCATTGTTTCTGGATTGTTTCAGTTCAATCTCCAACTGAATGAATTCACTATTAACTTTACTACATTCTTCATATTTTTCTTTCAAGGACTAGGCCAGATTCTCCTCTTTCTTCTTTCTTTCTTCAATCTCTTTGGTTAACTTTATTGCCACAGATTCCATTTCAAGCTTTAGAACAACATTGTCCTTAGCAATCTTTTCACATTCTTCTGTTATTTCTCTTAGGGTTTGATTTAGATGGATATCATCCAAACCTTTGATTTCTTTTTGCTTCAACTGGTCACATAGTTCCTTCCTCTTTTCCCTTGACTCATTTATTTTATCCTTCAGTGATTGAATGCATTTTTTGGCAGCCACAATATTTTCTTTTAGTTCGATGAACTCTACTTTAGATTGATCAAGATCATCAAATGCCACCATAAATTGTTGTTGAAGACCACCAGATTCCATTGTAATTCAAGATCCACCTCAATTTGTTAAACTTTAGAAGAGGAACCTACTCTAATACCATTTTTTGGACACTAGGAATGCTGAGATGGGGGGTGAATCAGTGTTCCACAATATTTTATTTTAAAATCAGATCTTAAACTTAACAACAACAACAACTAAACCCTCAACGACATTCACAGTATATAAATAGGAGAAAAAATGCAAGCACATTAAGTAACACCATAACACCAATATTTTTACATGGAAACCCTGTTAGGGGAAAAACCATGGTGGAGATTAATCCAAAAAGTACATACTCTATTAAAAGTATAATAAAATGGAATGCACTTTCATTCAGGCACACTTCCTACAACTCACTACTCAAAAGAGAAGGCTCACTACCTTACAAAATATATTTGGTATTACAACAAAATTTTGAACTGGTAATATAGCATCTACATATGCCTAGATTTAGTTCCAATGAAGCACACAATCAGATTTTGATCTCTTATCCAGTCGCACTTCTGCTATGCTCTTCATCAAAACCCTTCTGTTGTTTAGATAGATCTTCTAATATTACTTCATATGACTATTATGTTATTTTTCACTCTTACACTTTCACTCTTCTTGATCCTTACATGCTTCTATCCTCACCACACATATCAAAATTATTTTCCAATTTTCTTTATATACCCACTAATGATATTTTTATTATATGTTGGCTTAAAAAAAAAACATAATACTTTTCTTTATGTCTGCCCAAACCATTAGTTAGAATTTATGCATACCCACAAAAGTCGGCTAGACTATAGTAGGGAACCAAACCAAAATTCCAAACATAAGAAATATTTAAACACTTACTCCTTATACATTTGTGACACACCATACACAACAGGCCAACTAGAATGAGAAACTAAACAATAGGTCATTCTTCTCAATCTCTTAACTCGCACTCTGACTAATGCAACACCACAAAACTTTCCAATAGGATAGAAAAAATGCTAAAAAATCTTCCCTATGGATCCACACCACAAAATAGTGATCCAGTGAAGTGATCAGATCAACTTATCAACGAGATACCCTGTACTTCATACTTTTTTCTGGTAGATTACAAAATTTTACTTCCCTTGTCGGTAGGAGCGACTACAACACTGCGAACCATACGAGTGACTCCAATTGCTATCAATGACAACTCAAGTGGTCAAAAAAAATTTCTCAAAGCCATATGCCAACAAATTTATCTTTGTCCTCATGGTCAGTGTTAGTCTTGCATTGATTCTCATAGAGAACGAAATCACCCTTACAAAACTTGTGAGGAATGACATGAGTATTGTCTTTTTGTTGTAATTGTTTAAAGTAAGCTTGAAGATGTTCAAGAGCATTAATGCACATTTCATTGAGCATCTCAAGTTGGTGCAATCGTTGATCTTTATAAGTGAAATTTTCAATAAGGTCTTGAAGAGAAATTTACATTGTAGGAATCTCTAACTCCAAGGGCATGATCATGTTAGTACCATAAACAAGGTTGTAGGGTGTAGTTCCCGTAGATAACCTAACACTTGTTCGATAAGCCCAAAGCACATAATGTAATTATGCATGCCAATCTTTATAATGTTTGTTAATAGTTTTCCTTAGGATTTGTTCAAGAATCTTGTTAGTGCTTTCAGCTTGTCTATTGGATTGTGGATAGTAGGGTGTAGAAAATCGATGTTGGATATTGAATGTTTCAAGAAATTTCTTTACTTCATTATTCTTAAATGGGGTTCCATTCTCGGAAATGATTGCGGAAGGGAGGCCAAAGCAAGCAATTATGTGTTCCAATATGAAATGAAAAATTACTTTAGCATTTGTAGATTGAAAAGGAATAACTTCCTCCCATTTTGTGAAGTAGTTTGTTGAGGTTATTATAAATGTATGTCCGACAAAAGAGGGTGGTTATATTTTTCCAATGAGATCCAATCCCCAACTAAAAATGGCCAAATAAGAATTTGGGCACCAAGCTTAGAAGTAGGGGCATGAATCATATTGCTATGTTCTTGATATTTGTGACATCATTTAATGTAAGCAAATCAGTCTTTTTCCATGTCTCCAATAATATCCCATACGAATGATTTTTTTCACTAATGACCATCCTCCAAAATGACCCCCATAGGCATCAACATGAACTTGATCAATGGCTATAGGAATTTTAGAGTCCTTAAGACACCTTAGTAAGAGACCATTGAAGGATCTTCTATACAATACATCGGCGAGGATCACATATTTGGCTACTAGTTTTCATAAGCGATTTCGGGTGTTTGTCATTGTGGGGTAGGGAATGGTACCATCTTTTAAATAATTGTATATTGTATCATAGCATTCTCATGAGGATTCTTGAGTTGTGGTTAAAATGTCTTCTAGGCGAGTATCAATTGAAGGTTTCATGATTTGGTGAATAAAAAAGGTGAAGTTTTTTCAAGGATCTGTGGGGATATAAGAGGTTTCAGTCACCATCACATCCACATGTTGATTGTCTTTTCAAGGGATGTTATCAATGGTGAATGATTCAAACTTCTCTAATAGTTTCATTATAAGATCCTTGTATTTTGATAGTTTTTCATGTTTAGCTTGATATGTTCCATTGATTTGTTTGATTACTAATTGTGAATCACCAAATATTTTGATATCTTTAGCACCCATGGTTGAAGCAGCTCACAAACCTGTAATTAATGCCTCATACTCAGCTGTGTTATTTGTACATTGGAAATTTAATCGATAAGAAAAGGGAATAGGATTTCCACTGGGAAGAATTAAAACCACTCCAACACTGGAACCTGTTCAACACTTAGATCCATCGAAATACAATTCCCATTTTTTAACATCAGCGGTCAAGACACTATCATAAGGAAAGAAGTCATGATTAGGTAAAGTGAGAGGATAAGGGGCATCCACTAAGTGATCGGTTAAGGATTTTCCTTTGATTTCTTTTTGGGAAACAAAATTAAGGTCAGACTCAGTTAACAACATCACCCACTTAGCTAAGTGTCTAGACAGGTTAGTTTTATTAAAAAGATGCTTAAGGGGATTGAATTTTCTTATGACTTGTATTTTAGCATTTAGTAAATAATGTCACAATTTACTAGTAGCCAATACAAGAGCTAAACATTGTTTTTCAATTGGTGAGTATCGATTTTCCTAATCAATTAAAGTTTGGCTAATGTAATAAATATGATGTTCTTTTCCATGATCATCTTGTTGAGCCAACAATGCTGCAAGAGCATGGGTTGATGTGGCTATGCACATGATAAATGGTTGGTTTTGCATGGTGGGTTGTAAAATAGGTGGAGTTGCAAGGTATTCCTTTCAACTCTCAAAAGCTAGTTCACAATCCTCATTCCAATTGAAGTGTATGTCATTTTTTAGAAGATGTGTGAAGGGTAATGTATGATAGACTAAAGATGAAATGAAATAATGAATAGCTTGAGTTCAGCCTTGTAATGTGCACAATTGAGAAAAAATTTTAGGAGGTGGAATGTTAATAATGGCATCAATTTTCTTTGTGTCAACCTCAATGCCTTTGTGAGATATGACAAACCACAAAATTTTCCCACTATCTATGCCAAAGACACACTTTTTCAGATTTAAGCGCATATTATATTTATGTATGTTTTCAAAGATTTTTCAAATAACATTTACATTATCTTGTCTTGTTAAGGATTTAGCAAGGAAATCATCAACATAATCTTCCAATATTTTATCTATGTAATCATGAAATATCAAGGTCATCACTCATTGATAAGTTGTGTTGGCATTCTTTAAATCAAAAGGAATCACAACCCAACAAAACATTCCCCAAATAGTTGTTAATCTAGTTTTGTATTGATCTTGAGGGTTGATAAGGATTTTATTATAACCAAATAATCCATCCATGAAGGACAACAAAGCATGTCCAACAGTTGAATCCATTATCATGTCAATATTAGGAAGTGGAAAGTCATCTTTTAAAGAAGCTTTATTCAAATCATGAAAATATGTGCATACCCCAATATGGTTATCGGGTTTAGCAAATGCGACAATGTTTGAGATCCAAGGAGAATAATCAATAGGTCGAATGAAGCTTGTATCAAGGAGTTTTTCAAGATCTTCTTTAACATGCAAGGCTATGTTAGGGTGCATTTTTCATATCTTTTGGCAAACAAGTTTAGCGTTTTCAGCGAGAATGATGTTGTGTGTCACAATTTTCATGTCAGTTCCTAGCATGTCAGAATATTTCGCAGCAAAATTTTTAGGAAAATCATGAAGTAAAGTTTTAGTGCCCTCTTGTTCTTCATCGTCAAGGAACTTCCCAATTTTAATAACTTTTTCTTTATCATCTATGTCCATTGGCACATCGATTGTATTTCCTAAGGGGAGTTCCTTAGACTTAGGAACTTCAGGATCATATGGTTCTTTAGTAATATCACTATCTTTTTTCTTGGTAACTATCACATCACAAGTAAGGTCTATTTCATGGGAGTAGTAGAGGATGTGTTATCGTAAACTCCTAACATTGTTTTAGAGTTTCATCATTGTCAACATATTTCCACGATGGCGATGAGTTCATATCAAGTAATTCAAGATGCTTGATAGCGATTTTGTGTTTTGGTTGACATGTGATAATATTGATATTCAAAGATGGTCGTTGAGTAGCTTTTGTCATTTTAGAAAAAGAATATCGCAATCTAGTTTTTGTCTCTTGTGTATTAGGTTCTATAGGTACACGAATACCTTGTTCATGCTTCCCACATCCTTTTCTAGTATATCCCAATTGTTTCATAAGATCATAGCCTTTTCCATAATTTTTTTCCATTTCTTTTGGATTAGGCAGAGGTTGATAATCTATCCCATCAAAATTGGTTTTGTATGTTGTAGTTTCTTCTAAAGTAGAGGAGATAGATGTTTGAGAAGATTTTTTTGAATTCTTAGTTGACATGACAGTTGGTTGTTCTTGTTTCTCATCTTTCTTTTGTGTGATTATGTATTCGCCCATAAATGAAGATGTGAATTCTAAAGATCCCCAATCATCACCAAATAATTTAGACGCTGAATCCTCATCTTATTGTTCAATTTCAAGATGTTCTATATTAGATGTTGGGATTAATGTATTCAGAGGACTTATGGTTCCTTTTTGAAGGTGTAAGCAACATTCAAGCTCAAAATCTATTTCAACTTGATAAATTTTGTTGTTATAGACATATTTCATTATGTGATGAAGGGTCGAAGGCATTGAATTCATCTCATGAATCCATGGTCAGCATAAAAGAAGATTATATGAAAGATCTAAGGCATGACATGCATAGGAGTTTACATAGTATCCACCCCAACTATAATGGGCAAAGTGATTACACTGAGTAGTTTCTTTGTCATATTGTCAAATCCTGGATAAGGAATCAAGTTTTATTTGTGACTTGTCAACACACAAGCTATCAAGGAGATTCACACTACACACATTAAGGGTTATTTTGATACCTATTCGATTGAATTGAACAATTATCATAACGGCTTCATTTTATTTTCATGACTCTAAAGGAGGGAGCTTGTGTTGATGGAAAGTAATGTCTAGATTAACTTTATTCATTACATGTATTAAAGCTACCACATCATTCAAAGTTGTACCAAGAGAAAAGACAATGTGTTGTAAGGTTGTTTGAAGAATAATGTGGTAATTTGGTGAATTCTAAAGTAAATCCCAAAGGGAAATCTTTGTAGGAGTATTCTTGAGTTGTCCAACAAGATCATACTCCTTTGTGTGTGAGGGAAAGAAAGGAGCACTAGGTGGATTAGGTAAAGGTAAAGAGGGTGGGGTTGGTTATAGTGGTTGCAGATTGTTTCAAGTATTATAGGTATGAGCAATAGTAATATTACTAGATTGTTGAAACACATCAGTTTTAGGTGGGTAAACAGTGAACTCGGGTTTATTGGAAGGATGAATTTTATGTGAGGGTGGGTAAAGAATGAGTTGAGGTTGAATCACATTAATGTCCTTAGTTTTAGATTATTCACAACAAACCTTAATAGATGAATTAGACGAGATGAAGTCATGAAGGGCTTCATCTAACATATCCAAGTCATTACAACTAAAAGGTTGGAGAGGTAAGTTATCATTAATTGTTTTAGGTTGCTCATGGAAAATGTTAGAGACATTAATGTTCTTTGTTGTAGGTTGGTCATAACAAACCCTAGTGGATGATGTAGATGAGATGAAGTCATGAAGGGCTTCATCTAACAAGTCAAGGTCATCACTACTAAAAGGTTTGAGGGATAGGTTATCATCTATTGGTTGAGGTTTTGCATGGCAATATTTAAAGGATGAAGTGAGTGAGATAAAGTCCTAAAGAGATTCATCTAACTTGTCTACATCATCACTACTAAGAGGCTTGGATGAGATGGTATTTCTAAATTGAATCATTTGTTTGAAAGGTTGGTTTGATGCTTATGGTTTTTTGTTGTTGTTATGTATTCACGAATCTAATTTAAAAGAAGTAGGAACTAATGCTGAAAAGGAAACGTGCAAAATTCTAAGACTATCCATAAATGCCATGAAATTAAATGATGTTTATTCCAATAATTTAGATATAACAGAAAGTAACTAAACTAAAACAAAAAAGAAACTACAAAAATAGAAAAGTACAAAGCAGGAAACTAAATTTCAAAAAAATTGATGCAAAAAATATATTAGGACTAATTCGCTCAAGGTGGCGAATGAGTCCAAGTATGAGATTTTTGTTTTGTTTTACAAAAATAAAATAAAAAATTTAATGCCTTTTAGTTGCAAAATGAGGATGCAATATTAGATTTTTATTTTTTTAATGATTTGATATGCAGAAATGAAATGTGTTTGATTCTTTCACTAATGCAATTTTAGAAACCTTAGGATGCAAAAACAAAACAAAACCTAATTGAATGTTGATGAAAAGGAAACCTAGGATGCAAGATGCAATGGAAATAAAAAAGATAAGTGTTCAAAATGAAAGTTCACCAAAATGAACCAACAATTTTGTGGTTCTATGGACTTCTCTTACACTCTTAGGATCTTTCACCTAAACGAAGAGAGGTAGAACCCTCAAATTGAGGTGGTTAACTCAAATAAAGGAATGTAGGATGGAATTATGACTAAATTCAACTAAGCTATGAAATTGATTGGTTATGAATGCAAAACTGATGAAATATACAATGTTTGAAAACACAATGAGGTTTGTAAAAAGCTTAAAAAGATGATAAAAACACAAATGAAACTAAATAGAAAGTTGTAATTCAAAATGTGTACACCTCTAAGACTAATGAAGACTAGAAATAACTCTATAAATCTAGAAAATCTAACTTTTAGGTTGACTGGGACTCATTCACCACCTTGGGAAAATTAGTCCCAGGTTATTGTTTTCTACTTGGAAATTGGTTTCTACTTATTGGGGTATTGGAATCTAAAATTAACTCTATTATCCACTTTATGAGGGACTCATTCGCCATCCATGGTGAATTAGTCCACTTTCAATTTTCTACAAACTTAGATCTTAGACCTGCACCTTGTCACTTGTACAACACTTCTTAACGGGTATCTAGATTGAGATCTCAAAAAATACCTATAAAATAGCTTAAAATTTGTTGCCTAATGGGGGGTTTTCCTTGGCCAAACCCATAATTGGGTAATCAAACATTGAATGGATAGAAATATGAATAAAACCCTAGCCTTAAGTGTGTTAAAGACTACGTAAATCTAAAATATGATTAAACCCTATTCTACTATGTTAGAATAAGATAAGCAAATGTGATTTGAATGATGCAAGAATTCAACCCTAGAAACCCTACAACATATCAAATGAATGTAAATGACATGCAAATGTAATGCAAACCTTAAGTCTTAATCTAGAGAGAACATGGAAGATGGAATCACTTTGAAAACAAGTCTTTAGGTGTGATTTGATGGCTAGTTGCATCTCCTCAACCTAGATCTCTCCATGATTCACCATAGGAATCCATCATCAACTCTTTACAATTTTGGATATTTGAGGAGAAGTGAGCTTGAAGACTTGCAAAAATGCTTAGTTTGCTACCCTAAAGCTTCAACTTTGCTATAGAAAATGTAAATATAACTTATTGTGGAAGACTCCGAATACTTGAATTTTGAAATTGCTTTGTAAAAATGACTAAGAGATGTAAAAAATGGCTTTAAATGTATTTATAGGAATCAACACCTAATTTTCCCATTATTTAGACCTAAGAGGTCAACATCCACCAAAAAATTAAGTTGAATTAATTGAATTCCTGTTCAAAATTGAAATTTCCCTCAAAGGGACTCATTCACCACCCTTGGTGAATGGGTCCCACCAGAGGGGACCCATTCACCCAAGGTGGTGAATGGGTCCCACTAGTGGTTTATGAAGGTGGGTTTTTAGGATATGAATGAATTAAGTGTTATTTGTTGGGATTTAAGTGGATTTTTAAGTGAAATAGGCCTCTAGATAAAAAATAATGGGTGTTAGGGGCCTATAAATGTTGTTTTGAAGAATGATTAATGCAAGGTTAGTCAAGAGTAGGTCCAAATTAAGTGTGAAATTATCTCTTTTCTCAAGAGAGTCCAATTTTATATGCCACACAAACATACACACAACCACAAAACAACACACAAAACACTCCACAAACTAACATATCACAACAACAACCCAACCATCCAACAATAAACAATGTGAATGATCAAGGTGGACCATCCACAAGAAACAAATATTCCCAAAATGAAAGTACACACCACTAGGGGAACCCATTGAGTCTGTCATGCAATAGTTAGTGCAATCAAACCTTATCATGCTCTCTATTTACAAACATTATGAATAACCTCAAGTTAAACCACTAGGGTATAACGAGAAGCACCTTTGTGAATTTGATAAAATAAAGGGATATACAACAACTAGTTGTATGAGACTTAACAATCTTATCCAATATCTCATCAATGATAAGGTTATAACCATTGAACAACTAGACAAGAATCAAGATCTCAAAAGAACATGAATTTGATTCCATATCACAATAAAGGAAACATCAATGGTAAAGGAAAGGGTTACCACAATGTAAACCACATCTATGACCATTTAGTCACATATTTGGATGAATGGGTAACAATTGTAAATATGAAAGCACCTAGAGCTGAGTGTGGAGTCACCACACATAGCAGAAAAATTTCCATTCCAAGACCTTCACAACCATCCAAGGCAACAACCACTAATCCAAAATCAATCCCTAATGGTTACAATGTCTTAGAGTAGTTGAAAAATACCCCCACCCAAATCTCCATTATGGAGTTGCTAAAGATATCGCCTACACATAGGGACATCCTAGGAAAGGTATTGACTACATCCTTCATTCCCACAGATCTTGATGCAAACCAATTTCAAGCCATGGTCGGACATATCACTACACCACAAATTCTCAAATTTTCTAAGCATGATCTTCCAACCCAATCATCTTATAACCATGCACTTCATCTTGAAGTCCTAGTCCATAAGGAGAAATTCAAATGAGTCTTGGTGGATGGAGGTGCGGGTTTGAATATTTGTACTCTATAGCTAATAAAGAATCTGGGATTCTCAGAAGATGTCATTGAAAAGGGAAAAGGTATCACAATCAGGGCTTATGATGATCAAGAAAGGGTGTCTCAAGGCACAATTAAACTTCCTATCCAAGTAGGTCCAACAATCATAGAGACCACTTGCCAGGTCCTTGACCTTGAACTCCCCTATAATATTCTCCTAGGGGATCCATGGATCTATGGAATGCAAGCTATCGCGTCTACATACTATCAATATGCCAAATTTTCTTACTAGATTCAGGAAGTTACAATCCATGGTGGCCTTGAGCCTTTTTATTATTGAAAAAATTTGGAGGCCAAGTATTATAATATTCCCCAAGTTTCAAAAAATGATGAGCGAACCACATCTCCTTATGTTGATCCATCCACCTTACCCTCCAATTCTAAGAAAAAGAAACCTACCATTCAAAACATCCCATATGTCAAGGTTTTCATCCAAGATAATGGGTGTGGGGACTATAAAATAAAAATAGTTCCTTTGTGATAGGAGAGTTACCTCAATCTCCTAGATCTCATGGAAAAACCATGACCAATTTACACATCTCAAACCTTCAAAGCAAAAGCCACCACCATCAAAAAGTGGGGAGACCTAAGCAAAGAGGTGGTAGATGAGAAAGATGTATCAAGCCTATTGTGTCAAGATGAAAGAAATGTACTTGGTCTTCCCATGGAAGATGATAACAAAGGACTATAGTTAATGTTTGGCATGGGCTACAACAAGAATGAAAAAATTGGGAAAAATGACAACATCCTGTTAAAACCTATTGTTCCTAAGAAACACCTTAATAATATTAGCCTTGGATATACCCCTATAAATATAACCATTCTTGGAAATTGTACCCCTATTAAAGGAGTCAAAACTCCTCCTCAATTATAGGTATCCACTGGCCTACCCCTAGATAACTATACATTCAATATAACTGACCTATATGATGAGGATTCCTCTCTCTTTATGATCACTATCATATCTTTGGAGTCAAATACCCAAGCCACTAAACTAAAATTCATCTACCCCCAACTCATCAATTGTGACCAACGAGGAATGCCAATCATTGATACATTCAAAAATGATGAGGCTCTCTCAGAATTCATGAGACTAAGGCATAATCGACCATATGGAGATAAGAAAGCAAGGTTTGACATAGAGTTGGACACACATGCGTACTACGGGGAAATGATTGACTCTCTTGGTCACAAAATTAAAAATCTAAGAGTAACATCTCGATATTTAAGTGAAAACCACCTCGTGGCACTTTTTGATCACAAAATAGTAAAAATAAAGGATGTATCTAATGGTGAAAACCTCATTGAGGTGCTAAAGGATGAGGGACTCAATCTTCCCCTTAGTGCCATCCATCAGGAAAAATAGTAGTACTAGTAGAAAAAAGCAACCTAGTGAATTTGGGAATTGAAGAGACATCACACATCACTTTCTATGTTGAGTCACTTTTGACTGAGGAACAAGAAAATGTAGCTTCATTTATGAAAGAAAGGAAAAAAAAATTTGCATGGACATATGTGGACATGCCAGGCCTTAATTTGGAGGTAGTGGTCCATCATCTAGTAGTCTATCCATAGGAAAAATGAGTAAGACAAAAATTGAGAAAGATGCATCCACAAGTCACCTTATTCATCAAACTTGAACTGCAAAAACTCCTTGATACTAGCTTCATACGACACATTGATTATCCTAAATGGGTTTCCAACCTTGTACCTATTTCTAAACCCATTGGGGGCATCTCTATTTGCATGAACTTTAGAGACCTGAATAAAGCATACCCTAAGGATGATTTTCCTCTTCCTAACATAGACATGATTGTAGATCTAACAACAAGACATTAAATGCTATCATTCATGGAGAGGTTTTTAGGATACAACTAGATTATGTTCATAAAAGATGACCAATATAAGATAGCCTTCACCTCTCCATGGGGGACCTACTCTTGGAACATGGTGCCATTTGGGTTGAAGAACATTGGTGTGACATACCAAAGGTATATGATTCTAATTTTTCATGGCATGATCCAAAAATTTGTAGAGGACTATATGGAAGACATACTATCCAAATCAAAAAAGCATCAAGACCACATATCAACACTGGGCTCAATCTTCGACAAACTGGAAAAATATAAGGTAAGACTCAATCCTAAGAAATGTTTCTTCGACATGCAATAACGAAAACTCCTAGGGTATATTGTATCAATGAGGGGAATTGAGAGAGACCCTACCAAATTCAAAGCAATCCTCAACATGGAAGCACAATGAACACTGAAACAGTTGAGGGGTTTATAGGGAAGGCTTTAGTCAATCCATAGATTCATAGAAAAATTAGTAGATAAAACAATCCCATATTCTCATCTACTCCACAAGGGGGTAGCATACAAGTGGGATGAGAAATGCGATTAGGCATTCAATCAAATCAAGGAATACTTGCTAACACCACCAATCCTCATGCCACCAATCCAAAACAAACCATTCATCCTCTACATATCAGCTATGACAGTAGACCTTGGTGCTCTCCTAGCTCAACATGATGAAACAAGGAAAGAGAGAGCCATTTACTATATCAGTAGAACCTTGGTGGGACACGAACTAAACTACATGTGCATTGAAAAATCTTGTATCATAGTAATGCTTGACTCACAAAATTTCAAGAACTACATGTTGGCTCATCAAATAAACCTCATCACCATGATAGACCCCCTAAAGTATCTACTTTCTAAAGAAACACTCACATGATGAATGGCTAAGTGGGTCATGATCTTGATAGAATATGACATTGAATATATGGAATGGAAGGCCATCAAGGGATAGGTAATTTCAGATCAAATGGTCGAGGTACCTATATATATAGAGAATCCACTGGTATCAAAATTTCCAAATGAATCAATCTTCAACCTAAGTGCAATAGACCATTGGAAGGTATACTTTGAAATATCATATACACAACATGGGTCAGGAGTAGGAGTCTTCTTCATCACACCACAAGGGGATTATAACCTAAAATCATACAAGCTATATTTCCCTTGCACCAATAAGATTATGGAGTGCGAGGCTCTTGTCATAGGGCTTTGAATTACAGTATAATAGAAAATCATGGCACTCAAGGTCTATGAAGACTCACAACTAATTATCAACCAATTCGACGATGAATACCAAACTAAGGATGCCAAGCTTACCTTGTACAAAACTCTAGTGGAGGATCTCAAGGAGTTCTTCATCGACATAGCATTTGAGCAAATACCGCGAGTAAATAATAGAGTAGTTGACATCATGGCTACAATTAGATCATTGTTGGATATCTTGTAGAACTTCGCTAAACATGAATTCTTTGTAGAGTAGTTTCTCATACTAGCTTTTGAGGTACCAGAATCTGAGTTAATGTGCAAAATCATTGGTCTTGGTGATCCTTGCTACCATGAAATATTCACCTACCTGGAAATAGGAGTCCTCCTCACTAACATCACCCAAAATATCAAAAGAACTTTTATTAAAAAGTCATCCCATTTCTTATTCTTAGGAGACACCCTTTACCAAAGGAGTATCGAAGGAACCCTATTGCAATGACTTAATCTCAAGGAAGCTTTGATTGCCTTAATTGAGGTACATGATGCATTTGTGGTTCACATTTTAGTGGTATGACCTTGGCCAAGAAACTGCTAAGGATAGGGCACTACTATCTTACGATGGAGATTGAAGCTCTTGACTACATTTGAAAATGCATGCAATGTCAATAGCATGAGGACCTTATCCATGCACCAGCTCACGAGCTCCAGCGGATTGTAATACCTTGGCCTTTTTCATAATGGGGGATCAATCTCATTGGTAAAATCACACCCACCTCATCTAATGGACACAAGTTCATTATCATTTCCACATAATACTTCACAAAGTGGGTAGAGGCCATCCCAATGACCCATATCATAGGGAATAAAATCTCTAAATTCATCCTCAACTACCTCATTTGTCATTACGGTATTCCAAAAGCCCTTATCTCAAATAATTGAACACCATTCTAAAACCAAGATGTCCATGAGCTATGCCAAAAATTCATTATCCAACATTGCTTCTCCACCCCATATTGCCCTCAGGGAAATGGCCAAGCTGAGGCTATGAATAAAACCATCTCGAAAATCCTAAAGAAAATGGTTAATGAAGTTGGTTGCGACTGACACCTACAGCTAAATCTTTCCTTATGGGCCTACTGAACAAGCATCTACACCCCTATAGGTGCAACCCATTTTTCCTTGGTCTACAAATCATAAGCTATCCTACCCATTGAGGTTAAGCTCCCATCCTTGAGAATATCATTACAAAATCTTATTTTTGATGAAGAGTATTGGGTGTCACGGTTAAACAAGCTGGAACTATTGGATGAGTGGCACATGGATGCTTTGAACCATCTCAAATGGAGCTATAATAAGAAGATCAAGAGTTGATCATTTCAAGTCAGAGAACTCATGTTGAAAGAAAATTAGAAGAATGTACCAAATCCAAATAATAAGGGAAAATTTGAACCCAATTTGTTGGGACCCTTTTCCATGACTACAAGTTACAAATCAAGAGCATATAAGCTATCCACATTAGAAGGTGAGCCTCTACATGATCCCATCAATAGATCCCATCTCAAAAGTTTTTATGCTTAAACTTGCAAGGTATAAATCAAAAATATAAAAAAATAAAAAAATATAAAAAAATCCAAAAAAATAAGAAAAAAGAATTGAAAACAGTAAAGACAAAAAAACATCCTCTAGTGAAAACCACTTTAGTGGTGCTTTGGGCAAGTACCTTGGTGAAAACCTAGAAAATAGGCGCCTTGTGTAAATAAGCACTTTCTATCCACCATGGATTCTTTGACTTGTTCTGCATCACCTACTATCACTTTCCATCTCATTCACCCATCCATGTTCGCACTATAGCTTGATCCTGTGTTGGTATCATGTTTCATCCTAGAACTACTTGACATATTCCTAAGGTTAGTTTGTCCTACCTATAATAGAGTACTCCATCTCATCTCGTTGGGTGCATGTTCTTATACCTACATTGGATTAGATTTGTGTATATCCTTGAAAGTTTCCTTAAAACCAAAAAATCCAAAAACATTCATAAAATTAGGAAAATCCAAAAATAGGTTGAAAATAAAAAAAATCAAAAATAGAGTCATCATGTCGAACTACATAATCTCTGAGCTTAAACATAGGAAAGGCTAATATTTGATTAGCCCTCGAGACATTAGGTCAGTCCTTAGGAGTCCATCATAATAAACTGACAATCTAAATGTTCATACTTCATCAATAAACAAGTTTGTGTCAATCAAACTACGTGGTCTCTACGTGTATAATGTAGGAAAGGCTAATCTTTGATCAACCCCTAAGGCCTCTAGGATAGGTCCTTAGGTTAGGTTCTTGGTCAAAATATCAGAAAACACAAAAAAATTGAAAATTGGAAAATCAAAACATTTGCAAAACATCTTGAAAATCCCAAAATAGCCTCAAACCATTTTAAAATACCAAAAGCATTCAAAAAACCCAAAATCATCCATTCCATTTCACTTTCACTAGAAATAAACATCCACTCACAATAAATCAATTGTCATCTTGACACTTTGGCAAAACAATCGTAAACAAGTATGGCATATTAAAAAGTGTGAACTCAAATGTTAGGGTCTTAAGTAGATAGGTCAGTAGGTAAACAATTTGGTCAACTCTTGGTATCAATAGCCTATCATTCAAATAATCCAAAAATCATCTGATAACATCATGTCTTAGGATACATCTTTCCTATAATGGACATCACCATAGTTTAGTCTTGGCTAGAGGTATGGAGAACATTATCTTGTTTGTTTACTTGATATTTTGTTCTAATTTATTTTATTGCACTCATTCCAATGACCTCTCGATGATGTCTAATCAAAATGATTTAGAGAGAAAGGAATGGGTAACTAATCATTATCTATTTTCTACTATGCTTGTTGGGTAATCATGTAATATAACCTTGGTCATGCTAACTTTGTTTGGTTTGTAGGGAGGAATATGTTTTGGATGTCTTGTTGACTATTACATTTTTAGGATTTTCCTTTCAGCATTTTGGTCCAAGATGTTCAAAATGTATGAAGTACATCCTAATAAGATTTCATATGTCGAGTGTGAATATGAATACTCCTATCTGTTTGTTGAGTCAAAGTCCATCTCACTAGATACAACACCATCCTGGTTGTCTATACATTGATGCATCATATCTATGTGTGTAATTAAACAAAGGAAAGTTGTGCCCTTTACGCCACAATTCCTAGATAAGCAATACATCACCATCACCCATCATCATATCTAATAAAGTCTTGATGACTCATAGACTTGTTGGACTTCTGCATCTTCTCAAAATCAAGGGTTGATCCCTCTCATTCTTCTACCCTCTTTCATGCTAACATGGTATCATGAAATTCACCATCTTCCATTCACAAATTGTAAAAATCTTGCATAATCATACATATCATCATAAGAAAACATCATCCATCTCATCATCTCACATACATTGAATCATCATTTAAGTATTTAGCATAGTATAGATTTCTTATTCTAAGCATCTTAAAACCATCTCATTTACATCATCATCATCATAATATAGATCTATTAGTCTAACCTTCTCATTTCACCATCTTGAACCTCTTTTCATGAGCTTGACCCAAAAATTGAAATTTTCGCCCGATCTTTCGAGGGGTAAGTGTACCAGTGTAATTCTTTTCATTGTGGCAATAGTGGGCAATCTAAAAAATAAAGAATTTTTTGAATTTCTATCTTTGGCAACATCAGTCTTTGAACCAATGCAACTAGCATGCTGCTTCAAAGAGGGGAAAAATATAGACATGCAAATAGGCCTAACTAACATTGTGCACCTAATTTTGTTTAATTATCATCAAATTATTCAATTAATCAAATAAAGAAATTTATTAGATTAATTCACCAATGTTCATCGTGTTGACTTAAATAAATAAATCAAATTATTTAAATCAAATGTCAAATCCCTTAAATTCCTCAAATTTAATTAATTATGGATTAATTAACTCCTAATCCTAATTACCCATACTTTAGCATTTTACTCAACCTTGGTCAAACCCAACCCTTAGTTAACTAATCCACTTGCACATGAAAATCAATTCTTTCAATTAACTAATTCCTCTATTTGTCCTCACAAAGGCTTATTCCTAAGAATATTCCTCCCAACTACCTCCTAATTCAATTTCCCTCCAAAGCCTCTTACACATTCATTAACTCCTCTTACATCCTCATTTATTATTCTTACATACTCTCACATCTTCAACCATATCCATTTACTTCTTACATCCTTTCAAATACTCAACCATATGCATTTATTTCTCTACCATCTTCTTTACTTACACATTCCCCAAAATGTGCTCCAACTTCATCCAATAGAATTGAGACAAGTGTAACAATCTCATTGGATTTTCTTTAGTCCAACATTCTTCCAATCTCTCCATTCTTCAACTCTTCAACCCTATAAATAGAATCATTCTATCCACAATCATATGCAATTTCACTATAGACACATTCATCTTGCATTTCATCACATTTTGAAGGCTTGTTATTATCATTAGAAGCTTATCAAGGGGGTGGGAATGAGAATCCCTTCCCCATCAAAGGAGCACCACTCCCACTATGGGATAGGGTTTGACATGCTTCATATGCTTTCATTTAGTTATTTTGGTTCTTTTTATCTTATTTTCATAGGTAGCATGATCATGTATTTCATAGGATTACTCCATTTTCCTTGTTTAAATTAAATGATACTAATATTTGTCATTATTTAAGAATTTTGCATATTTGTGCTCACAGTTCACATTTGCATCCAATTTTCATTGTTTCTATCAAGGTTTAATTACCAAACTAGTGGTTTGACTGAGGCAAACCCCTTGTAAGCAAATCAACTCTATATTTTGTTTTGCAGTTATGCTTATAGGTTCAGATCTAGAAATCAATTTGGGAGGGAAGAGTAGAGATTAGAGAATAGATATGAACTTTGAATTCTAGAAAAATAAAAATGGGAATGATACACCAAAAGTTGCGTATGAGTCTGACTACAAGCATTTTTATAGATTTTTGTAGATCCTAACTCTACACTGCCAAAAACCTATTCTAGACCAGAAACCCTGATTTGGGATTGATACACCCAGACCAGTGTATGAGTCCCAGTGTGAAAATTGTTTAGTTTTTCAAGCATTTTAGAGCTTCATTTATTCTTCTTCGGGTTTTTAGGTGCACATATTTCATCTTGTGATTCTTTGTTCGATTTATTATTTTATTCTAGGTAATTTAGTGAAAGGTTGCATTACAATAGATTTAATCATTTGGACTTGCATTTTATTTTTCTTTCCAAGCCCTATCTTGGTGGTGAACCCCTCAATAGTTTATAGTTAGACCCTAGGACAACCCTATTACAAAGTCTCTTCTTTTTTTGCATATCTTAGGTTGAGATCTTTAGGGTTTCCCTTCAATGAAATAATTGGGAGAGGTGTTTTCTCTATGTCCTAAACCGTAAGTAGAAATACCCCTATTTCCTTTGTTTTAGCATGGTGAAGAGTAGATGGGACTCCTTTCATAGCATGAATCTATGGTATTCCTAGGATAAGATTGTATGAAAGAGGTCCTTGCATGATATGAATAGGGGTAGGCAACACTATAGGTCTGACCTCAATATGTAATGTGATCATTCTTAATGGTTGCCTATTAAAACTTTCAAATCCATAAATATTAACATCATTAAGTTAAATAATCCTCTTATCCATGCCAATTTTATCTAGGAGGTAAATGCTACAAACATTAAGAGCTACTCCATTGTCTATGAGAGTGCGCCTAACTATAGTTTCATTAATGATTACCTTTATCATCAAAGCTTCATTTTTTTTTGAATCTCAGGTGAGGGTAATTCATGTTTAGGGAATGTGATTTCTAACTGTGTAACTTGTGTACGATGAAAGGAGGATGCTACATCATTCAATTTCATAGAAGCTTGGATCTCCTACTTTATTTGCAATATTTCTAGAAACAAACAACTATATGTAGGTGATAGTTGAATAAGTTGTCATATGGAGATATTAGTGGGATTCTTCTTAAGATATTCAACTATGTTATAAAAAGGAGAATGAGGAGCACTAGGAAAAATATGTTGAGTTGATGGTAATTAAGCAGGAGTAGTTTGTGGTTGCCTACATGTTTGAGCAACTACGTTATAACTCGGTTGCTACAAAATATTTTTATTATTAGATTGCATCGTGGATTTCAAGAAATCTCTTATTTTCTTCTTTTTATGTGAGTCACTAATGGGAGGTGACTTAGAAGGCTCACTAATTAAAGGAGATCCAATTTTTTTTGTCATAACCTCAACAAAATTATCCCTATTTTCATGATCTCTTAGTGAAGAGGATTCTAATATCACTTCATCATCTTCTTCTAAGGAAGCTTTAGTGTTTGAAAGACATGTTTCAATGTTCATATTTTCTTGCACCATGATATCCTCCTTAGGAGGAGAGTTTTTAGGAGAACTACAAACTATATGTTCATGACATTCAAAGGTTGGTTCTTCTAAAATGACTTAATCACAAGTAAGGGAGCTATCAATGGTTGGATTGTCTTGTTCAATAAGGTTTTCTATAGCCAAAAAGGGGAAGTTAAGAATCTCATGACTTTCATTGATTGTATCTTCTAACATCCAAGTATCTTCTTCACAACTAGGAGATATACTAGGAGAAGAATAAATGTGATCATTATGATTTTCCATAATTTCATGCCTTTTTCCCATAATGTATTCTAAAAGAGGATAGGTAGGGGAAGAATCATAAAGAGGGTTGTCATAGATATTAAAGGTTTTATTATCTAACACCAACATATCCTCATCATTTATAACATTATCACAAGAGGGGAAGATGTTGGGAGATGAATGTAGACTAGTTGAAGTGTTGTGGAGGTAGATTTCAATGGTATCTTGTTGTGTCATGAGATCGTCATGATTAACTATTATTATGTATTCTTGTTTAGTAATGTATTTCCTAATAGGAGATGTAAGAGGAGAGAAACTACTAGGGTTCTCAAAATTCTCATCGATTGGTTCTTCTAACACCAAAATATCTTCTTCACAAATAGGAGAGATATTAGTGGAAGAATGAATATGATTATTATGATTAACCAAGGTTGTGTTCTTTTTCACTAGACTAACCTCACTCATAGAAGGGATACTAGTAGAGGGACCAATGAAGAAAAGAAACAGAGGGGAAAGGACTTCATATTCATATACACTTAACAAAACTTTCTTACAACACTCAAAAAGATCTGAAAATAGGATATGAAGTATGATAACTAGATAAAATTTTGTAATGAAAACATGATGTAATGATTGTCCTACAAATTTGAAATGCAACAATGATAGAGGAAACATGCAAAAGGATAATGCAATTTACAGATTTTGAACATGATAATTGTCTAATTATATTATGTAACAATGTGAGAATGAAAAATTGAAATTAAGAAATGCATGAAATGAACTGAATTAAGCTAGATATAATGAAATAAATGGAACAAAAACTCAACCAACTGAAATAGGTAACTAATGATAGCAAACAAAAGTGTAGAAACAAGGTTTTTAGTGTTGTAAAAGGTAGTTTTAGGGCTGATCTAGGACTAATTCGCCTAGAGGGGCGTATGTGTCCCAATCAAGGTTTTTTAGGGCTTCAAATGCTAGAAAATGCACAACATAGAAATCCTATAAAGTAGCCAAAAAAAGTTGTACATGGACTAAATTGCCTAGACTAAAGAATGAGTCTCGAATTAGGGTTTTTGCACTATTTTTAGCAAATTCTAAGTTGTTTCTAGGTTTTCTGGTTAGGATGTTGCCTGGGCTAAGTGGAATTAAAGTTTTTCAGATTAAATTCAATGATGCAAGATGCAAAAATGCAACCTATATGCACTTTCACTAATGCAAGACTTCAAAACCCTAGATGCAAATCAACTAATGCAAAACCTAATGCAAAGTCAATGGAAGCTAGATGTAGGAAGATGATGCACTCCAAATCAGAATTAAGATGTTCTAAATACAGGTTCACCAAAAAATAATGTAGGAAATAGGGTTCCACCTTTTTGGAAGATGAAACACAAGGGGATATGAGATCCTCCTATTTCACTAACATAACATTCAATGAGAACCCTATAGATCTCAAGCTAGGGATGAAATGAAGGAGAGAGATCTTGTAATAGGGTTTTCCTAGGGTTTGATTACACACTAAAGAGGGGTTCACCACCAAACTAGGGCTCAAAAAGAGTAATTAAATACAAGACCTAATGCTTAAACCTAATACAATGCAATGCTTCACTAAATGACCTAGAAAAGCATGTAAATCAAAACAAAAAGTTAAGAGATGAAAGGTGTGCACATGGAAACTTGAAGAAGACTGGATGAAGTCATGAAATGTTGAAAACATTGAATTTAATGTTGATTGAGACTCATGTACACCAGACTGGGAAATTTAGTCCTAGATTAGGGTTTCTAGGTGGGAACTAGAATCTGGTAGAGATATGACTAAAACTCCTAAAATATGAAAATTCACCTATACTGAGACTCATATGAAAGAAGTGGCATATCAGTCCAATTAGGGTTTTCTAGAAATTCAAATTCTGAATTCGCTCCTCAATTTCTACTCTTTTCTTTCCAACTGATTTACAGATCCAAAACTCTAATTTACAACCTGTAGATGTCTTCCAATGATCTCCAATGCAAGTTGACAACTTTGACAACTTTGAACACATGAAAAATTTCTCCAAACTTGCTCTACAATGTTTCTTCAAGCTATATTTGAAAATCACACACTAAAGAGAGGGAAAAATGTTATTTTGTTAGTAGAAAGGGGTTTTCCTTGGTCAAACCTCATTTTGGTTTTTCAAACCTTGAAATGAAATGAAATATGATGAAATAATGATAAATGAACAAAATGCAATTGTGACTCACCAAACCTTAGCAATAAAGTGTTGCAAACATCTATGAAGCATGACTCCATTGGATCTAGATCTTGACTTGAATGCTAGCTCGAATCATGAAACCCCATATCAAAATTGTTATCTCAAAAACAAACATGATGCATGATGAATTTGAAAATATGCTTGATGCTTGAATGCTTCTCTAAAAAACTTGATAATCAACTCTTGAAGACTCATAAATTCTCTTGTAAACACTTATAAACTCTTGAATTCTTCCTTGATCACAAATTTTCTACATGCATGAATTCCTTAAAGCTTGGGATCAAAATGAGTGAAATAACCATGTATTTGTACTTGTTTATGCCAAATTTCCCAAAATTATAACATTACAAGCTAACATCAATCTAGGAGAATAAAATACCACCAAGAATTTTAATTAAATTTGATTTTGGGCCACACGGGACTCATACACCAAAAGTGGTGTATGAGTCCCATTAGGATTAACTATGGGACACATTTTCAAAAATTCTTAGAATGATGCAAAATATAGATTGGGACACAAAAACCTAGGTGGGAATCATATGCCCAAGGTGGCATATGAGTCCCAAATCACTAAATCTATGTCACACAACCTAAAAACATCTAAATTATGATTGGATGTTGGTTTATGTTAGGATTATCCTTGAAAAGATGCATTAAACAAGGCTTGTGGATGCAAAATTAGGCCAATTAAAGCGTAAAAAATCCCAATTATTTAATAAAACCCTAGAAAAGTGTGAAAGTGTGTTACAACACTTTACAACACTCCAATTAAGGTACCAATAAGCTCATTTAGTTTACAAGGGCCCAAGATCTAATGTGAATATGTTATACATATTCCAACACAAAATCAAGGCCATGTTAGGGAGTACTTTTTCTGTCATTACAATATATACAAAAATGTGAATCATATGCAGAAGGATAGTTATATGACTATACATAGGAATATACACATAAGAAGAGGCTGTAACTTTCCTTTTGTATACTTTGTAATATAATATAAGGAGATATAAGGATTTATCTATATATGTGTTATGAGTGGATGAATGGTTATTTATTATTAGTATAGTTTACTTTTTCTATTCATCTTAATATCTTACTATAAATTCTTATTTCTCTTACTATATCCTCTACGTATGAACTGAATACATAAGAGGTCCTAGGGTACAAATCTCCAAACTATACTTACTCATTCTCCGTTCCTACAGTCACCTTTGATATTTTCACTCTAGGTTTTGCTCCCCCTATACTCTTGGACCTTATCATGTATTAATTTATCATTTTTATAAACACTCAAAAAATTAAACATGGTAATGTAAACTAGGCATTTAATATTTTGTCCCTGACACTTTGGATCCCTAAAAAGAAGGAATCTAGTAGAGGGTGCCTTATGCCCTAGACTACCTATTTTGGCTCCAAATTTAAATTTTTTAGTGTCAAAAATTTATTATTTAAAATTAAAATTTTAATTGTCTACTATCAAGATTTAATTTTTTAGGAAATTAGATTAACTACATATAAATACATAGTATTTTTATAATATTTTAAGGAGGATCATAATTAAGAATTCAATTGAGAAAATCAAGTTTCCTTGAAGCATTCAAGAGTAGTCAAGAGCACAATTAGCAAGATTATTGCAACATATCATTGAAGCATCATGTCATATGCCATGTAAGGATGCCATTTTATTTTTGAGCACTAAAACTTGTACATATTCAAATCAATTAAATTCAAGCAACAATTGATTCTTGAAGGTGATGAGTCTCACTTAAGTCCATCAAGGAGATCAAATTATATGAAGTGGCGAGTTGCAACAAGTTGTTAATTCATTACTTATTTGTCAATTATCTTCTATCTTTCCAAGTATAAGCTCTATTTTATCATCAATTTTGTCATTGTGGAGGAATAAATACCAACATAGGCTTTGGATTAGGCAAGCCCCTCTATGGCACAAGCCTACCCATATTTTCATGTGTGTAGGATATAAATATGAAGTGAATTGGAGGAATATTGAAGGCTATTCATTTATTCTTGCACTTAAACCCTACTAGTTAACAAGTCACGAAATCAATATTTTTTCATGAATAGACAAAGTTCCAATAATAACTCACAAAAGAAAGAAGCTACAAACTAGTGACCTCAAGCCTATACTTTCAGATTTGGTGAAAAAGGAGGATAGTCTAGGGCGTATTATTCCCTAAACTAGCTAGATCTACATCAAATTCTAATACCAAGTTCTTCAGATGTCTATCTTCTATATTCCTAGATTCATTTTTTGTCTAGTTGCAATTAGTTTCTTATAATTAGTAACAAAACGATGCATTTTCACATGAGTCATAGTTACATCATCCCATCATATCAAATTCAAACTATTTAAGTATTCCCACTTCCACCAAACAAAGGAATTAGAACCTTGATCTACTATTCTAGCTCTTCCTACAAGGTTTACAGCCATGTGGGGTTTTTGGATCATTCCTAATCACTTCCATTAAATTTTGGATGAGTGTGATTTATAGACCTAGACCCCTTTTCCCAACCAAACAAGAGGATTTCCCAAGTCAAAAGCCCATTTTAGTGTTTCCACCTCCATGTACAACAAATGATGATGATTACTAGGGTATGATCTAGGTTGCACAAAGGCCACAACAATAATTGACATAAATGATAATATTACCTTATTATGAAATCTATGTCAAAGTGATGTCCACACCATGTGTTGTCACCAAATATTGTTTGATGGAGGCTTGAATGACATGAACACCTATAGTAGGTTAGTCCATACAACAATAGATTGTTGTATCTCACATGTAGAGGATAACTCATACATCTTCATGATAATGGTATGATTTATCATAATAGATCCTTGTTCACAATTTCCTTCTTCTTTCTAATGCCTTGTGTGGCAACAAAAATTGTATTCTCTTCTTGGAGATAGTACAATTCCTTGCCTAATTTGGACCTATTTTGGTACCCTTGCATTAATTTCCCTTTAAATCATCATTAATAGGCACCTAAGACCCATTATTTTGAATCTCAAGGCTTGTTTCAACTGAAAACTTAACAAAATGATAAAAAAACATTAAAAAAATTCCAAAAAATCACCCTAAAAATCTAGGGTGGGACTCATATGCCCACCCCCCTAGGTGGGACCCATATAGCAGGGCTAGCATATGAGTCCCATTTGGGGATTTTTTAGGGTTTGAGAGGGAAAGGGTATGTGCAGGATTATCATGGAAAAAACAGGCCCTTAAGTGGCGAAAAATTTAGAAAAATCAGAGTTACACAACTTGACATAAAAATTTGAATAAGGGTGAAGCCACATAAGTGGTTTACACTTTTGAAGAGGAAGGAAATTTGAGAAAAAATGACCCCATGGCAAAAAAAATAGTTTTAGGGGTTCGCATGAACCTACATGTTCGACTGAACCATAAAGGGGTTCGACCGAACTAGGGTTCGAGCGAACCCATATTGGGCCCACATTTCCTGCCCAAAAAATAAAGGAAATGTGCATATTAGGGGGGGTTCGCATGAACCAGGGTTCGAATGAACCCTAGTTCGCTAGAACCCCTGGGGGTTCGCTAGAACCCCCCTGGTTCTAGCGAACCCCCTTTTTCCCTAATTTTTTAATTTGTACACACAAAAAACCTAAAATTTTACGCTTTCAAGCTCCGGTTGGGGATGAAAATGGGGGAATATTTAGAAACCAAAGTTGGAATCGAGTAGCCTTTAGAATGAGCTATCCAATGAATATAATTTTAGTATGTTTTGGTTTTATTATCTATCTGTTTTTTAAGTTTTATTAAATATAGGTTTTTCATCAAAAACAAAAATCTCTGTTCTGCATAAGTGGAAAAATAGAAGATTATAAAAAAAAAAAAATTAAAAATATGAGTGCACCAGATATTGAAGTCCTTGATCCAACAAAAGAAAAAGAGAAGAATTTCGATACATACAGTGAAAGTTATGCGTTATACGGTCGCACTAGGTTTGAATTGTCATTTGATTGAGTTTCAAACTTGATTAAAGAAAAAATATTTAATAAAAAACTATCTAACCAAGTGGAAGCACTAGATGGAGATGGCTCTGCAAGCGCTCAATGAGGCCGCAGCCATCTAGGCTCGGCTTGCATGTGGTCTTTTGGTGGTTGCATGTGTAGTTGGGGGTCGGATCTGTTCTCTTCTTCTTTGAAGCTTCTTGGGGGTGGGTTTTTTACGCTATTTGGGGGGAGGCTCTTTTCTTTTGCAGCAGGTGTGTATTCTGGGGTTGGGGGGTTGCGACCTTGGTGTCCAGTGGAGTGTGTCTTCTTCGAAGGGCTCTTGGTTTTATTTGGGCCTTGCTTGCTCATCTTGCGTTGTGTGCTCTTTGATGGATACTGGAGAATCTTCTAGGGTTTGTCCCAATATGGACTTTCGTTCTGCTTTTGGATCGAAACCCTCTCCACAGGGTTCGAAGATTTTTGATAATAATCTTTTCTCGGTGGAACCTGAGAAAGTCGAGATGGGCTCGGTAGGGGGGCCTAGAATTCCGAAGATTAATGGGTGCCTCGAACGGTGTAAAGAGAGGCCGAGCGTAGTCATTCCAATGGAGATGTTGGCTGAAGACATTGATTATTATGCACGACATTCTCTTTATTGCAAATTCTTAGGTTTGAAAATTCTTTGCAATTCTTGGAGATGTGGGCTCAAAAGACATGGATGCCTGAGGGAGAGATGGAGATCCGCCTCCTGCAAATAACTACTTCATGGTTACTTTTGATTGTTTGGCTGATCGGAATAGGATTTTTGAAGGGGGCCCGTATTTTTATAACCAGGTGGGCTTATTTATTAAGCCATGGCATGCTGGCTTCAACCCGGCAGAGGAACTTCCGAATCGGGTTCCGGTTTGGGTCCGTCTTCCAAGGCTCCCTGTGGAATGCTGGCGAGAGGATGTGTTGTGCCTATTAGCCTCGAAGCTGGGGAAACCTGTGGGTTCTTCTCAGCAAACACAATTCAAAAAGGTAATGACTTTTGCCCGGTTTTGTGTAGAAATTGATTTAAGTAAGCCATTGCCAGACTCGTTAGAAGTGAGTGCAGGAGATTATTCATGGGTGCAACAGCTGGATTATGAAACACTTCCCTTCCGTTGTCGTTTCTGTCATGAGTATGGTCACCTCCTGCGCAGATGTCCAAAGGCCAAGCCTTTGGAGGCTCATTCTTCTCAACCTTCAGCTAATCCACCTAGGGTGGATAAGGGCAAGGACCCCATTCAGGGTTCTGGTGGTAGGGAAGATGGATTTATTCCCGTTAGAGGCCGAAACAGAAATAAAGGTCATAAAAGGACTTTGAAGGACAGGCAGGAGGAGGACACCTTCAACAGGTTTGAGGTGCTAGAGGATCTTAGTCAACAGGAGGTGAACCCAGGATTTTTGGATCTAGATCATGGGACTCTGGATATTGATCAGCATGGCCCTTTAGTTGAGGCAATGCTTACTCCCCAACAGGAGGGGGGTATGGGAGTGCCATGCTTAGATGAGGTTGGGAAAGATTCTAGTCAGGTTTTGCTCAACTCAGAGGGGATTATGGCTCCGCTTACTGATGGGACTTCGGCTCTAGGGACAGATCGTCAAATGGAGGTTCAGGTTGAGTTGGGTGGTAGTGCTGAGGTAGTGAAAGATAGTGTAGATAAGGTTCACCTCTTGCAAAAAGTTGGTCCAGAGGTGGGCAAGAAGAATATTAAGGCGTCCTCTCAGTTGGGTGTTCTGCAAAAAGTTCTCAAGAAGGGGGGGCCGGAGAAAATTTCTAAGCTGGGAAGGAAGAAGGATGAGGAAAAGATTAAGATGATAGGGGAGACTTTGGTGGAGTCAGGGTCAGTCAAGACTCTGGATTCGCATTTTTCATGCCCCTCGAAATGATAGTTCTCTCTTGGAATGTTAGGGGCTTGAACAGTGGCCCTAGACAAAAAGCTGTTCGGGATTTGATTAGGTGTCATTCGCCTGATGTTCTTTTTTTGCAGGAGACTAAGCTCTCTGTGGAGGGTATGATGGATCTAGTTCCTAAGTTATGGGGGAATGGTGGATGCCAATGCATTGGTGCTCAAGGGTCTTCTGGCGGGGTGGCATGTTTATGGAACCCGCGTAAGATTTGCCCCCTTTGGTGGGTGTCTTTCAGGTCCTCCCTTTCCATGGTGGCCTCTTGTTTTATGTCAGGGGAAATTTCTCTCTTCTCCAATGTGTATGCGCCTGTGGAGTTGCAAGGAAAGCAACTTTTGTGGTCCAACATTCGTTTAGTTCGCAGCTTATTTCCCTACCATCCTTGGATTATTGGAGGCGATTTTAATGCTATCACGGAGCTTGCAGAAAAATGAGGTGGTATTGCAAGGTTGGAGGCTTCTGCATTATTGCTCCAGGACAATATCTCTGCTTTGAATCTTGTGGATATCAAACCTGGCAATGGTCTTTTTACTTGGAATAATAGGAGAATTGGCGATGCCTCTATTTCTGAAAGACTTGATAGATTTTTGGTGTCTAGTTTTTGGGTGGGGGACAGGTGGTTGATAAGCTCTGAAATTTTGGATGGTCGTGGTTCTGATCATTGGCCTATTAAGCTAGTGGTTGATGTGCCTCAACGGTGTGCTAGACAGACCTTTAAGTTCCAACTCATGTGGCTTAGGGATGAATCTCTTCATGTTTTTCTCCCTAGTTGGTGGGATCAGGGGAAGCCAGCATATGGCACTGCCATGTACTCTTTCTCAAAGAGGCTCCAGTATGTTAAATACAGATTGAAAAGATGGAATAGGCAGCATTTTGGTAACTTATTTCAGGAAAAGCAAAAGGCGCGAGATAATCTAGACCTAATTACCAGACAAATTCGAGATCAAGGCCTCTCAGAGGAGCTGAGTTTATTAGAGGTTGCTGCAACAAAAGAGCTTGAGGAATGGGAGTTAAGAGAAGAGATTTTTTGGAAACAAAAGTCTCGTATTGAATGGCTCCAGGCTGGGGATCGAAACACTGCTTTCTTCCATAACTCAGTTAAGGATCGGAGACAAGGTAATGCTATTTCTTCTATTCTGTTGCCTAATGGGGAATCTTTGTCCTCTTCAGCCTCTATTTCAGCTGAATGCATTCGATATTTCTCTACCCTTTTCTCTGAGGATTCGCCTCCTGCGGAGGAGGATGAAGCTAAAATTTTAGATTGTATCCCGAAGCTGGTGACTAATGAAATGAATGACTCATTGCTTGCTCCTATTACCTTGTCGGAGCTTGAGAAGGTTGTATTCCAGATGAAGAAAGGTAAAGCTCCTGGGCCTGATGGATTCCCCATTGAATTTTTTCAGGAGTTCTGGGAAGTGGTTAAATTGGACCTTTTAGAGGTTGTCCAAGAATCCTTTATGCATAAACAAATGTTGAAGTCCCTAAATGCTACATTTTTAGCTCTTATTCCTAAGAAGGTGGGAGCTAACTCCTTGGATTTGTTTAGGCCTATAGCTCTATGTAATGTTGTGTATAAAATTATTACTAAGTTGATCGCAGAAAGGCTGAAGCCTTGGCTTGATGACTTAATTTCTGAAGAGCAGGGGGGTTTTGTTGCTGGAAGACAGATCATGGATGGGGTAGCTATTGCTGCTGAGGCCATCCACTCTATGGAATCCTCAAAAGATAAATCTATGTTTATCAAGTTAGACATGGCTAAAGCTTATGATCGTGTTAAATGGAGTTTTCTATTTAAAATCCTTGGAGCTTTTGGCTTTGCTGAGGGTTGGATTGAATGGGTTAGGAGTTGTGTCACTTCCTCCTCCTTTTCGGTGCTTGTCAATGGTGAGCCCACTTGTTTGTTTGGTGCTTCTAGAGGCCTTAGGCAAGGAGATCCCCTATCTCCTTACTTATTCATCCTCCTTGCGGAAGGCCTGGGAAGACTCATTCGTGCTCAGGTTGCTAGTGGATTGCTTCAGGGATGGAGTTGGGGAGATGGTATTCCCCCTCAGTCTCATCTGCAATTTGTAGATGATACTGCCTTGATGGGTAGGGCTAAGGTTGAGGAGGCTCTCAATTGGCGCAGTGTTTTGGACAGTTACTTGGCAGCTTCTGGGCAATGCATAAATGAGGGGAAGTCCTTCATATATTTCTTCCACACTCCTAAAGGTATTCAAAGGAGAATTGCTGGTATCCTTCGGTTTCAGATTGGTTCGCTTCCTTTTTCCTATCTTGGAATCCCTCTTGCTGTTCGCTCTCTCCCCAAAAGGTTTTGGCAAGAGACTCTTGATAAGTTTCGAGGATTGGTCAGTCATTGGACTTGCAGGTGGCTTTCTTCAGCAGGTAGAGTGACTCTTTTAAAGTCGGTGGTCCAGGCTCTTCCTATTTATAAATGCTTTGTTCTTTCTGCTCCTTCAAGTTTTATTAGAGATTTCGAGAAATTGTCTCGTCAGTTTCTGTGGGCTGGTAATCTTCTTCATAGAAAATGGAGTCTTGTGAAGTGGGATGTTGTTTGTAGGCCAAAGCAAGAGGGGGGTCTTGGTTTACGGCGGGCTGATTTGAATGGGCAGGCCTTGGCTGCTAAGTTGTATTGGCGCTGGTGCTCTCAACAGCATATGTGTTGGGCTAAAATTCTGACCTTCAAATATTTGGGGGCAGTAGAAAGTAGGGAGGTATCAAGGTTTAGTATGGAGGGGAAAGGCTCTGTGATCTGGAGTACCCTTAAACGTGGTGCCAAGTTGGTTAAACAGGGACTTTTTTGGATTTGTAATGGGGGTCGAGATGCTCTTTTCTGGTATGATTCTTGGGATGGATACCCACCCATTGTGTCTTCTCATCCCCATCTCCAAGATTTGTGCCAGATTTTTGTGGAGGCGGGTTGGAATCATGTGGCAGATTTTAAATCTCAACAATCTTTGGGTCAAATTTCTGTGTCTAGGTGGAAGAGCCCCTTGATTGGCCTCCTGGTGGTGCAGTGGAGGATCGTCAAGAGCTTGCTAAGATTTTATCGAGTCGTGTCTGCAATTCTCTCCAAGGGGCTGATGTGCTTGCTTGGGGACCTGACTTGAAAGGAAAATTTTCAGTTGCCTCTGGTTATCAGGTTTTGGATAAACAGGTCTTTGGAAGCTCCCAGGTTTCTTGGTGGAAGCATGCTTGGAATAAATTTGCTTGGCCTAAGTGTAATTTTTTCTCTTGGCTCGTGGTTCAAGGTAAGTGTCTTACTTGGGATAATCTTTGCAAACGTGGGTTCCAGGGCCCCTCCATGTGCATTCTATGTGGTCAGCATGATGAATGCTTATCACATCTATTTTTTCAGTGCTCTTTTGTTAAGACTATCTGGCATCACTGGTGGAATCTTTGGAGCTTACCGTGTTGCCATGTCTCTTCTTTGGAGGATTTTTGGAAGAGACAGGGTTCTTCTCCTGCTACAACCTCTTTTCTTAAAATTGCTTGGAGCATTGGTCCTAGTTTGATTGTTTGGCAAATCTGGTTGGAACGTAACAGAAGAATATTCTTGGATAAAAAATTGCTTGTGGGGCAACTTTGGAGGCGAATTCTTGGGGCTTTGCTGGAGACTTTGACTGCAAAGTGTGACTTGTCTGTGCCGATTGCTCCTGGGGACTTGGGTGTTGTAAATTCCCTGGGTCTTGCCACAGGGGGGAAGTGTATTATGAGTAAAGTGCATCGTAGGCGTGGGCGTGAGAGGGTTTCTCGTGAGGGCTTTTGGTGCCCACCTGCTCTAGGGGAGTTGAAAATTAATACTGATGGGTCTTCTAGAGGTAACCCTGGGCATGCTGGGGTTGGTGGTATTGGTAGAGATAGCCTTGGAGTGGTGGTTTTCTTCTTTTCTATGTATCGTGGTTTGCAAACTAATAATCTTATGGAGGCTAGCGCTATTCTCTTGGCGGTTGAGCGTGCGGTTTCCCTTGGATGGCGGCGGATTGTTTGTGAAGCTGATTCTCAGGTGGTTATTGATATGTTGAATAATCAAAATTTGGAGGATGTGAATTGGCAGCTAGCTGTGGTTGTCAAACAGATTATTTCTCTGTGCTCTACCTTGGAGTCCATTGTTTTCCGTCATATTCCACGGGAGTGGAATAGGGTGGCTGATGGGCTGGCTAGATGGGCGTCGGAAAAGACTGATTTTGGTCTGTGGATGATTGGAGCAATCTCCCTGTTGATATGGCCCCTATTCTTGAGGAGTGGGTTGCTGAGGATATGAGGTGCTTCTTGGGTGTGAATTAATTCTTGTTGTTTTGGCCCCTTGTGGCTTCCTTCTTTGGACTTTGTAATGCTGTTATGATTCAATAAAATTTTTTACCCTCTAAAAAAAAAAAAAAGTGGAAGCACTAGATATCGGAGTTATAAATCTAAATTTGAAAGAATTGGAATTTTATCCTTCATGGAAAAATTATCGTTATCCACTTTTTAAAATGTTGTTTTTGAAAACCAATTTTTGTAGATGGAAAAGAAGTGCAATCTGATTCCAAAAAATTGAAAAAATATTTTAGAATCTGGACAAAATGTGACAAGACTCTAGTTTACATCATCTTCAAATTCCTTACGGTTTAATCGCTATAGGTGCCCGAATGTGGAATTGTGTTAAAAAAATATCTAGTTAGGCCAAAAGTGTAAACCACTATTGTGGGATCACCCATAAGTTATCTATATTGTTGCAAAATATGTAAGAATCAAATTGAATGTAGTTTCTAAACTACTAGTTTTATTTAAAAAATAAAAATCTATTTGGTGAAAATTTGAAATTTCAATCAGTACTTAAATTTTAGGGAAAAAATAAGAATCAGGTGTCTATCTAACCACCCTAACCACAATAAAATGATCATTATTTTTTATAATATTTTAGGTATAAATATAGGACTCATGTACCAATGTGATGCATATTTTTTTATAATTTTTTTCTAAGTAAATAATTAATTATAAAAAATTTATTACAACTTTTAAAAAATATAAAAAACTCGTATGTCTGACCACCTAAACTTGGTCAAAACTTCATGAAATCCAATTTTTCTTTTTTTAATCCTATAGTAAGCGAAGCATAGAATGTGACGCATGTTTTTAGATTAAAAAAATGTGATATCGTTTGAAAGCTATAAATGTTTTTCAATCAGCCTATCAATGAGTACTTTAGTCGTAATTCAAATAGAAAATGAATAATAATTATTTATTAAATTCAAAGTAAAGTATAATTTATATTGATGGAAAGCTAAGAATCTCCTTTACAAACCCTTTTTGTTTCATCAATTTTGGGTAAAAAAAAGTCATCAGCCACCATACCTTACACATACCCATCATATCGCCACTTTTTGGCCCATCATGCTCTTGCACATACCCGAAAATCACCTTTTAAATTCAATTTTTTTTTTTGATGTCAGCCTTTGAGATCTAAATAATGGTAAACTAGGTGATAATGCCTATATAAGAAAACTTCTAAGTCATTTTTTCATCTAAGAAAGCATTTTCAAAGGCAATTTCAAGATCCGAGCATTCAAGAGCCTTCAAGCATTCTTTCACAAGAGCATTCAAGTTTCAAAGGAAAGAAAAGTTGAAGTCTTGGATCAGCATTAAAGTTTTTTGTAGGTCTTCAATATCACTTTCATTCAATATCTAGCATTTTCAAGGGTTGATCATGGTTGTCTATGGTGAATCATGATGGATTCTAGGTTGGTGAGATGCAACTAGTCATCAAGCCAAACTTAATGACTTGTTTCCTACGTGATTCCATCTTCCATTATCACTCTACATTTAGCCTAAGGAAGGTACAAGCATTATTAGGGATCATTTGGGTGATTAGAGATCCCTCAAAGTGAGTCATTCATCTTCACATTCTATTCATGCATCTCATTCTTGCACATTAGAATAGGGTTGCATTGTATTTTAAATTTCCTAATCTTAGACACACTTAAGTTTAGGGCCTACATTCCTGTTAACATGCATATTTCATGTTTCTATCAAGGTTTAATTACCAAACTAGGGGTTTCACTAAGGAAAACCCCCCATAAGAAATTCAAGTCTATACTCTATTTTATAGTTGTTTTTACAGATTCAGGTTCGAAAATCAATTTGGGAGAAAAGAGTAGGTGTTGAAGTGTAGATCTAAACTTTGAATTCCTAAAAAAGTGGAATGGGACTGATATGCTAGGATTGGCATATGAGTCCCACTATAGGTTTTTTTTCCAAAATTTTATAGCTTTAGATACCCTTTTCCCATAAACCTATTCCTATGCAGAAACCCTGATCTGGCACTAATACGCCTAAACTGGCATATGAGTCCCAGTAGGTCAAAAATTCAAGCTTTTTAGTGTTTCAAAGCTCATTCAAGTCCACTTTAGATTCCCACATGCAAACGTTTCATCTTACAACTTATTATTCTATTTTACATACATTTCTAGGTTAGTTAGTTAAAGTTGGTATCAAATTAGGGTTAAGCATTTCATTTGTCTTTCCAAGCCCTAGCTTGGTGGTGAACCCCTCATTAGCTTACAATCAATCCCTAGGACATCCCTATTGCAATATCTCTTTCTCCTTTGCATTGGGGTATGTGTAGGATAATGATAGGCCAAAAAGTGGTAGTATGATGGGTATGTGTAGGGTATATGGCTGACGACTTATTTTTACCCAAAATTGATGAAATGAAAAAGGTTTTTAAAGGAGATTCCCATCTTTCCACCAATATAATTTTTTCTTTACTTTGAAATTAATAAATAATTATTATTTATTTTCTATTTGAATTACGACTAAAGTCCTGATTGATAGGCTAATTGAAAAACATCAATAGCTTTCAAATGATATCACATTTTTTGAATCCAAAACATGCATCACATTCTATGCTTAACATACAATAAGATTAAAAAAATTTGAATTTCATGAAGTTTTGACCAAGTTAAGGTGGTCAAACATACGAGTTTTTATATTTTTTAAAATTGTAATAAAAATTCATAATTAATTATTTACTTGGAAAAAAATTACAAAAAATATGCATCACATTGGGACATGAGTCCTATACTTCTATCTAAAATCTTATAAAAAAATATTATCATTTTATTGTGGTCAGGGTGGGCAGACAGACACCTACTTCTTATTTTTTCCTTGAAATTTAAGTCTACTGCATTGAAATTTCAAATTTTCACCAAATAGATTTTTATTTTTTTAAATACACCTAGTAGTTTAGATTCAATTTGCTACAGATTCTATTCTTACATATTTTTGAAATAATATAAATAACTTATTCAAATTTTTACGTCAAGTTTCCTAACTCTGATTTTTCTAAATTTTGTCACTTAAGGACCTATTTTTTCCATGATGATCTTGCACATACCCACTAAGATCTCTAGGGTTATCCTTCAATGAAATAATGGGAAAGTGGGTGTGCTCTATGTCCAAAATCATACGAAAACACCTTACATACCCCATTTTTTGTTATTTCACCTTGCAATAATCTTGATTAATGAAAGTGTTATGAAATGATACTTATTCTACCCTTGAATCATCTTGATTTCTTTTTATGATGCTCAATTATTATTTAAATTTCCTTGTAGATTACTTAGGATTTGAAATGATGAAAAAGACTTGTATTTATATGAATTTATTTATTTATTGCAAAATTTGTTATGAAAGGTTGACAAATGAAATTGTATTTTCAAATGTAAAACTATTGAAAATGTAGTGTAGGAAAAAGTACCCCTTTTTCACACTTAATTTGGAAATAATTAATAATAAAATGGGACTAATGTTTCTTTAATTTAGTTTTTTAATATCTTTTTCATATTCACATTAAGTTTAGGGCCCTTTTAAACTAAATAGACTTAATTGTGCCTTATTTAGGGTGTTGTAAGGTGTACCTTTACTCTTTCACACTAGTGACCTAGGGATTTGTCAATTGATTGAGGTTAATTTTCCTTAATTGGCCCCTTTAATTCAAATAAAAGCCTAATTAAATGTAAATTCTAAGGGATAAAACCCGACATTCATAAATTCCATTACACAACACTTAACTTTGGAAGATGTGTGTCCTAGGTAAGTGACCTAGGACCCATTTTCCATTAGGAAAAATGGGTCCTCACTTATTCCTAGGAATCTAATTTTGCATAATGTTTAACATTTTCCGATGTGTGTCCTAGGTAAGTGGCCTAGGACCCATTCACCCTATGGAAAATGGGTCCTCACTTAGACCTAGGACCCCTCTTTGAAATATGTTTTTGGTAGTAATTTAATGATTTCAAATCTATAATTCAATATCAGCTTGTGATATTTTAGTCTCAAGAATTAGTGTTAAGATATGTATAAATAAGAGGTTATTTCATTATGCCTCATCCTTTAAGATAATAAGCAATTTTCATGAGCATTTTGAAGGAATTCATGGGCGGATTTGTAGAAGATTATTGCAGCAATCAAGATTCCATTGTCATGTCGAAGATATATTATATCATGCATGTTGTTTGAGCTAATATGTTGATGTAGTGTTCAAGATCAAATCGAGCATATCAAAGGTATTGTTTCACATCAAGTTTCATGATCAAGATCTACATTCATTGAGGCCACTTCATACTAGTTTGCAGATTTGTTATCCAAGGTTTGAAACAAGGTATCATTGTTCATGTTTTATTGTTTCATTATAAGGTTTAATTACCAAAACAGTGTTTGACCAAGGAAAAATCCCATTCACCTAAAAACACCATTTTTCTTTCTATTTGATGTGTAATTACAGAATTTAGGTTAAGAATCATTTGAAGAGGAAAATTGCAAAGTTGTCAAAATTGTTAAAGTTGCAAGAAAAATTGTCAAATCATGGAAATTGATCTACAAGATTTATTTTTCATCTTTCTGATAGTGAAGATCTCAAATGTAGGAGTTAGAAGAACCTAACCCAAAAAGAAATTTCTAGGAACCCTAGACAAGACTCATTTTCTATAGGGTGAATGAGTCCTTAGTGAGGTCTAAAAAAACATCTTTGGTAATAGGTACACATCATTCTCACCTTTTCTAGATCTGCATTTTGATAGTAGTTTTGTTAGTTTTAAGATCCATCCTCTATAGCTTGCATTTTGAGTGAAAGTAGAGAAATAGGTGCATTGTTATCAATTCATTTCAATCCAAAACTATTTTTAATTGTCTCATTTTGGTGAACCCGAGTTTGATCATTACATTTTTTGATTTTGGAGTCCTTGTCATCCTAGATTTAGATCTTGCATTAATTTGCAATCTCTTTGCATTGAATTAGGTCTCACTTAGGTTTTCTAATTTGCATTCAAATTTGCATTTCATTTAAGGGTTTTAGTATTGCATATTTTGCATTCTTCAAATCTGAAAGAAACAAAAAAATCAGTCATATGGCATATCATTTGCATATCATTACATCATATCAACGTGTATTGAAACTTGAAACAAAAATTGAATATCAAACTAGATTTTCTAGGTTGTCATTTTGTCACAGTTTGCACTTGCATTTCACATTGTATTTCATTAAAAAATCAAATTGGAACTTGTTGTAACAAAATAGAATTTGGAAACTACTGACAATCACTCAAAAATATATAAAAAACTTGTTTCAAAACCTTAACCTAGGACCCATTTTCCCTAGGGTGAATGAATCCCTGATCAGGGTCATAATCATATTTTTTGGGCATTAAAATATTCATGTATGCATTTCTATTTGCTTTTTTTAGATTTCTTTTTTCTATTTGCAAAATTTCTATTTCATCAATGTGGTCATATGTAGCTTAATTTGGTAAATTTGGTGCATACATGTGATTTCAAAATTGCATTTATAAGACTTACTTTTTAGGTTTTTACATAGTGTGAAATTTTTTATCATTTTTATGTCTAAAAATATTTAAATGGATAAGTGTTTTAGCAATGTGTGGAAGTATTTTTTCTCCTTGGTTGATGTTTTAAGTTGGTTTTTTGGAAACGATCATAATAAAATTGACTCTAACCATGCTCAACCAACTCCAAATGACTGTCCTCTTGAAGTAGACATCATTAGAGAAGATAATGCTAGCATACATGAGTTCATAAATGATTTCCTTAACAATCTTGAGAATAATGCATCATTTTACCCCTCCATGAAACAACCAACACAACTTGATATGTTTGGTCTTTTACATCTTGAAATTGAATCACAAAATAAGCCTAAAATTCCAACAATGAGTTAACCTAGCTCCTCTAGTTAAGTGCATACCTATCCATCTTATGTTAACAAAGTGACCAAAATTGCTATCAACCTAGAAGAGACTTATGACCAAGGCTTTAAGATTTTAACCAACCAATAATATAACATAACTAATGAGCATGAAATTCATAAAATTTTAGAGCAACTTCCTATTGAAGAAACCAAGGGATTAGGATATCAAGATCCTCCTCCCAACATAAGTCTCCTCCTTCCTAAGGAACAACCAATACCTCATAAGAATGATAATGAAATATTAGGTCATCCTCCTCAACATATCCCTCAACAAATTGGTGAATCAAGCAAGCAACAAAAACCTTACAAGCTCAAAAATTGTCATTCTTATATAGTAAAAATTTTTTTGAACGAAAGATGGAATACCTCCTTAAAAAAGGTTGGGTTAAATTTTCACCTCATAGTAAAAGAATTATACCTAAGAAAAACATGAATTACTATGCATGTCATAGAACTCTTGGGCATCTTACTAACGATTTTCATGCATTAAATTTGATATTGAGTGAATTTTATTGTGATGATGATGATTTCTATGATAGAATAGATTAATAGTAATTACATGAACTTTTGTCCTTGCCATGTAATAGTTGTAGGATTATAGTATGCTCACTATTAGATGTTATACATTCATTGCAAATCATTATCTTTATCGCAAGGAGCTCATTCTCATCACCTATCTCGGCTCATCCTTGTCCTGCACTTAGTGGGGGAAAGGTGTTACATAGCCTTATCCTAGCTTTGGTACTTGTTGTCCCTTTGGATAGTTTCCCGCCTTCCATATATACTGAACAAGATTGGCATGTGGATGACCTACTATAGGTTGAATCCCATGTGCCTTACTAGTCTTTGCATTGTTTTCTTTTTCATGTTTCTTTTATGTAATTGCATGTGCGTAATGTGATCCCATGTAATGTTCTCTTTCATGTATCTCTCTTTTTGTGTATTCCTCTATATGAGTCTACATTCTTCTCTTTGTCATAAAAATTTTACCTTTTTCATTTGTCTTGTGTTTTCCTTTTGGGGATGACACAAAGCATTGAGACATTTAGGTCTTTTCCATGTTGACTCTAAAGGATTTTTATTTTTTTTCAATCTTTATGTATCATTCTTCTAGTTCTATGAGTATTTGGGGAATGATGACATTTCCAAGCTCTATAACAACATTGTAGCATAGATATACTATCCTTGAATCCATAGATCTCTTATGTATTTTTGGGTGCAACCCCTCCCTCCTTCATGACGTAGCTTTATTTCAAAAACTTATGACTTAGCATAGAGGTTTTTGAGGAAGCTCTCATGTCTTAGGATCGAATATTGGATAGTTTAAAGTAATTTCTCACAACAATGGTGTTAGCAACCACTTTAAAGTGGGGGAATACATTGATAATATATTTCAACATTTTTCATGTTTCATGGTGTGATTTTATTTTTTCTTGTGATGAATCATTTTCTTGGTGGTGTCATTGGGTTATATTTCCTCCAAGAGTGTGATATTTATTAGCATAAAACTTTCCTCTTAGTGGTGATGTGACACACTACATTCCCTAAGTTGCAAAACTTTTACTCTTGAATTGTCCTCTCTTGGAGACATTAGGCACAATGTTCCCTAAGAAGAAATTACACAAACCAAGCAAGATACCTTTGAAAAAAAATGATATATATATAATGTTCATAAGTGTTTGGCATAAATAATATTGCTAACCTTGTGAAGCTTGAACCCAAGATTCAAGCTTGCCAAGCATAACACACCTTGCTTGCCTGTGGAGCCTTGTCATGTGGTGCCTTATTAAAGTTATCAAAGGGATAGCTTTAGTATGGTTAGTATGATGAGAAACCATCAAAAAGGCATTAATTTCTCATTATACAATGAGAAGTTGACATAGGGTCATGACTTTCTCAATAAGACACTTTATTGGAAGACTCACCTAGTAGACAACTTGGAGTTCGGCTACCTCAGAGTGAGTGCAAACCAATAACTTAGATGTGTTCCACATTGTGTTGGATAGTTTAAGCTTGATTTTCCCAATCTTTTATGTTGTATGATTGTGTATCTTTATCATTTTTGCATACATAAGTGTCTTGAATGTCTACTTTAGTGTGAGTTTGACATGGAGTCATACTCTCACTTAAGTGGGGAAAAAGTGTAGTGTAGGAAAAAGTATCCCTTTTTCACACATAATTTGGGAATAATTATTAATAAAATGAGCCTAATGTGGCCTTAATTTAGTGTTGTAATATGTTTTTCATATTCACATTAAGTTTAGAGACCTTTTAAACTAAAAGGACTTGATTGTGCCTTATTTAGGGAGTTGTAAGGTTTACCTTACACTTTCACACTAATCAACGGTTTTATTAATTGATTGAGGTTAATTTTCCTTAGTTGGCCCCTTTAATTCAAATCCAAGCCTAACTAAATGTAAATTCCTAGGGATAAAACCCAACATTCATAAATTCCATTACACAACACTTAACTTTGGAAGATGTGTGTCCTACGTAAGTTACCTAGTACCCATTTGTCGTAGGGTGAATGGGTCCTCACTTAGTCCTATGAACCTAATTTTTCATAATATTTAATATTGCTTGATGTGTGTCCTAGGTAAGTGGCCTAGGACCCATTTTCCATATGGCGAATGGATCTTCACTTAGACCTAGGTCCCCTCTTTGAAATATTTTTTTGGCGGTATTTTAATGATTTAAAATATTATTGAATGTCAACTTGTGATATTTGAATTTTTGAAATTAATGTTAAGATATGTATAAATAAGAGGTTATTTCATTATGTTTCATTCTAAGATACTAAGAAATTTTCATGAGATCAAGCAATTTCACAAGAGAATTATAGGAGCATTCAAGAGCATTTTCAAGGCATTCAAGGGTAGATTTGTAGAAGATTATTATAGAAATCAAGATTTAATTATCATGTCAAAGGTGTTTAAAATGGAGGTAATTATGTAGCTTTAAAACTTGTAAAACTATTACACTACAGATCTAATTAAGTGTTCTTTGTTACAATTTCTTTGTGGATGATTATCTATTTATATTCATTTTACCATTTGTAGAAATAGAGAGAAGATTGTAGAAGAATAAGACCAGAAGATAGATGTGACATAACATATATCGTGGAGAAACCCTTTCGGGAAAAAAATCCACCACCAGAATCAATAGTGCTTGTATTATTTAACTTTAGAAAAATATTACAATAATTATTTATCAATCCTTGTTGGAGATGCTTCTTTTGCCTTCAACAATTCTTCTTCACAACTTGTAATAAACTCTGATAAAACTCTCTTCAACTTGCTGAAATTTATAGAAAATAATGAGCCTTGGAAACTCTAAATAGTTTACAATTACAAAGCACAAAGCTTATCTCATAAAACCTACACATATTCTTTGCAAGTAGATTTCTCCCGTGAAAAAAATGTCAAACCAAGTCCATCAATTTGGGCATTCCAAACTGAAGTCATAACTCAACGTTGATTACAAAGATATCTTGTAAGCTTCTCCTTAAAGTTGGCACCCAAGAATGGGCCCACTTAACTCAACCTTATAAAATATATTATCATGCAAAAGTGTTAACTCCAAGATGCCAACTTGGGTGCCCAAGGTGGGTCTAAGTTAATCTTTGTTAACTAAAACACATCTCTCCACCATTCATGCAAATATTGATCATCCCCACTTAACTGAATGTATCACCTATTATATGTCATCCAACTCAACTCATTAGTCATGTATTCTAAGTCAACTAAAGTCAACTAGAATTCAACTGAAACTACACTAAAGATAACCGAACCATAACTGAACTAAATTGAACTGAACTAAATTGAACTGATACTGAACTGAACTGAATTGAACTGAACTAAATTGAACTGAATTGAACTGAATTGAGCTGAGCTAAACTAAACTGAACTCCATGCATGTAAACATCAATCCTAATTTCTATGATCTTTACATGCATTACTGAAGTGTTATCTTTTCTCCAAATAGTTAAGTTAACTCAAGGTGGGTTCCACCTTCCATGTGGGTGCCCCATGTGCTCTTATTTTGTAGGAGCTCTTCTTGGGAATCCCCACATGTTCCTATCATTTATAATTAATTACAAATGTCAATTTACATGTTCATTTGATTTTAATTTAATCTCTTTATAATCCTAGTGTTGGGGAACACTTTCCAAGGACTTTAGGAGATACATGAAATAATGTTTAGGATTGCAATTAAATGGCATCCTATTCCCAACATTCTCCCACTTGACATTATACATTAAAATTATTCTAAACAAGGAATCATTATTATAAATCAAGTAAAGGACTCAAGGCCAATGGCCTTCCAACACCAACTAACCAATCCATGCCAGCTTCAAATGCAACCTACATAATCATGAAGCTCTAAGAAAATGATTAATACTGAAAACCAAGAGAACTTATCTGTAGGAACTAGTTTTGTAAGATAATCTGCAACATTAATTAAAAAGTGTCAAATTTCTCAATTAATACCTTCCCATTCTCAACCATTTCTTGCACAAAATGATACTGAACATCAACATCCTTAGTACAAGCATGATACATAGGATTTTTGGATTAAAAAATAGCACTCTAACTATCATATTCAAGTTTAAATTACTTGCAATTAAAACAAATACCTTTACCAAGTCTTTGTAACCAAACAACCTCTTTGGAGGCATGTGAAACCGTTGAGTATGTTGAACTCACATCTAACCAAGGTGTAGTATTCTTGGTCTTTACTGTTGAAAAATCTTTTCTTACAAGTAACCATTCCAACATATATCTCTTACCATAAAAAAACTCAAGACTCACCTATTTCTCCAAGTATCCATGAGGACCTATAACCAACCAATCCATGCCAAACTCCAAATGCAACATAGCACTATCATGAAGTAATCAAGCAAATGATTAATGTACCCAATACATAATCTAAGAAATACAAAAGATCAATGTCAAAGCTCCAATCATGAATCAAGAACATAAACATGACAATAGTATCTAACCATCTCCTCCAAGGAGATCACATGCATCATAACATACATAAACATCCTAGTCTCAAGAGAACAAGTACCATGCAAAAATCTAAACATGTATCAAGAGTAAACCATGACATAATATCAACCACTCTAAACAAATAAAAAACATATCCCCAATCACATGAAGATGACCTTACCAATGCTGCATCCACATCACTGCCAACAACTCCCACCAAACCATGGTACGAGCTACACATGGCATCATGACTGCCATCCTCTTCATGAAGATTGCTCTTTAACATCAAGCAAAGAGTCATCACTAACATTTTTACATAAAATGATCAATGCATGATTACTGTCATCCAAGGATTCCTCTGTAGAAGAATCAAAAACTCTTTTTCTTTTTCTTACAATCCTTTTTCACATGTCTCGATTTCCCACAATTCCAACACTTTACCTTACTCTGTCCTTTGGACTTACCCTTCCCTTCCTTGTCTCCCTTAGGTTCCTTTTTCTCATGCCTGCCTTTTACAAACAAGGCATCTTGGATTCTCATTTTAGACTTCCTCCTCATCTCCTCTAATAGGATAGTGGGAATTATATTGTCCACCTTCGGATCTGCACCACTACCACTGATAGCAACGATTAGATTTTCCCAAGATTTTGGTAAAGAACAAAGTAAAAATATGCATTTATCTTCCTCTTCTAGCTTTACATCTATAGATGCTAACTAACTTAGAATCAAATTAAAAGCATTCAAATGATTTGCAATAGAATCACCATCTTTCATCTTTAAAGAATACAATTGTCTTTTCAGATACAACTTATTAGTAAGACTTTTGGTTTGATAGATATCACCTATTCTCCTTCACAACTTATATGTGGTAGTTTCTTATGAAACATTCAAGAGAAGAACATAAACAATACATAATCTTATGGTCCCTCTTTCCTTCTTATCAAGCTTAGCCCAATCCTCATCTAACATTGTTGTAGGTGACTTTGTCTCATTACCAAAAACTAACCACTGATCTCTCTCTTCAAGGAGATGCTCCATTTTTAGTTTCCACATCTCATAATTAGATCCATTGAATCTTTCAATATATAAATGAGAATTAAAACTCATTATAACAAACTTATTTTCCAAAATCAGCAATAATAGAATAGTAAAAGCTCCCACTATAGCCAAAAAATATTCAAAATTTTAAGAGAAAAGCATCCCAAACTCTACCCCGACCGTTATCTCTGATACAAATGTTGAAAATGGAGGTAATTATGTAGATTTAGAACTTGTAAAACTATTATAATTCAGATCTAATTTAGTGTTCTTTGTTAGAATTTATTTGTGGATGATTATTTCTTTAGATGCATTTTACCATTTGTAGAAATAAACAGAAGATTGTAGAAGAATAAGACCATAAGATAGAAATGACACAACATATGCTGTGGAGAAACCCTTTTGGGAAAAAACTCCACCACTAGAATAAATAGTGCTTGTATTATTTAACCTTAGAACAAGATTACAATAATTCTTTGTCAATCCTTGCTTGAGATGCTTCTTTTTCCTTCAACAATTCTTCTTCACAACCTACAATAGACTCTAATAAAACTCTCTTCAACTTGCTGCAATTTATAGGAAATAATGGGCCTTGTAAACTCCAAAGAGTTTACAATTACAAAGCACAAAGCTTATCTCACAAAACCTATGCCTATTCTTTGCAAGTAGAGTTCTCCCATGAAAAACAATGTGAAACCAAGTTCTTCATCAATTTGGGCATCCCAAACTGAAGTCATAACTCAACACTGATTACAAAGATATCTTGTAAGCTTCTCCTCAAAGTTGGCACCCATAAATGGGCCCACTTAACTCATCCTTATAAAATATCTTATCATGCAAAAGTGTTAACTCCAAGATGTCAACTTGGGCCCCCAAGGTGGGTCCAAGTCAATCTTTGTTAACTAAAACATATCTCTCCACCATTCATGCAAATATCATGCATGATTGATCATCCCAACTTAACTGAATGTATCACCTATTATCTATCATACAACTCAAGTCATTAGTCATGCATTACAAGTCAAGTAAATTCAACTAGCATTCAAGTGAAACTAACTACATGCAACTGAAGATAACTGAACCATAATTGAGCTGAACTGAACTTAACTTAACTTAACTTAACTGAGCTGAATTGAACTAAACTCCATGAATGTAAAAATCAATCCCTAACTTCTAGGATCTTTACATGCATTACTAAAGTTTTATCTTTTGTCAAAATAGTTAAGTTAACTCAAGGTGGGTTCCACCTTCCATTTGGGTGCCCTATTTTCTCATATTTTGTAGGAGCTCTTCTTGGGTGTCCCCACATGTTCTTATCATTTTGAATTAATTACAAATGTCAATTTACATGTTCATTTCATTCAAATTTAATCTCTTTCTAATCCTAGTGTTGGGGAACAGTTTCCAAGGGCTTTAGGAGATACATGAAATAATGTTTAGGATTGCAATTAAATGGCATCCTATTCCCAAAAAAAGATGTATTGCATCATGCTTGTTGTTTGAGCTAATATGTTTATGTAGTGTTCAAGATGAAATCAAGCATATCAAAGGTATTATTTCAGTTCAAGTTTCATTATCAAGATCTACATTCATTGAGGCCACTTCATGTTAGTTTGTAGATTTGTTATCCAAGGTTTCAAACAAGCTATCATTGTTCATGTTTCATTGTGTCATTATAAGGTTTAATTACCAAAAAGGGTTTTGAATAAGGAAAACCCCCATTCACCTAACAAACAACATTTTTCTCACTTTGATGTGTGATTACAGATTTTAGGTTGAAGATCATTTGAAGAGAAAAATTGCAAAGTTGTCAAAGTTGTCAAAGTTGCAAGAAAAGTTGCCAAATCATGGAAATTGATCTATACGATTCATTTCTAGCTTTTTAACAGTGAACAAATAGAATTTAGGAGTGTACACATAGAAGAACAAAACCCAAAAAAAAAAATTCCAAGAACCCTAGCAAGGACCCATTTGTCATAGGGTGAATGAGTCCTCAGGGAGGTCTAAAAAATCATCTTTGGTGAAAGGTACACATCATTCTCACCTTTCCAGATCTACATTTTGATAGTTAGTTTTGTTAGTTTTTAGATTTGTCCTCTATAGCTTGCATTTGGAATGAAAAATAGAGAAATAGGTGCATTGTTATCAATTCATTTCAACCCAAACCTATTTTTTGTTATTTCAGACAATAACATATTTAAAATTGAGCCAAAATAGTCTATATAGGGGTGCTAGTGCCCAGTCTAGACCTATTTTTGGTCGTTAAGTGTCATTAAATAAATATTAAATAATAATATTCCCAATTTAATTCTTATTGAATGAGGATGATCATAAAACAAGCAAATTAAGAGCACAATTAGATCCATTTAGATAGGGGAGATTAACCTAGTGTGAAATTGTTAGGGATGACAATTTATTATTCTACACTTTCCTAGTTTTAAAAACCTTTTTGACCCTTTGTTGGAATTACACTATTATATCTACTTTCTAAAATTTGATTAGTTGTTGCCTCCATTACTCCTTGATCTTGTTAATATTTTTGAACGCTTTTTCTTCATAGTAATAGTTCCTCTTTTATAATTTATAGTTTATATTTTTCATCTCTTGGTCTTTTCCTTGGCAATTAGATTGTACGTATAAAAATCATCTATAGTATATGTAGACATGGAAATTGTACTCCTTTGCAGAAAGTACAATCTGTGGCCTAATTAGTTCCTATTTTAGACACCCTTGCATCAGTTTCCCCTCAAAAACTGTATTTATAGGCCCCTAATGCTCATGACTTTGGACTTTAAGGCCTATTTAACTCACAAACCACTTAAGTCCCTTTTGGGGTATTTTCCACTTTTGAGTGGGAAAATCACCAACCTAATTCAAATTTTTGAGGGATGTTAACCTATGAAGTTAAAATAATGGGTAATTCGATCTTAATTTCTATAAATACATGTTTTTAGGTCATTTTTCACATCTCCTAGTCATTTTACAAAGAAAAAATAAAAAGTCAAGAGAAAAATATCTTTCACAAGAAGTTCCATTAGTCTTTCTACAACAAATTTGAAGCTTAGGGGAAACAAACTAGGGTTTTTGCAGGTCTTCAAGCTCACTTTTTGGTTCAAGATCTCACATTGTAAAGGGCCGATCATGGATGCCTATGGTGAATCATGGAGAAATCTAGGTTGAGAAGATGCAAATAGCCATCAAATCACACCTAATGACTTGCTTTCAAAGTGATTCCATCTTCCATTTTCTCTCTATCTTCATATTTAAGGTTTGCATTACAATTGCATCTCATTTGCATTCATTTGAAATGTTGTAGGATTTCTTGGATTGAAGTCTTGCATCATTCAAGTGTCATTTTCTTATCTTATTCTAGCACATTAGAATAGGGTTTTGTCTCATTCCAACTTTTCCTAGTCTTAGATAGATTTAGGGCTAGGGTTTTATGTAGATTTTGTCTCTCACAAAGTTTAAATACCAACTAGCAGTTTGACCAAGGCAACCCATTAGAAATCAAATTATCTTCTATTTTGCAGGGTTTTTTCAAAGATTCAAATCCAGATTCCTGTCAGAAAATTGAGTGCAGGTTATGGGATTCCATTTCTACTTTCGGATTTGCAAAAAATCCAAAGTGGACTAAGCTTCCCATAGTGGAGAATTAGTTCCACTGCACTAATTTTTCAGGAACTTTTACAGTTTCAAGTACTCATTTTGCATAAACAACTTTCTTGGCAGTTTCCCTAATCTGGGACTAAGTCGCCCAGCTTGGCATAAGTGTCCCAGTTGGCTCAAATATCAAAAATTCTAGAATTTCAGAGGTCTCTAAATCCCCAATCAGCTCTTCATCACTTTCCAGGTGCATGTTTTCTATCTTGCATCTTTATTTTGTCATTTATTGCATCTATTTCATCTTTTTTCATTTCACAGTGTGTTTTCCAGCACTTTGCATTTCTTAGGTTTTGCATCATTAAATCATTTTCTTTTCAGATCAGTGCATTAGTATATCATAATTAGACATATTACATCTCATTTACATTAATCTTGAGTGTAGAAATTTGCATTTTGGATCCCCATTCCTTTCTCCTTTTAGGTGAAAAACCCTAGAAGGAGCTATAGTAGTTGGGCAATCCAAAATCATTGTCCATATTACAGACTTCTAACATACATGTTTCTATTTTTATTGTAATTTAGGGACCATTGATGCACTATGCTCTATTCTATTTATCATAATCAAGATTTGCATATTAAAATGTGAATTTGTAAAACTATTAAACATAGTCCTTCATATTGAACTAATACTATTGTAAAATTTGAATCTTGTTCAAAAGATAAAAATAGTACTATGTTTGAAAAATTTGTAATGACACAACAAATTAGACCATTTTAATCCTAGAGTAACTCACCTAAATTCATATTTTTTTCTTAACATACTAAAATTTATTGGTATTCATCTTATACATAGTAAACCATTATAATCCATAGATGCATACCATGTAGAACATTTTACTAGTAAAATAGGGTATTCATGATTCAAGAAACTCACAAAGGGTAAACCATAAAAAATATTTATTCAAAATTAAATTATCAACCATACGAAACATCTTCTTCCGAATCATTATTTCACAAAAGATGGTTTGTTTAACTAAAATGCAATGGCCAATAACAAGTAAAATTCATTTTATAAAAAAAATGCATTGAAAAACCCTTGTTGTAGACTAGTTTAACAAACATATATTAGATTGGTTTATCATGGATTTTGTGGAGAAAACATTCACGTCACATACACAAAGGCATTGATTTAACATATTATGTTTTAGTATCAAAGAGAAGCTTTAAGTTTGACTTAGAGCATGTCTTTAAACAATTTATATATGGTGATAAAAAGATCCTTAAATGAGTTGTTACAAACATCAATTAGGCATTTAGGTGGCATAGATGAAGGTACTGCATATTAGATTTCTTTTGAAACTCTAAATGAAATGTTATTAGAATGATTTTGTTTCAGAACACTTAAGGTTTTTAAAGGATATGTTTAAATTCTTACATTAACATCTTTAAAAATCAAGAAAAAATTGTTGCAAAACTGTGTACCAAAACCAGCTCATAATGATTATAAGGAAAATGTAAGAATCAATAATTTGAATTTTGGGTTTTTTTAAACCATACATGACCAATCCCTTACAACACTAATATAATTTAGAATAGGAGAATGTAGATTTCAAACAAGGGATGAAGCATGTGGTTATTAGAGTTAACAATGATTCAAATATGTGGTGATTAGTGCATTTAAGGTAACACAAACCAAGGAAAGAACCAAATATAAAACAAGAGTGTGCCACATATCTTTCTAATTGTCTTAAAATAGCTTCTCAAAATAGGACCATAACTAAGTTGGACTAGATTGGGACATGTAAAGTATACCTTAACACAATATAATATATATGAATTGGAACACATAGTAGTCTAAATGCTTCATTAATTGGGCACTTCATATTTCACATTTATCTTAGTAGTTTCATTTCAACCTAACAAAAATGAGTATTTTAAAGCATTTAAAAATACTTTTTTGCAAATACAACATCATTGAAAAAATTAAATTGTTAATTGTATCAAAGTAAACAACCAATGAAGTGCCATATATACTATATTGCTAATATCATTAAAAAACTAATATTATAATTGTAAATAACGTCTTGTATATGTTGCTATTTTTCTTATAAACGTATTTTGTTTATTAATACATCTATTGATACTTGTTTGATCATAATGAATATTTTGAATTCTCACACAACCTTAATAACGACTTATTTTATTATAAATTAATGTTCTTCAATAAAACAAGAAATATGGTACAAATGGAGGCACAGTGATTTGGTCAGACTGCACATTTGACCGTATTTATTAATTTATTGAAAATCAGAATACAATGTGTTTTTTATTTTCAATTAATTAATAAATACAGTCAAATGTGAACCCTAATGACTAGGTCAACATTGCCCACAAAGACGCAGGTAATATCTTGGTGATAAATTTGACCACTACGTTGAAAGCAGGCGGCCGGCCACCATCGATTTTCCCGAGACTCCATTGATGTTCCCAGAACGGAGCTTGTCTATAGCAGATTGGATAAGATCTTGTCTGATCCTCTTAAAAGTCTTGATTTTAAAGTCCATGACAAAGGAGCCTGCAATAATATAGCAAGGTTTTCATCGAGGCAAACCTCGTCTTTAGTGCGCTCTAAGTCTCATAAATTCAATCTCCTTCCAGTAGTTCGGGCACTCTGGTCTTTACCAATTGTTTCTAGTTTCTTCTGTAGAGCTTTTGAGTTGCAGAATAAGGGATAAAAATGTGTTATGCAGTGAAGTGTAATGAGTGTGGAAAGAAGACATGGGCGGGCTGTGGAAAGCACGTACTGTCTGTGTATGATAAGCTGCCTCAAGGGGAGCGCTGTTTCTGCAAACCATGGCCTGGGGTTAAATTAGCTGAAGCAACGACTGTGGATTCCATAAACACTAAAGCTGATCGGAAAACGACCTCTACAACCTAAACCAGAATGAGTTTATTAAAATCTATAGTACAGAATCTAGGTTTGTTTTGAAATATGCTTAATACTAGAGATTTTCATTTTTATTAGTATTTGGTTTTAGTTTTACCTTGATTGATCGTTTGATTTGACAAACTAGGGACCAAATTATTCATCTAAGACTAGTGAACTTGTAGGCATCTAAAATTTCTGACTTTGTTTATTGTGCGTGCAGATTGCAAGGTATATGAAAAGTGGAGAACAATCTAGTCAAGCTATGTGTTAGGATTTTTAGAATAGATTTTACTTTTGGTTTCATATAATAAATAGCAAAGAAGTGGATGATCGTCCACCTTTCATTTGCTGAGCTTTGTAATAAGAGGAGGAAGATGATAATCTACCTCTTGAACAATCATTAATTAGAATTTGAGGTTTCTACTGATTTCATATAATAAATAGCAAAGAAGTGGACAATCGTCCACCTTTATTTGCTGAGCTTTGTAATAAGAAGAACAACCTCTCTAACAATCATTAATTAGAATTCGAGGTTTTTGTTGGGTTCGTATAATAAATAGCAAAGAAGTGGACGATCGTCCACCTTTCATTGCTAAGCTTTGTAACAAGAAAAGGAAGATCATCATCTACCTCTCAAACAATCATTAATTAGAATTTGAGTTTTCTATTGGTTTCATATAATAAATAGTAAAGAAGTGGATGCTCATCCACTATTCATTTTCTAAGCCTTGTAATAAGAAGATGAAGATGATCACCTACCTCTTAAAAAATCATTAATTAGAAATTTATTTTTCTACTAGATTCATATAATAAATAGCAAAGAAGTGGATGATCATCCATCTTTCATTTTCTGAGCCTTGTAATAAGAAGAGGGAGATGATTGTCCACCTCTTGAACATTTTGTAGTGTCGAAAAAAGGATCCTTTGACATTTTTCACACTCGTTTGGGTTATCCTTGTGGATTTTGGTTTAATGTTGCCTTGATTTAGTGTTGTAATGTGGATAACACATTCACATTAGGTCCTGGGCCCTTGTGAACTAATGGAATTTAATGGTGCCTTGCAAAAGTGTTATAAAGTGTTGTAACACACTTTCACACTTTTCTAGGGTTTTACCAATTAACTATGCATAATAAAAGTAATTTTAATCATAATTAATCTTATCCTTTCCTTATTTGGAGTGTTATAAAGTGTTGTAATACATTTTCACATTCCTCTAGGCTTTTCATTAATAATTTGGATTTCTTATGCTTTAATTGGCCCCATTGTGCATCCACAAGCCTCATTTATTTCATCTTTTCGAGGGTAATCCTGACACAAATCAATAACCAATCATAATTTAGGTGTTCCTAGATTCTATGGCCTAGATTTAGTGTCTGGGATTCATTTTCCACCTTGGGCGAATGAGTCCCACCTAGGTCCTTTTAGCCTCAATGCAGGTTTCACACATTTCTAGACACTCTTGATTTTTGGTCCCATACATTATATGTGATGGGAATCATTCGCCACCTTGGGTGAATGAGTCCCATGTGACCAAAATTCAAATTTAATTCAGATTTTTGGCAAGATTTTATTCTCCTAGATCTGATGTCATCTTTTAGTGTTGTAATTTTAGGAATTCTTGCATAATTAAGTATATATACAAGGTTTTTTCTATCATTTCATCCTGTCAGGCAATCAAGTCACTTAGCATTCAAGAGAGTTCACAAGAGCATTTGAGCATTGAAGGAATTTCAAGGGTAGATTATCAAGCATTCAAGAGCATCTTCAATTGTCATTCATCAGGTCAAAGATTGCTTGCATCATGTTGTTTTAGAGATAACAATTGTTATGTAGGATTTGTGTTTCAAGCAAGCATTGCATTTAGGATCAATCAACATCAAGTAAGATTCCATGTCTACATCCTTTGGAGCCATTACTTACATTTTTACAACACTTAATTGCAAGGGTTTGGGCTAGGTTGCAAATTTATTAAGAAGCAAAGTTGGAGAAAAGTTGTCAAAGTTGTCATCAAGCCTTAGAGAAGCTTAGAGAAGACCTATAGGTGGTATTCTGTAGTTTCAAATTCGGAAACCAATCAAGAAGAAAAGAGTAGACTGAGAGGCATATAATCCACTTCAGAATTTCTAGAAAAGCAGAAGTGGACTGATTCACCACTATTGGTGAATGAGTCCCAATGTATAGGCCTGAATCAGGATTTTGTAGATTTGGATACCCTTTTGGCTGAAACCTGCTCTAGTGTATTTTTCTAGAAAACTGGATTGATTTTCCCAACTTGGCATGTGAGTGCCAATAAGTTTCAATAGTAGATTTTTTAGTGATCCAGACCTCCATTTTTCCTTCTTCAATCTTCTAGGCATACAATTTTTGTTTCATAGCTTTTCATTACAATTTTTCCATCCTTTTAGGTCATTTAGCATTTGTTTGCATATCACACCACGTTTTCCAACTCATTGTTATTTCCAAGTTTACACTTGGAAATGAACTCTCATTAGTTATCATTCAATTGCTAGAACCTTCCCTTTGTCAGATTTCAATCTCCTTTGCATTGAAATCTCAAGGGTTTGTTCTTGAGTGAAAGGTTGAGAAATTGGTCTTTCTCCTTTTAGGTCCAAAACCCTCGAAGCAATAGAAAGCACCAATTTTTCTTCATTTTAGATTTATTATTCTTTTAATAAATTTTCTATATAATAGAGCTTAGTAGTGTGAGGATTTATTGGTGTTTTCATATGACTATAAACAAGGAAAAAGTAATTAATATAATTTTTCTCATATATATGTATATTATTTATTTATTTTCAACCTTTATTTGAAGAGTGGGATTATGCTTTCTAGCAATTAAATTGGTAACTAGTCAATGCTTTGATACTATGTCACATGATTTTGTATCTATTAACACGCATGATTTTCTCTTTTTCGAGAATGGTTTGAAGTAAAATATCATCTCACGCATGATTTTCTCTTTTTCGAGAATGGTTTGAAGTAAAATATCATCTCCATTTTATAAGGGTTGATTAATGATTCAAATTTATCCTTGGCTAATTCATTTATTTTAACTTAGTTTTGTTTTTCAACATTTGTTTTAGCCAAAAAAAGTTGAGCAAGATATTGAAAAATGATTGGATCGGAGAAGAAGAGCTAGGGCATAGGGAAGTAAGAGAGGAAAATTAAGGTGGTTTGTAACTTTTTTTTAGTAGTTCCTTTTACTAGCTTGTGGAGAGGTTGATAAACATGTAGAAAATTTTCACCATCAAAGATCAATTGAAGGGCATGCATCCATGAAGGTGGTCATTGATAAAGGTTTGTGTGGGGTATGCATTACTTTCTATGACCTTGTGAAGGCCCCAAGGCATGGTAGTTGCTATATGGATAGCAAGTTTTTATTAATCCATGAAAAGTAATACTTAATTCGTAGATTAAAAATAAATTTGTTTTATAACGTTTTCTTTTCCCAAATATAGGTTAATACAATGTACATCAATTTTATGTAATCATTTTACCATTGACATTCTTGAGAAGTTTAACCTATTTGTGAGTGTCATGGGTAAAGAAAATTATAATAATTTAACACATGCATTAAAGGATGTGGCTTGGTTATAGAGAAATTTTATTTGTATTAATTTTGATTACATATGGTCATTAAAAAAAATTCTATAGTTAAACTACTATTTCTTTTATAAAGGAATTCTATGCATCATGATTGTACTAAGAATATTGATGTTCAACATTACTTTTTATGAGACATGATGGAGAATGCTTAAGGCCTTGTTAAAGAAAGTTACAACCTAGGGAAAAGTTACATATCCCCTCATAAAGAAAAAGAAAATGGATAATTTCTCCAAATGAAATAAAAGAATGGACCTTAGATATTTTACTTAAATCATTTGTTTTTCTTACTCATGTATTCAAAAATCATCATGTTAAGTTTAAGAAAGTCTATATTAACATGCTATTAACCTTACAAATCTTTTGTACATTTTAATGTCCTAAATTTGACTGAAGGAGAAAATATAACTAACAATTTTATTTTGAATGCTTACATATAATATCAACTAATTTATTTACCATGTTTGACATGGTGACACACTACACACATCAGATGGCATTTCCCATGCAATTTCATCATTGACACATCACCCCAAGTTGTGGTAATCGATGGATAACATAGATGGGTGCATGAACTCCATCGTGTGCATCGTAAATCATTGAAAAAGATAAATTTAACAAGCTGAGGAGGTTAGGAATTGGTGGAACATCTCTATTTTTGGGACAACTATGTTTAGGATTGCCAAGAAACTGAGGGAGGTAAAAAATAGGATCAGAAGATGGAACTTAGAAACCTTTGGTAATATCTTTAGTGTCAAATCTAAATTACAGCTTGAAATGAAGGATATTCAAGAAAAAATCCAGCTCGAGGGATACATTGCTGATAACAAGATGAAAGAAAATGAGCTACTTGTGAAGATGTATGATATAATAGCCAAAGAAGAGGAATTTTGGAGATAGAGATCGAGGGCTCTGTGGCTGTTAGCTGGAGATAAAAATACCATATTTTTTCACATGTGAACTGTGCTAAAACATAAAGCCGCTAATAGGATACTCACATTGAGTACAATGAAACCCGTTTTGAGAAGGATGATGACATACAAAGAAAAGTTGTCCTTTTCTTCAGTAATCTTCTTTTAGAGAGTGATGGAGTAAATCATGAAATGCAAGATTATCTTTCTGAGGCCATCTCTAAGCTTGTTAAGGATGAAGATAATAAGATGCTAACTACTATCCTATCCAGGGAAGAAATTAAGAGAGTTGTCTTCTCTTTTGAAGGCAACAAGGCTCCAGGGCCTGATGGGTTTCCTATGTTCTTCTTTCAGTGGTTCTGGGAGATTGTTGAAGAGGATGTGGTGAATGTTGTTAAAGATTTCTTTGGGTCAAGGAGTCTCCTAAAGAAACTAAGTGCTACTTTCCTGGTCATCATCCCTAAACGTCCTAGAGCTATGGATTTTGAAGCCTTCAGGCCTATAAGCCTTTGTAATTATTTCTATTAAATTATCTCTAAGGTATTGACTTCTAGGATTTTGACTATTCTACCTTCCTTGATCTCTCCTCAACATAATGGCTTCATTCCTGGAAGGTAGATACTCAACTCAATTATTACAGTCCATGAAAATATTCATTCACTCATAGAATCTAAGACTAGAGGTTTTCTTCTTAAATTGGACATTTCAAAAGCCTATGATCGTGTTGATTGGGACTTCTTCCTCAAAATTATGATGGTTTTTGGCTTTAGCAATAGAGTCCTTTAGATGGTTGGTCAACTTATCTCTACCGCTTCCATTTCTATTATCGTGAACGAATCCCCTTCACATTTTTTTAAGAATTCTAGAGGTTTAAGGCATGGAGATCCCATTTCCCCTATTTTATTTACTATTATCGTGGATTGCCTTGGGAGGAACTTGAAAAGAATGGTTGATCAGGGATGTTTAACAGTATTGAGGCCTTCTTCTAGTAACTTGGTGTGCTCCCACCAAGAGTTTTTGGATGATACCATTTTGATGGGGAAATATATAGTGGCAAAAGCTAGGAATCTTTAAAAAGTCTTGGATGACTATGAGAGGGTGTATGGTTAGATTGTTAATAGACATAAGAGCTCTTTATTCTTCTTCAACACTCTAGAGCCAAGACAAAATAAGATTGCTAGAATTCTTGGATGAAGAGTGGAATCCTTACCATAAAATTATCTTGCCTTGCCTTTGGGCCTTAATCCTCCTGAGTCCTTTTGGAACTCTTTGGTTGATAGGTTCAATAAAAATCTTGCTAGATGGAAAGGAGCTCTTCTCAGCCAAGCTAGAAAAATCTAGCTCCTCAAAGCTACTCTTCAGAACCTTCTAATCTATGCCTTAAGACTTTTTAAAATCCCCTCCAAGTATGCAAATGCTATTGAAAAAATTTTAAAATGCTTTCTTTGGTCGAGTGTTGAAGAAAGAAAAAGAATTCCTCTTATTGGTTGGGATTCTATTTGTAGACCTCCAAATTTGGGAGGTTTGGGTCTTAGAAAGATTAGAACGATGAATAGGGCTCTCCTTGCAAAGAAAAATTGGAGAGCTTTCTCATTCAATGGAGAATGTAATAGTATTTTAAAGAGAAAATATATGGAAAATATTGGGTCTCTCAGGACTTTGTTTGACTCTCCAAATCTACCTCGTGGGTCGGCTATCTGGAATGATATGATTAGAGAGAGAGACATTATTGATTTAGGAGTCGGTTGGAGCATAAGAAATGAGAATCAAGGAAGGTTCTGGGAAGATAGATGGTTGATGAAGGAGCCTTTAAAATCATATGAAAGCTTCAATGGATGGGCTAAGACCTACAAGGAAATTTATGGGAATCATGTCAAGGACTACTGGAGTAATGGGGGATGGGTGAATCTATGTCATATCAGTTTGGACTTGGCACCGATTCAATCCTCTCTAATGGCAGTTAGGATGGGGTCGAGTCAAGAGGATGATCTTTTAGTTTGGACAGCTAACCCTTTGGGAAGCTACTTGGTCTCTTTGACTGTCTCTTTGTTGTCCCTTTTTCCTGCCCCCCTCCCTTCTGGGCTAAATCTTGGATTAAACACATGAATCCTAAGGTCAACATATTCTTTTGGATTCTTCTCTAAAATAAAGTGCTCACGGTGGATAATCTCTACAAACGTGGCTTCTAGATCCCGAATTGTTGTTACTTGTGTAAGGAAGAAGCTGAAACTGGTAATCATCTATTCCTCCATTGTCTGTATGTGAGTTCTATTTGGGGAAGATTTCTCTCTCTGGAATATCTCGTGGGTGATTCCTGCCTCTATCGAAGACCTTTTTATTTAGTGGAATGCTCCATCCTCGAATCCTACTATCCACAGATTATGGTCTTTTACTTTCCCTTATATAGCCTGGGGTGTGTGGAAGGAGTGAAATAATAGAATCTTTAGGGATAAGGAAGCTCCAAAGAATATTGCGTATGAGAAAATATATAGGCTAATGGTCAAAAATATCAATAATATCACTTTTTAGGAGAATAAGGAGGTTGTGGTATGTTCTAACTATTACCTCAAGATGGAAAAATATTGGAATATAAAGAGTGATGTTTCTAAGGCTTCAAGACGAGCTAAAAAGAACTGTGAGGTATTAGTTGGAGTCACCCTCCCAGGGACTAGATAAAAGATAATTTTGACGGGGTGGCCAAGGGAAATCTGGGGCTGACAAGGAGTGGGGGAGTGATAAGAGATTATAATGGAAAGTTTGTTGTGGCAGTGGCTATCTCCTTGGGCACATAGTCTAATCACTTAGTTGAAGCCATTGGATCTTTCTAGGTAATTGACCTCGCTAATAGAATGATATTTAAAAATATATGGATTAAGGGTGACTCTAAAAACATTATAGAGTGTCTCCTAGGAAAGTCCCCCCCCCTCATGGACTATTAAACATTGGATAGAAGAAGCTAAATATTTATTATCCAACTTTAAAAAGGTAAGAATATCCCACATTTTTAGGGAAGCAAACAACATGGTCGACTATTTTTCTATTGATGGAGTCAAACAAAATGGTCAACAAACGTGGATGAATCTTAAGGATATGAGAGATGATGTCAGAGCCTTAATAGAGTATGATATCACTCATGGGAAAGCTATCTCATTTAATGATGATTAAGGAGAGCAATGCTAGACCTGCTATGACATCATTTGATACGATGGTGGCGTCATAATAATCTCTACAGGCTATAAGAAATGGCATGTTTTGTGGGTGCTTTGGTTATGTTGCTGGCTCTCTGTTTCGTTCATTTTCCTTGCAAGAAAAAGAAGCAAGGTTAATGCTATATTGGGGGGAATCAAAAAGAGGGTGGAGCCGACTAGCTGTGAGAAGAACAAGAAAAATTTGAAGGTTTGGAAGCAAATTAAGAAGGGTGGGCTAAAGCCTTTCATTGAAAAACTCCATGGTCCTGACCCAAAAGTTACAGATTATTTTGCTAAACATTGGAAGAAAGGTGAAATTATCCTCTTAGAGAGAAAGGTTAAGGTGGATGAGAACCTCATTGGGGAAATCACTCATCTGTCAACTCAGGGGATCAAGTTCTTTCGTGACAAGAATTTTTCAAATGAAGTTGTTATTAGTTTTCCCAGAACTGATGCAGAAAAGAAGGAGCCAGTTAAAGCTTCCAACAGTTATTTTGATGCTAGGACAATAAAAAAGATTTGGAGAGAGGTGCTCAGAATCCTTATGGAGTACATTATGTTGGACGACAGATTTACCAGGGTCTATGGTCATCATTTTACCCTCCTTAATCATTTTTAACATAAGGTAAGGTTTTTATTTCCTCACTACTTGCTCTGCTCCTTGAATAACAGTATTGAGAAACATAGAAAAAGTTCTAGGAAGAATCTAGTTCTGCATACTGGCCTTATTCGGCTTATTCGTGAGCATTATAAAAACATGTCAACCCTGTCCAATCCCTTATCGGCCTCTGCGTCGAAAGGGTATGATACTAATATTAGCACATCCAAGGACAAAGATGAGTCAGACACTGAATGAGAAGAGGATGATTCTCCCTCCCCCAAAAAGAAAAATAAGGAAACCCTTCTAAGAAAACCCTTGAAGAAAAAAGATTGCTCTATGAAAACCCTCATTGGCACTCCTTAGGAGATAAAAATTAAGAAGAAGGACCCTTCCGCAAAAAAAATGGTTTCATATTCTAAGGACTCTCCAGAGGACAATACTGTTGCCTCTAAAGCTATTGAGGATTCTTATACCTCACACCCTACAACAGACAAAGAGAATAGACCCAAATTCCCCAAAAATCTTGATCTTAATGATCACTACTTCAAGTCAGACCGAGAATTTCTAGATGATATTTTGGATATTGTGAGAAATGGGGTTGTTGACTACTTTAGGATCATTAGGTTGGTTTTCCATGATATTAAGGACCTCAGCTTAAAAAATAGGGCTATTACTAGCAAGTTGGATTAGATGGAAGCAAAAAAGCTTTCCCAAAATACTGTTGAGGTTTTGTGGGTTGTGGAAGAGAAAAGGGCAATGGCCAAGTGCATTCAAAGAATTGTTGAGCACACACACAAGATGCAAAAGGAAAATGAGAATAATTTTAAGCATTTGGAAGCAAAAATTAGAAAAATCAGGGAAACTATGTAAACCATCATGGAGCATTGCCACAAAATTGTTAAAAAAAATGCTACTATTTTGAGCACTATGGTGGAGAAACTAGAAAATACCCATCAGGGGTCACTGGTTGTGGACCTGGAAGAGGATAAGGGTAAAAGTAAGAAAGAGGATTTTGGCCCTTCGAAGAGGACTAAAGCCAACCTGAGAGAAAAGCGGATTCTTTGCCTCAGGAGATACAGGATCTTAAAAAGGTGAATCAGGAGATGTGCAATCTCAAGGCTGAGGTTGCTGAGACTTTAAAGTCCTTAGGTTAGCTTTGGTTATGCTTGGTGCTAGCTTTGTGCTGTATTTTTGCTGGTTCTTAGTTGGTGGCTGCTATCCTTTTTTGTTTTTTCCTATTTTGTAGCCTTCCTTTTTTTGGGTTCTTTGATGGCACATTTTTCTCTGGTTTGTAAACTCTGTGGTTTCAGGTCCCTGTAAAACCCATTTTTTGCTCTATCAAAAACATTTGCATTTCATAGGGTGTTATAATTAACTCCCTATGAGATCTAGAAAACTAGGGTTTTGTTTGGATACACTTCTATGCAATAATGTCAAATCTAGTAGAGCCAAATTTTATATGTTTCACCTTCTTTTAATGCTCATAAAAATCCACACTATACATCTCTTTAATAAACATGTGAATTAGAACATTCATAGGGTGTTACCCTTAACCTTCACCATAATGATATTACCACTAAGTCATCTTTGTATTAAAATAATCACTACCATCCTTATTGGTTGTGGCATTAATACTTACTCCCACACTCGTATCAATATAAATGTAGTTAAGTCATGCCACTATCAATGCGATAACTGATATGCATGCATGAAAACACTAGTTAATTTTTTTTTATCTAATACCTCATATCATTATTATTGATATTATCCATAATGTTAATATCAATATTGTTTAGATCATTATTAACTCTCTTATAACAATAATACATTGTCATGGTTCTCCTTTTCTATTTTACTAAAAAATACGAATATTGTTATTAATGATATTTAAAATTTCTTTTAAATATTCACATTCTTACTTATAAATATTAATATTTCTCAACAAACTAATTTTAATATTAATATTATGATTAATAGTATAGCTTAATATTTATAATGTTTGGTATTACTAATATTAATATTCTCTTCAATATTAATATTAATGGTATGACTAGTATCAATACCATTCTTGATAATGATCTCAATAGCCATCAAATTTACAAATTTGCAAATTAGTTACCCATGTGCACAGTACCCTACGAGTAATGTTGGTTGTTTTACTTAAACATCAAACAACTTGCGGAAGGCCTTACAAAAGATTAGTTGGGGATTACAACAAAAATTTTGGAAATTGAAGACTTATAATAATGTCCACGAGACTTCGTCAAGCAATCATTGGGACCAAAAATAGCCACTAAAGTTATTTTACCCACAAACAACCTGTATGCCCTCTATAAATACGTGCTAAATTTGCTTTCTTGTAACATTTGAAGTATAATTTAGAGGCAGATCAGAGCTCTGTGTAGGTAGACAGGCTTGCAGGAAGATTGCCCAAGATGGCTTATGTAAGGCATTTGTTTGTTCTATTTTTTTTTAGTTTTTAACATATTGTAAAAGAGAAACTATTAATCTCATGGGCTCTTGTATTATCTAACATTGCAGAAAACTGTTATGAGCGTAGACATGGATTGCTACAAATGCAAGAAAGTTGCCTTGCATTCTGTCACAAGAATAGATGGTATAATATTGTTGTGCAAAATTAATCTCTTTTAAATTGTTTCGATCTTCATATGTCACTCCAAAAACATGGAAGATGAAAACAATAAAGTTTCATTCTTTAAATTTTAGATATCTCTATGTGCTACTTGAGAATGTTTTTTTTTCCAAATTCTACTCTATACAAATTATCTCATCCTAACTTGTTTGAAAAATTAAACTTTTGTATTACTACAAATCTATGATAGGTAAACAAAAGGGTATGTCTATAATTTTACTTATTTTAATGACTACCATCTGCTCTACAGTCTGGTTGAGTTTTATGCAAGATTGATCGGTTGTTCCGATTTGACTAAAGCCACATCTTCATCTCTCTTCCCTTTGAAGTCTACCATGATATCAACTCGACATGGAACTCATATTCATTGTGTCTTCTTTGCTTTGTTCTCCTATCACTACTACATAGAGGGGAAATTTAAGATAATTTTTGAATAAATTGTCTTAAGTTGAGACAAAAAAAAATTGTTTATTGTCTCAAGTATTGTCTTAAAAATTGTCTCTATAAAGACAATATGAAATAGAAATATTTTTGTCTCTTTAGAGACAATTTCACTTTTTCCTCTTTAGAGACAATAATCGGGATCAAAGACATATTGTCTCTACAGAGACAATATGTAAAAATTGTCTTTCTAGAGACAATATGTAAAAATGTATTAAAAAAAAAAAATTTATTTTAATTATGATTTTAGTGTGGTTTTCAACATTCAATGTTTTCAAATTCCCATCGTCCTCCTATTGGTTGGAGTTTTTATTTTTATTTTTCCAAATGCGATGGAAAATTATGACAAAAATTATCAATGATTTTGAAGTTGGGAACAATGAACAGTTGTCGAATACGCAAAGCATAATATTCATAAAAAACAAAGAAAATAATGCATCATAATCTGAATTCATAAAGTTAATGCCAATAAGTATTTTTTTGTTTATAGTTTATAAAACTATTCATACAATCATGAGCAACACGTACATCATAACATGGCGTGAGAAAATGATTCATTTCTATGAACGAGAAAATGTTAATATTTTCCTAAAAGCTAGTGGAATATACTCAACTACCGGCATAACTCTTTCGAGCATGGCAAGGTAGCTTGACAAAGAGTTGAATCAATTGTCCAGACTAGGCAATTTTGCTTCAGAGTGGGAACTTTCTTCTTCTTGTCTGCCTATGTCTGGTCCTCTCAAAGGCTGATAACCTTTCATTGTAACAATCCACTAAATCATGTACTTTGTTATTGATGAATGATATGATTTCCAAATCATCTTTGAGCATAGCATAGCCTTTCGAGATTTTGATACAATTTTGGAGAGAGTTGAATTCTTCCATTAAGATAATCAATAGAGTGAAAACAAAATTTTCCTTCAAGGAAACAATATTAGATTTAACAAATAAATCGTTTAAAGAACCACAAATCCACAAGTCTCTACACATGAATTGAAAATAATAAATCTGCAAATGAAACCCCAAAATAATATCCAATTATATGTAGCCACTACACTGGTCATTTGATAGCCCAAAAGTGAAAATATGTGATCCCAAAAAACTTTTACAAATATTTTCTTTCATATTAACTTACTGCTCAAGCTGGGCTGCAAACTGTGCAACTTTAAGTTAACACTGGTTAACTATACTAGTAACTTCTTCACCTTGATAGAGCTTTGTAACTCACTCAAACTATTCCAAAGCCAGTTCCAAATTTTCTTCAACTTCATATATTTCACCGAATTCCTGTAGAAAACAATATTTTGAATTTCAATAAAAATCACTCTCTAAAAAACACAAGTAAATTTACTCATAACCTAATCATCATAAAGATATTCACAAAATAACCATACAACTTCTACAATGAATGCCTTGTACATTACATCCAACAAAGAAATTTGTAGTCTTAACAACATATCAAAACATATTATCATGATAATAAGAATCCTTACACTAGTTCAAAGTCAAACTTTGACAACCTTAAAAGATTAGGCCATCCCACACCCAATTCAAGCATTGAATTACCTTGCAGTGTTTTGCAACCATCGACAATCTTCTTATCTCCAAGAAGAGATTAATAGCATCTGCCAAAAAACTTCTGGCAACAAGTGATGACTTTTCTCCAAGTTCTCTTAGGATTGCAGCTGTCGAAATCAGATTTGGTACGTGATCAAGTTCAATTGCTAGAGATTTTGAAAAGGCTATGAGAGCTTCTTTGTATAAGCCTTGATCTTCATACAATTTACCTGCAAAAAAAAAGAAAAAAACCCATCAAATTCCTACACAATCCTCGAAAAAGTCTCATGTACAGAATAAATCTGCAACTTATTGTAAGTTGACTTGATTATAAGATTCATCTTGCACTTTCTTGCAACCACTTCCTACAATTTATAGAATAAATGTCTTGTTTTACTTCGTTGCAACTTGAGTTTATTAAAAAGGTTGAATAGAATATGCTCTATCAACCTTTAATTAGGAATTCAACTAACATTCTTGCCATTCCTTTTATGTTCAAATGTTTTGAACATGCCAAAACAAAAATAATTTAGTTGAAGGTTCAAGATGTTCTGATTGTGGTGTGCTATGTATGCAGCCTTTTCAAAGTAAAATCTACTATGAAAATTTTATTTCATATAGTTGGAATTTAATACAGGACAATTTGAGGTTGCTTGAGCAAAATTTTGTTGTCAACGTATTATAATAAAACAACATGATGTCCTAGCAGAGAAATTTTTTACGTGTGCATTCTAAATAATATTGCACACTTACACTCTATCAAGAAATTTTAAGTCTGCGAGAGTTTCTCAAAGTACATATTTGATGGTGTGTTTACTTTAAAAGTGTGCATATTGGTTTCCTATCCATGAACCATGCTTTGAACTTTTGAAGGTATCAATGAATAGGTTTACTTATTGAGTTGTTCTACTATATTCATGCCTACAACTTTTGCATGGCATGATAGTTAAAACTATGATGTGTTGTAAACGTGTCCCTACCAAACAAAGAAAATCCACTAAAATAAATTTAATTGGCCTAAACAGGATCAAGGATAAAAAGGCATTGAGTAGGACCAGAGTATATAGCAACTTCTCAATAAATAGAACTAAATAACCTTTTAAGAGTACACTTCAGCATTTATTTTGATGAAGCTAGGAAATTTTTATGCTTTTAAAGCTCCTTGCATCGCCTGACTACAATAAAACCATGAATACAGAAAAAAAAGAAAATTTGATGTTTTGAAATCCATCTCTCAATACTTACGAGAATGCATTAGATTTTTAATTTCTGGAATTTGATCTGTGTTGGATTTAAACATCTCAAAATGTCGTCCCTCAGTAGCAAATACACTAATAACACTTTTCTTCATTTATGTTGAAAGGGCAAGAGTAGTTACCTAGTACACAAGCACCTTAAAGCTTTTATCAACTATGTTCCACAACATTTCATTGACAGGAAAGGGGAGAGCAGGGAAAGCTGGGAAGCATTTTGAGGATGACAGTCCAAAGGGGCATTTTTCAAGATGGTAGGGGATAGCAATACACACACATATGATATTTACAAGCATAGCTATACACAAAATCGCAATTCAAGTTTAGACATTCAAAAAGTTTATGAAATTCAATTTTCAATGTAACATGTTCATTAATTTGAATATAGCAGCAATAAAAAATAGAAATTTTTGTAACTATAACTGTCTATGTATGAATGCTTTGTAATGGTGTTTAAAAGAATGAATTGAAATTGTTTTTCTGTTCATGTATATCTGTATCTATGTTATCCACCCCTCTTGTTTCCCACAAATTCAATAACTGATGTTTCACCAGTTGCATAGGAATTCGACGAATTAATGATATCCATGAGGACCATGCTAATATCCTGACAAAGTGATGGAGTCCAAATATATCAAAAGAAATTTATAAATTTCTTTAAAATATGATTAAAATATTAAAAAAATCAGTAGTTTATCTAGAACAAAATCACATTGATCATATTCAAGTTGTGTTCAAAGTTAGTCTCATGATTGTAGATCAGTAATGTCAGCTATAAATGGCATAGTGTTTCACAAAAAGTAATAGCTTTGAGATAGGATAGGATTTTTCCCACCAAAAATAGAATTTCAGGAAGGCACAAACCTAAACATTCAAGCTATAAAGTATAACTATTGAATAGGCCATTTGTTGCTAATGTTTTATGCTAACCATGCCAAGCAGATCCAACAACATGATGAGACACTAGAAGATGGTGTGACATCATTGAGAATTAGGAAGTGAAGTTGATTGACAAAAGTGGAAATATTTCATGCTAATAACATTGCAAATTAGAGCCTTTAAAGGATTAAGTGTCAATTTTTTGAGGTGTTAATATTTCCGCAAGTTTGTATAGAGGTACAATGTGGGAATTAGAATAGGAGACAATAGAAAAATATGAATTCCAATAGTTAACAAGAGATGATTAAATGATTTTCCAAGCCCAGTAAGCACTAGGCATTTAGACACTATTTGCAATAAATGTAAACATACAACAGACACATGAAGTACTATACTGTTAGCAATGAAGGTAAGCTCAAGTGAATTCTAATTGATGAATTTTGTTTGGCATGCAAAAAGTAGTCATAGTGATATTTCATTTTCCATTTCAAATCTATCATAGGTTCAATCTTTTTCACATAATTTCATTTTGTATCTCTCCCATATCATTTTCATTCATCAATAATGGAAAACTTGAAGTTACCTTATTAAGCAAATCACCAATGACCTCATATCTCATTTGGGCCCCTGCAACTATAGGAATGTGTGTGTATTGGAATGGAGATCATAAATGTCACCTGCCTGTAGACAATTATCAAAGTAAGCAAATCAGGTAGAAATGTCTAAATTACTACCTTTCCTATACTATAATTCATAAAAATGAATTAACCGAATGTCAAAGATGAATTTATGACAAGATTTTCAAACAAGAAAGGAAATGACACAAGTTTTAAAAAATGATGCACCTCTTAAACAATTATTTATTTTTAATTTTTGGCACTGTTTCCGATTATGCAGTAGGACTATGTGGGATCCTCTTATCTTTTATATCATGTCTTGTAACTTTTGTGTTCATACAATAATCCCATATTTATCACAAAACAATAATCTATACGTAATAAGACCCCCCAAATACACATCCTAGCTCTAATAGGTAACTTATTTTCAAAGAAATCTTATAGTAGATGTCATTCATTGGGTAAACATTTTTTCACTGTAAATCAATACTCTAATAGTGTATTGTTAATCTACATCCCTGGTATATTTTTGGATATAGACACAACCATATATCCACACTAAAATAATGATGCACAACCATCTCTTCATAGATGTGCCTACATATAAACTTAGGTAAACATAAATAAAAATGTGACTTGATGCTGGTTTCTCTCTTAGAAATTTGTAGGAGTTTTGACTGTGGGAAAAGGAAGTACTTGAATAGCTAGCAATCCCAAAAAGCATGGTTTATTAGAGGTGAGTTAGCTCCAGATGTCTTTGATCTCCCTGCATTCAAGTTTCGGAGTAAATCTCATAGGAATTAGAATAAAGCTAATTTAGAAAGCTTTGGCGAGACTCAAGTACTTTATTTAGAAAATTCATCCATACGCAATGTTTCATGCATACATATTTTCAAATTTTCCAAGGGACTAATATTTTTTTTCCTTGGATACCCAGATATCCTCATTAGGCAGGGCCCATCACCACCACATACACGTTGTAATTGAGAAAGTTTTTATAAGTTTATACGAATGCATTTCAGCATAACTTTGATGGGTGTTTCTGATTGGCACTAAATTCATAAAAAAAAATAAAAAGTGAAAAAGAGATTGCAGCAAAGACTTGATGCAAAACTTGTATAGGTGACATGAAGACAGAAAACTCATCGAATGTGTGTATAGTCGATAGAGAATGTAATTGTTTGGTGGATAGTCTAGTTGTGGGTGGCAGCCCATGTCATTGCAGATGAGCTCATGTAATGCCCTACAATGCTAACAGCTAGATATTAAAGTGGAACTAAATACTCAGCTGCTGGAACATGAATTATATACTATATGTTATCTTAAGCTGGATTGTCTTGAATACCCTTTAAAGACTTGAAAATGAAGTACTATTGGCATTACAAACACCAGTCAACTATGTACTATGTACAATGAAACATTCAAACTGCAGATATACTTCAAAGTTCGAACAGTCTACTAGAAAATGCAGAAGTTGCAATAGATAGTAGAGATTCAAAGATTACATTGAAATAGTATTTGATAAATCGCCAATTTTTTTTGGAATTTAAAATGGGATTAAACAAATCTCTACTTTTAGCTGAGTATGTTCAAAATTTTTAAAGAAAAGGGAGAATAGGCAAGGCATAACTAATTCATTACTACCATGTTTAGTAGAATTAAATGACCACCTTAAAAAAACATATCAGTTGATTGAATCTACAATTTAAATTGGAATTGATTAATGTGAAATAGTTGTTACGAGATTTTAAGGGGAATGAAGTATGATCAGTCCAAATTGTAATTGAGAATAACAAGAGTGTGGGAAACATATATTGGAAACTTAAATGGAGAACTACTTAACAAAGAAAAATTGCATGAGGTGGGGGCAATATATATTATAAGGGAATTTAACAACTACTTCAATATCTTAGAGAAATTTCAGAAAAAACCCATGATAGCATAAGACTAAATAGTTTGTTATTTTTGCATAAAGAAATCAAAAGCATGCTACATAGGGTTTTCATATTTATTGCCTTTCACCTTTTCACAAGCTGCTTACATGGTAGCAGCTTTACTTTTTCATGAACTTGTCCCATGGAGAAAGTTATGAAGATAAAGTAGATTTTGAAAAGATTGATTATAAAGAAAAAAGGAGGTTGGTTTCAAGAGAAAAAATTTAGTGCTCTTTGGAATATTTTGGTTACAAACTATCATGATATGACTAGTTTTTTGTATCCCATGGGCTTTAAGTTTTTTTTCTTCTTGTTTTCAGTCCCTTGAAGTGTTAATTGCTTGCTGGTATTTTACTATCATTTTACTGCTTATTCTATCTTGTTTCTCTTTAATGTTGATCAAATTTCATCAACCTATCATGTTTCGTTGGCAAAAACACTAGGAGAAGTGATGTCTCAAAAAAGTAGAGAATAAGTTTATGGATGATGTAATGATGAGAGAACTGACCTTGTTATTCAATCTTGGAGAGTCATCTTTGAGCCATGTTTCCTGCATCCCTATTTGGTAGTGGGCATAGCAAGAATTGATAAATATACTCCCACTCGGTGAGCTCTCAAATGCTTTTAGTGCATTAAGCATTTCCAGTATGAAACCTACAGAGATACCAAAATGAAACCACTCAACAATAAATCCTTTCACTTCAAACCAATTAGTAATATAGAGTAGACTGCATCATAACTTCTCTTTGTTTTCTTCTTTGACCACATAATTGGTTATTTACTAACTTAGAAAATGATAATCTTAATTGAAGTTCAGTTCAAAAATTCAAAAGAAACACCCTTTAGATTGGAACGGGATTCTTATTTCAGAAATTATATTGTTCTACATTGATGAAGTTAATTCCCTTTAAAAGGAGGGAAAATAGGCCGGATGAATAATTTGCATGTGTCAATAGACATACCTTGCATTATTTCCAATTGTTGTGAACTGCATTTCTTTATATCTAGCTTGCAGTTGTGTCACGTCCCATGAAGATCTACTACAATAGGTGCCATAATGTTTTTAACCTAAATGGCACGGCAAGCCACAAAGAGGAAAACAATCACTATAGAATGTAGGTGTAGGTTCAAACATCAATTGTGCAGGAAAAGAACCAACTTTTAGGCTAGAGGAAAAAACGTGAGCTACCTGCCATGAATCATACCCCACATTTAATAGAAAAAGGGGTATTTTTATGTATGGTGTCAGATACTGTGGAAAGAAGCACTGCGGTTTCATTCATCCATTGGTATGTAACAACACAACAAATTAGTTTCACTATAGAAGCAATCTATACAGAAATTGGCATTCACGAATCTTATAATTCATCTCGAACTTCCATTAAGATAGATGTAACTCAAAATCATACTCTGAAGTCAAATTGTCACAATCTCAAAATTCAATAACAACACATTAGGGGTATGTATTTAAAAGATCAACTTGATAATTAGGGCATGAATTTATTAAGATAAGTTGACCTTCAAAAATGTTGTAAAATTTGCATAGTAAGCCCAAATGCAAAAAGACTCTAAGACACTGCCTTACGGGGGGCTTGTGAGTAGGAATGGTTGCAAAAACTTTAGTGATGTTCAATCTTGGCAAAGGGGAACCAAAGACCCGCAAAATGAACTCTTCGCGATTGCAAATAAAATGAAAATGGGGGTTTGCAAACATATGGCATTGAAGATCCTGTAAGAAACAATAAATTCACAATTGCACAAATGAAAAAAATACTTGCACATTTAAGAAGCCTACAACCATAAGTGAAATGTGTGAAACTCAAAAACATCTCATGGTATGCGGAAGTATGGCGTTCTTAGAGTTTAGTAGCCACCTTAACATTGCGAAAATAAGAAGCTCCTTCGATCCACAAGACATCAAAACACAAAAGCCCAAGATGCGATGCATAAAGCCTGCGAGGAGGGAAAACGAAAATGCATGTCAAATGAAGGAGGGAAAATGAACAAGAGGAGGGAAATAAAAAATTATTTTAGAAAAAGTGTTTTTTTTATTATCTTAATTTAAGACAATTAAAAAATTAAAAATATAATTTAAACATAAAATATATATTTAAGACAAAATTAATATTTTGTGTTAAATTAATGTCTTAAACTGCCTCTTTATGTAGTAGTGTATATGGTCCCCATAAGATTATTTGATACTTATTTTCAGGCTATAATTTCATTACAGGAATTGATAAGATTTCCATCAATATGAAGGACAAGACCATAACTGTGGATGGAGATGCAGATCCAGTGTGCATTGCCAATGAAATAAGAAGGAAATTCAAATGTGCTTGCCTGATTTCCACTGGACCACCTTGTAGGATATACATAGTCAAGTATATTATGTTACGTACATCCACCTTGTAAATGGAGGGAGTGACTTATCATTTGTCTTGCGAGAGATAATTGTCTACCATATATTCTGGGATTGCTTTAATGTGTTAATGGAGTACTGATTTGTCGTTGTGTGAACACGAGGAATGTGTCTGAATTGAACGTTACTAAGAATCGGCGATACACAGAACTTTGATCAGGGTAAAAGATAAGGCAGACATAACTGGTCCTCACAACACTTGTTATCGAGATTGGTGAAAAAGACAACTTTTTTTTTTATATTGGATTAATTAGTTAAATACTGAAAATATTCAGTAATCAATAGCAAGCATTAAATAATGTAAAAGTAAATTATTTTAATATAAACAAAATAAATAAATATATTTCTTTATTTTTTAATTGTTAACAATTAAAAAATAAAGAAATATATTATATAAAATAATTAATTCTTATTTCAAAGTACGCTTATTATTTATGTTTTAAACATAAAAGGTTTAAGATTTTTAAATAAATGAATATCTAGAAATAAAATTATTAAAATAGAAATTTTAAAATAAATAATATTTACTATTTTTTCAATGTAAAAATGTGAAATAGAGAATGGTGACTGTTGAAAAGTAAAATTAAAAGTTACATACAAAAATATAATAGTTCTTAATTAAACACTCAAATTCATATGTTCATGTATATATGCAGCAAATAAACTATTTTTAACATAAAATAAAATAGATTGAATGTATATATATCTTGTCATAATAATTGAAATTTAATTTTTATTGGAACATAAATGTGAGCATACTACTAAAAAATCTAGAGGTCTTTCCAAAATCCTAGGCAAGCTTAAAATTGCTTCCATATTCAAACATCTTGTGGTGTAACTAGGGAAGGTGGTAGGATCCAACGATTGCAATGTTTGGACCTAACCAACTTCTTGAGAGGGAGATAGTACATTAGAAGGTACCATAGGGGAATGGGGAGGATCATGGTCATAAAGGCATTCCTTTTCCTACATTCCCAATGTTTGGAAAGGAATGGAATAAAAGAATTTTAAATTCCTTAAGGGTACATTTTGGACAAGGACCCATGTGAGGTATCTTTACCAAAAGGGGAAATCCTTTAAGGTGAAAAGGACATTGAGGGTGGGCTATTTAAAAAAAGTTCAATTGAAGTTTCCGTAATCATAGATTAGGGAATGTGCAAACAATTAAGGGTAGATTACATGGGGATAAGGATTATGACTAGGTGATTAGAGGCAAGTGGGGAAAAATGGAGGATATAACACATTTAATCAAGGATTGAGTTTTTGCACATGAGTAATGGAGGATTAAAATTTTATTATGACTATGCATAGGGATGGGTGATGCAAGATAAGTTAACTAAACTAATATATTTTTTAATTTTAATTTTCTTAGAAGAACAGATTAGGATAGGTTAATAGAAATATTTATTTACCTAGGGAATTAGATTTAATGAATTAAATTAAATAAACATGAATATTTATTTAATTTAATAGATGATGGATAGGTAAATTAATCAAATTAACTACCTTAGGTAGAATTTTGAAAAATAGAGGTAAGTCATGAATATTAATTAAATAATAAAATATTATTTAACTAGGAAAGGTGATAGAAATTGGATGAAAAATAGGATATAATTACCTAAATGATACTGGCTAATTTTAGGTGTCTACATTTTATCCCTCACAAAAATAATGTTAAAATAGTGATGTTTCAAAGAAAAATAAAATATAGTTGATGTAAAGAAGGGATCAGATGGAAAGATGCCCAAAGATGAGGAGGTAAAAGAGAAAAAATAATGTCGATAGTTGATGCCCTCTCAAGAGGATTTTCAAGAGAAAAGGGGCCTAGACAACGTCTCAAATGGTGAAAAAGACACCAAAAGATGATCCACAAGGGAAAATGGGGAGGAAGGGTGAAGGAACAAAAGAAAACTGAGTGGTGAAGAAGAAATGGGAGCAAAAGTAACAATTAGGGAAGCATAAATAATAATTAAGGGGTAATTACTATTCATTTTAATCTAATCACCTAAGAGAGCAAGATAATAATTGACAAGAGATCATGAGAGAAAATGGTTGAAATGCCAACAATAATGCACCAAGAAGATAAAGTGAAGGTGGTGAGATGGCGATGGGGTTGAGGTGGTTAGGTATGCCCACTCAAAACATTCCACATACTTTTCATGTAGCAAGAAGCACCCCTAATACAATTGAAATAGTTTTTGATGAGGAAAAGCAGGTTTTGATGGGACCCAAAACCCATTACAGACCAGTTTTGAAGAGAATAGAAACCATGTCCAAGTGAAACTTGCTACACTAAAGATAATCCAAATGCCATCAGCATCCCATTAGCAGCAACACTAAGAATAAAACTAGAAAGCATATGTTGCAAAAAGGTTTTATAGGGACCTTGACCCCACAAAACAACTAAAATTGGTACCTTAAACCCAAAGGTATTTTAAGAGACCTTAAACCCTTAACCAGGTTTTTTAGGTACCTTGACCCCATAACAGGTTTTGAAGGGACCATGAACCCTTTACAATCAGGTTTTGGAAAGGACCTAAAACCCAAATAAAAGAGGAAGAATAGAAGAACCCCAATATTTAACCAATACCAAAATCCCTACAACATCAACTTATACTCCACCTCAACAGGAGAGAGCTCCCCTCTATAAGAGAGGAAAAAGTGAGATCCAACACTTCCAGAGACACCACTCTTTTGCACACACTAGCTCCACCTCAACAGGATCCAACAATAGAGTAGAGCACTTTCCACCATCACTACAACAACAAGCTCCACCTCAATAAGAGAGGGATTCACCTCAATGGGAGCAATCTTCACCTCAGTCAAAGAAAACACCTGTAGAAACCAGTAGAAAGCCACCACTCTTAAAGCACAAGAAAAAACTTCATCCTTTGACTGCACAAGAGATTGAGATTGGAAAAAGAACAACCAGGAAGCCTCAACTACAAGCCACCACCACCACTGAACATACCAAAAGGTCAAGAAAACCAACTCAAACCACGAACAAGGAAAAGCAAAGACCCCTTTGAGAAACATAAGTGAATGCACTAAAGGGGAACCAGTGAACAATAAAAACCTAGGACATAAAATAGATCATTGAAAACAACCTAGACAAGAGGACAAACATGGAGAACAAAAGAACATCCTCCAAAATAAACAACTAAAAGGGGCACCAGACCACCCAAATTCCAAAGGGACTACCTCTACCCTCCAATCTAACACTTCCATCAAAAGAAAGAGCTCTAGAGAGAAAAATCCTACCCCCCAAACATAAAAGACACTCCCTAAATAAGTCAAGCCCATAAGAGAGACCAAAGGCCAGAGAGCCCCACAAACTACAACAAGAGAAATAAATCCCTTAGAAATAGCTACCAAGAGTACCACAAAAGTCCAACAAAAGGGGAACCAAAAGGCCCGACTCCCTTCCGACACCACAAGTTCACTCCAAACCCCATTTGAAGAGAGCACAAGAGAACACTATAGAAGATTTTGGGGACTAGGAGACATCAAGAACTGCAGCCATAAGAAAACCATAGCCCCAACACTAGAAAGGCTACAAGACCAAGTAAAGCATGGGAAATAATCCAATAGTGATGTCAGAAATGAAGCCCCCAAAAACAACAAAAAGAAAACAAACTAGGAGCTTTGCTCTAGCTCCCACCCTTACAAACCACACGCTCTACACCCCAAGCCACACCCAAACCATAGAGAATCGAAGGAATGCAGTAACCCAAGGCCACCACACTATTGTCATCATCACCTCCATCCTCTAAATCACCCTCCTCTACAACGAAAGACCTCGTATTCAAACCCCTATGCCCGTACCTATTTCTACCTCCGCTCATTTTCATTGCCTCTCCGTAATATGTCTAGTAATATATATAATTGAAATAGTTGATGCATATAGAAATAATGACTTTCCTAGTGTAGGAGACATGATAATAGGCTGGTTATCCAAATATTCCTTAATTTTATCAAAGCCTTGCTGAAAAGAAGAACTCCACATGGGTATGTGCAGGATCATGATGGGCCAAAAAGTGGTGATATGATGGGTATGTGGCTAACAACTTCCTTTTTACCCAAAATTGATGAAACGAAAAGGGTTTTTAAAGGAGATTCTCAGCTTTCCACCAATATAAATTATACTTTACTTTGAATTTAATTAATAATTATTATTCATTTTCTATTTGAATTACGACTAAATTCCTGATTCATAGGTGATTGAAAAAATCTACAACTTTCAAACGATATCACATTTTTTGAATATGAATTGCATCACATTCTATGCTTCACATACTATAGGATTAAAAAACAAAAATTGAATTTCTTGAAGTTTTGACCAAGTTAAGGTGGTCGACATACAATCTTTTTATATTTTTTAAAATTTGTAATAGAAAATTCATAATTAATTATTTACATGGAAAAAAATTACAAAAAATATGGATCACATCCGAACATGAGTCCTCTACTTATATCTAAAATATTATATATATATATTTTTTATCTTTTTGTTGTGCTTAGGGTGGTCAGACAGACACCTACTTCTTATTTTTTCCCTAAAATTTAACTACTACTACATTAAAATTTCAAATTTTCACCAATTAGATTTAAAAATAAATAAAAATCCTAGTAGTTTAGAAACTACAGTCAATTTTCTATAGATTCTATTCTTACATATTTTAAAAATAATATAGATAACTTATTCAAAATTTTATGGCAAGTTGCCTAACTCTGATTTTTCTGAAGTTTTTTCCACTTAAGGGCCTTTTTTTTCCATGATGATCCTGCACATACCCACATAAATGAGGTAATTATGCAAATCAGCTAATTGAATGGCTGAAATTTGTCACTAAGTTGAGCTATAAAGCACTAGATAGATTTTAATTTCCCTTGAATCCTTCTCAATTATTTGAGTGTCTTGGGAGGAGGCATGTCCATTATAACCTCGACCTTTTCAAGGTAAACCTTTATGCCTCTTCTAGATACAATGAAACCAAATATCTGATCTAATGTCATGAAGAAGACACATTTTTTGGATTGAGTGTCAATTGATACTATTTTAAATGACTAGAGAAATACTCAAGAATGGTTGGATTCTCTTCTTTTGTCTCCAATTTTCCTAACAAATTATCCACATATTCTTCCCTGATAGTTTGAATTAATTTGTAGAGAATGACAATCATAGCACGTTGATATGTAGTGCCATAATTCTTCAAGCCAAAATGCATGACTTGGTTGCAAAAGGTACTCAATGGGGTTGTAAAAATTATTTTATGTTGATCTTGTACCACAATGCAGATTTGAATGTAACCTAAGAATCCATCCATTAGTGAAAACATAGCATTTATTGATGTTAGATCCACAAGCATATCAATGTTGGAGGGTGAGCAATCATCCTTTGGATAGGAATTGTTTAAGTCTCTAAAATCTATGCAAATGCAAATACCCAAAGTTAGTTTGAAAATTGGGACAATATTTGAAATCAATTCAAAGTATTGGATACGGAAAATAAATCCTACCTCAAGTAACTTCTCAAGTTAAACCTTCATCAATAAGTCTTATGGAGCTTCTTCTTGATAGGTTTGAAATTAATGGAAACTTTAAGAAACCCCCCCTCAAGAAAAGATATAAAATCTTGGTCAATCTTTCATTTTTTGGAAAAAAATTCTAATCACTCTTGTCGAATCTTTCCTTTTTTCAAAAAAATATTTTTATTGGTGATATTTTTTACATCACTAAATTTTCTAAAAACTCTTCTTGAATCTTGGAAAATAATAAAAAATTGAATTAATTATGATGGTTAATCCTTCCATTTAAAAATAATAATTATCATGGAAAAGTAGGGGCTCAAGGGTAGAAATGATCAATCTGTGATAACTTTAAGAAACCCCCTCAAAAAAAGATATAAAATCCTAGCAAATCTTTCTCTTTTTTAGGAAAAAATATTAATTTCTATTGGTGAATCTTTCCTTTTTTTTTGAAAAAAATATTAATTTTATTGGCGATTTTTTTTACATCACTAAAATTTTATAAAATTTTTTGGCAAATCTTGAAAAATAATAGGAAAATTCATTAATTATGATGGAAAATCCATCCAATCTAAAAATAATTCTCATGGAAAAGTAAGGGCCTGAGGGTAGAAACTGTGGATGGGTTTAAGGGGTAGATTATAATATTTACTTACCACCATTGTTTTAAAATATAATATAATGATCATCATTATATTTTGTTAGGTAAAACATACTTGCTATCTATAATTCTCATAGGGCTTGAAATTGATTTTAGATAATTGATATCATAACCCTCGTATTCTACGAGGTAAAATGTACCCATAATCTATAATGCTCATGAGACCTGAAATTGCGGGCCCTATTAGAATTACAAATCATGGGTACATTTTACCTACTAGAATACAACAAGGGCCATTAGCTTATATTATAAATCAATGATAGAAATTAAAGATTAGAAATATGGTCTTAAAGCAACTAATAATTATGATATACTATTGACGAATTAATATAGATTTCTACTATAATTTATAAAATCTAGGCAAATATGATCTAATCGTATATTGAATACTGTGGAAATTTTTTGAGTTAAATTTTTTAATAAAGTAAACTCTTTGGTGAATTAAGTAAGACTACAGTAAAATTTTGTAAAAATGTGGCAATTCAATTCACATTATAACTAAAACTATTGGCCAATTTTGGATTCCTAAATTTTAACTATTAGCCAATTGGCAAATATTAGCCACTAAAAAAATTACTAGATTAATGGGTTTAAGGGGTAGACTCTATAACATTCAGTTTCCACCATTTATTTAAAATATAATCTAATCAACATCATTGTATTCCATAAGGTAAAATGTATGTGAAATTTGTAATGATCATGGGACCCAAAATTTCCTTTCTTTCAGGCCCCATGAGCATTACAGATTGTAGGTACATTTTACCTCACAAAATACAATGAGGGTCATTAGATTATATTTTAAATAATGGACACAACTAAAGACTAGAATTTAAATGGCCCTAAAGAATCTAATAATTATGATATGCTATAAGAAAATTAATTTAGATTTCTACTATAACTTATAAAATTTATGAAAAATTGATCTAATCATGTATCAAATACTATGGTGAATTTTTGAGTTAATTTTTTTAATAAACTAAATTATTTAGCAATTTAAATAAGACTAAACTAAAAAAATTAAAAATTTGGTGATTCGGGTCCTATTATAACATGAACTATTAGGCAAATTTAGATTAAAAATTTTTAAATATTATCTAATTGGTGAATATTGGCCACTAAAATAATCATTATCTAGTATCAAGATGAACAACCAAGTGACGGAAAACCAAAGTGGGATCAAGCCTAGGAATTTTAGAACATCACCATGGCAAATTGATTGAGCCCTTTTCAAGAGTATTGGAAATTATCTAATACTCATTTGTTGATAAGGAGGTTGCAACATATGTTATCGATGGTTCAATTAGAGTCCCCAAGTTAATCTCTTTTGTTTCTTCTATCAAAATTATGGATCTTTTTAGCTATTGAACACCTAGAAGGGGCAAATGAACACCTTCATCCACTAACACTTTGAAGAGGTTGTCATCAAAGGATAAACCTTTTTTTTTTTACTTTTTTATATATCTAGAAGTGCCTCAGGAGAATTCCACTAAAATATCGTCAACTATTCTTTTGATTTTTATTTTTACACTTAAGTATTTCATCTTTTCCAAAGTATGAATGTTATTCTAGTGTATGGAAAAAACTAGACCAGTGGTCCCCAAGAGGCATGCCCTCATGTAAGCCCATAAATTTGATGAATTCTTCATCATTTTAGAATACATTAATATGGGAGGATCCTCATTGGTCCCATCAATGAGTTTGAGATGGAAAAGTGGGAGTTCAAAGAGAAGGATGGTGGTGGAAAAGATGGACATATCTAAATCATCACAAGGTAATTTGATGATTTCTTCTATGATGTCTTTCATAAGAATGGAATCTATACAACATTATTGGAAGTAATTGGTGATGCATAGGGCTCTTTTTACTTAGATCCATACCTATGTCCTTGATGTTTCTTGTTAGTAGGTGGTTTCAAGTGTTGGAGCATACCTTACCCATTAATACCTAATCCTCTTCCTTGGTAATTAACATTTTGTGTCATCTAATGAGGAATCAGATAGGATTCATGGAAATACTCTTGGAGAGTATTGGTATTTTCAAGTTCTTCTTGATATACCCATTGATTGAGTTCTTATTCAATTTTTTCTTGCTCCAATGTTTCTAGAGATTGGAAAACTATTGATCCAAAAATCATGGCAATTAGTGGTTGTTGGTCCTCTTGAGGGTATGGTTTCCATAAGGAATGTGGCATAAGGGTCACAAAGCCCATATTGAGAGAATTGGTCATTTCATATTATCTACAACCCTTATAATTGTTCTTGAATCTAGAAAATGTGGATTCTAGGAGAGTAGAGGGATTGGGAGGAGAGGATAATTTGTAGTATTAATGTAAGATGAAGAAAAATTTGTGTTGGGAGGTTCAATTTATATCCCTATACAAATATATGATTGGGAGAATGAGGCCTCAAGAGCATGGCAATACTCAAAATGGTGAGGATAGGCATGAATCATGACTTTGATGCCATTGTGAGGAAACTTGAGGTATTAATGGTATGTGGATGGAATGACCTACATGGCATGAATCCATAAGTGATGAAGGAGAAGGTTGTATGGGAGATCAAGATTACTGACATGACACATTGTATATTGTAATGTTGGACCAACCTAAATGGGGAGACAAATAGTGCTCTCTGAATCTCTCTATATTATCCTAAGACTTGATGGAGATCACTTGATGGTATAAATCAACTTGAGTATACCCCACTTCTTTATAAATTTTAATGTATAAAAATTGAGGGTATAATCATTATCTAAAATGACTCTCTTCACTTTGTGTTTAGAAATAAGGGCTTCAATATCAAATGGGAAATTGTGGGATGCATTGATTATGGGCATATCATTTGTACTAAATCTAAAATAATAAGTGGAGGAAAGGTGCCTTGCTAGTGATTTGAATTATCTGGGATCAATATAGGTAGGGACATGTGAAACAATAGAAATAGGGGGATCTATCTTTGAGTAGATAGGGTTCCTATTTCACACTCTTGTTTCACTCAAGGAAACCCTAGAGATCTCAATCCAGGGATGGAATAAATGAAATGGATCTACTAAAGGTTGTCCTAGGGTGATGTAATGACGAAAAAAGTACTCCTTAACATGGCCTTGATTTGGTGTTGTAATATGTCTAACATATTCACATTAGGTCTTGAGCCCTTGTGAATTAAAAGAGAATTTGGTGCCTTATTTAGAGTGTTGTAAAATGTTGCAATACACTTTCACACTTTTATGGGGTTTTATTAAATAATTGGGCTTCTTTATGCTTTAATTGACCTTATTTTGAATCCACAAGCATCATTTAATGCATCTTTTTGAGGATAATTCTAACATAAATCAACATCCAATCATAATTTAGGTGTTTTCAAGTTGTGTGGCACATATTTAGTGATCTAGGACTCATATGCCGCCTTGGGCATATGATTCCCACCTAGGTTTTTGGGCCATGGTCCTAATTTCACATCTTTCTAAGCATTTTTGAATTTGGTCCCATAAATTATGCCTAATTGGACTCATCCACCACCTTGGGCATATGAGTCTCATGTGGCCTAAAGTTAAAATTAATTCAAATTCTTGGTGATATTTTATCCTCCTAGATCTAATGTCAGCTTGTAGTATTGTAGTTTTGAGATTTTTTGCATAATTAAGTATAAATACAATGTTCTCTCACTAATTTTCACCTAAGCATTGAAGAGATCACCTAACAAGTTGAATGAGAATCCTAATAGCAATTTTGAGTTCATAAGAGAATTCAAGTTTTTACAAGAGCATTCAAGAGAATTCAAGGGAAGATTGCCAGGAATTTTAGAGAATTATTCAAACATCAAGCATCATGTCAAAGTCTTCATGCATCACATTTGTTTTTGAGCTAACAATTGTGTTGTAGGGTTTCATGATTCAAGGTAGAATTTCATTCAAGATCTATCCTATTCAAGCAAGAGTCAAGATCTACATCCATTGGAGTCATTCATACATGTTTGCAACACTTTATTGCTAGGGTTTGGTGAGTTGCAACATTTTATTTTGTTCATTCATCATTCTCCATTCCTATTTCTATTCATTTGAAGGTTTGATTGCCAAAATGAGGTTTGACCAAGGAAAACTCCTTTCCACTAACAAAATAAAATTCCCCCCCCACCCTTTAGTGTGTAATTGATAGGTTTAGGTTGAAGATACACTGAAGAGTAAGCTTGGAAAAAGTTGTCAAATTGTTCAAAGTTATCACCTTGCATTGAAGATACTTGGAAGACTTCTATAGGCTGTAAATTAGGGTTTTATATTTAGAAATCGATTGGGAAGGATAGAGCAGATTTTGAAGACCATATTTAGACTTTGAAGCTTTAGAAAACCCTAAATGGACTGATATGCCAATTCTAGCATATGAGTCCTAGTTTAGGTCAATTTTTTAGGTTTTTATAGATTCAAATACCCATTTTCCAGATTCTTGTTTTTGTAGAAAAACCCAAATATGGGATTGATTCACCTAGCCTGATGTATGAGTCTGAGACAACATTAAATTCACTATTTTTAGCATTTCAAAGCTCCATCCAGCCATCTTCAAATTTCTAGGTGCACACATTTCATCTTGCAGCTTTTTGTTTTTATTTTACATACTTTTCTAGGTCATTTAGTGAAAGATTGCATCATAGTGGGGTTAAGTATTACATATTGCATTACATTTATCTTTCCAAGCCCTATATTGGTAGAAAACTCCTCATTAGTTTACAATAAACCCCTAGGATAGCCCTATTGCAAGATCCATTTCTCCTTTGCATTGAGATCTATAGGGTTATCCTTGAATGAAATAATTGGAAAGTGGGTGTGCTCTATGTCCTAAACCATAGAAAGAACCTACCCCATTTTTGTCATTTAATTTTGGTGAACCTACATTTAGAACATCATAATTCTTATTTGGAGTTCATTATCATCCTAGATATTGCTTGCATTAACATTGCATTAGGGTTTGCACTAGTTAATTGGCATTCTAGGGTTTCTAAATTTTGCATTAGTGAAAGTGCATATAGCTTGCATTTTTGCATCTCATATCATTGAAAATGATACAAAATCTACATTTTCAAGTGCTTATTTTATAGATCATACAACAAAAAAAGCATAAAAATCAATTGAAAATTTCTAAATTTTTTGAAAAAAATCACCATTGGGACTCATACGGCCCTTTGAGCGAGTTGGTCCTAGTTCAGGTTCTACACTGCATTTTTTAGAATTCAAGGCTTTGTTTCTATGCTCTTGTTTGTTGTTTATATCTTTCTCTTTTAGTTTACATAGTTTCTGTTATAATCATTTCATTGTTCTTAGCTTATATTGCATTTGCATTGATCTTGCATTTAGTATCCCTTGCATGATTATTTTGGTGTTCTATTTCTAATACTCTAGTGAGATGTAGTTTGAGAGTCATGTCATCCCCTAATATCATAATCATCATGGATCTTGGGATTTCTAGCTCTTTCACTCCTAATATTGAACCAAGTACACTAGGTATGGACCATACCCTTAACAACTTTTTGCCTTCAAGTAGTGTGATGCATGCTAAAACAAGGATTGATAATGTCTCACAAGAAAACATAATTCAAATTAATTTCTTGATTTAGCAAACCTACAATGTATCAAGTGCAAAAATGAAAATATTTCAACTACTTCCATCCCTACTATAGATAACATCCATCACATGCTTGAAAGTGAATATGGACTGGACCAAATGTGAAAAACATAGTTCAAATATCTAGAATTCACTTATGCTCAAACAATAGTTGTCATTTACCTACAAGAAATGTCACAAGCCAAGAAGGAATTCAAATTCCTCCTCCCACAACAATTTCCTCTATTCCTACCTATACAAATCCTCAAGTCACAACAACAATACAACCTACTAGCAATAAGACTCCTTGGGTATTTCTCCTAGCATCCCTAGTACCTTTGTGGAATCACACATCATATCTCCTACCACATTACCACCTATAATAATTCCATTAAATTATCACTCAAACACATACACCCCTCCACCTTTTTCACCTCCATCTCATAACACAAGCCATGAACCTCTCATAAATCAATACTTCTAAACTGTTTCATCCCTTCAAAAACAAATTTCTACCATTAACCAAAATAAAAATGGCCCACCTACATATTATGTCAAAAGTATCCCATTGTCCTTGGAGATATTGCAAACATTAATGCCATAGGGTGTAGATGTGCCTAGATTTAGGAAATATGGAGGAAAGGGAGATCCTTCTAATCATGTTAATGCTTATACCACCTTATGTAGTGACTTTGTCCTTGATGATAAATTGTTGGCTAAGATTTTCCCTAAGTTCTTGAAGGATACTGCCTTAGAATGGTTTTCTTCCTTGCTGAATAACTCAATTCATTCATTCAATGAACTGGTTGAGGCATTTGTAAACCATTTCCAAGTGAATATGACCCATAAGATGACCTTGTTGGATTTTATGAGATGCAAGGAAAAAGAAGAAGAAAAGATAATTGACTTTATCTCATGCTACCAGTCACTTTATTCCCAAATCAATGTCAAGGTTCCTGATCCTCACCTTCAAAAGATGTTCATAGAGAATTTGAAAAAGAAGATACAAGATAAGCTTACAACTAAACCTAATTTTACATCCAAATAATTTTGTTGGAAACTCTATTATTCTTGTTATTAATATATTTAATGGTTGATTAACCATATCTTATTGAAGTAGTAGGATAATACTTTTATGATGTTTTCTAGGAGGAAATATAATATTTCCTTAATATATTTTAATGGCTAATAGATTTGTATTTACTTACATCATGAGCCATTACAAGAGACTGAAGATATTGTTCTTCCAAATGTTTAAATGATGTGTAAGTAGTCTATCTTGGACAATTGTTTCTAATCTACTTTTTTCTTAATAAATATATATAAAAGTTAAATCATCTATGTTTAAAATTTTTTTGAGGAAAATTGAAAACATAATGAGGAATCTCACACATTGTTTATACAATTTTGTAGACAATAATGAAAAAATTTCCTTTCAAGTCTTGTGCATGAAAAAATATATATATTGTACCTCTTCTGAACAACAAGTAAAGTATATTTTAAATTACATATATTCTAACACTTATGTTTTCACTGCAAGCTATTATATAATTCATTTGCATGGTCATTTAGGGTAGATTCTAAAGCCACTAAGTTGGTATTATATAGGGTTAAGTATACCTATTGGTATTAGTAAAGAAAAAAATTTATGTTCATTAAATTTTTTTAACCTGGTGTTTTTAAATAAGGGTAGTTAGTAATTATATATTATAGATATTTATGTAACTAGGTATGAAATTAAAAAAAATTGAAGTTTAGATTTGTGAATGATAGTTAGGATCTGTGTATAAATCCTTCAAATTTGTAATTACAACAATCATTTATGGTTCTAGGAAAATTCACTCAGAGCAACACCCCTTTGAAAAGGAAGGTTGAGACGAGAGCAACAGGAAACATCTCTTGGATCCACACCCTCAACCAAGTCACACTTAGCCGGAATAGTTTCTCCCAAAGAAGGAAGAAATTTCCACCTCAAGTTTTGGACAACCACCTTCACATCTTGAAAATTATTGTGATTCCTCTCTAGCTAGATATGCCAAATAATAAAGGTTAGTCCAAGAGCCTAAGTAACTTGAAGAAAATATGTCTTAACAAGGGCCTTCCCCCACTAGGCAAAGAACTCCACCAAAGAAGAGACTTGCAAACAAGCCTGGTTCCACACACCCCACCATAGGTTCCAAAGCTTCCTAGAGAAGGAACATTAGAAGAAGAGACGAGAGACACTCTCCTCGCTAGTACAACATAGAAGACACATTGAGGGACCTTGAAACCCAAACTTGCACAAGTTATCCCAAGTAAGACATGAGTTATAGACCACTAGGGACATAAAAAAATTGCACCTGGGTAAAGATAATTTGTTCCACACATATTTCCACTAAGGAACTTCAGTGTCCCCAAACATCTACCTAACCAACTCACCATAACCTACTGAAATAGAGTACTTACTAGATAAAACATTGTTACTTCAAGCCAAGACATCCTACCCCTCCATGGATTTGCATTCATGTGAAAAAGAATATGAGCCAGCTCTTGCCTATCCTCCTCAGACCCTCCTAGTGGCCAATCTAAGGAGTGCTTCCATATATAAGAGTAGCAGCTAGACCAATATTCTAAATATTCTTATAATGCTTAATCATATTCAAACTTACAATAGTAAAATGATCACAAAGAGGCTATAGGTGAGGGTAAGAAGAAAGAATAGAAGAATGAACATCCCAAGAATCCCACCAAAAAAGGGCCTGAGAACTCATATGAAAGATCCAAAACATACCTTTCTTAACAAACTAAGCCCCCAAATTCAGAGTATGCCAAATCATAGATCCCCTTCCTTCTAAAAGGAATCGAGGAACATCAAAAGAATTAACAACCTTAAGATACTTGTGGGTGAGAATATAGGCCCAAAGTTGATGCTAACTAGTACACCAACACTAATATAACTTAGCTACAAGAGCTTTCCCATTCAAAATAGTAGAACGTAAGTAGAGGCCCCCCTCTTTTAGCAGCCTACACATAGTTTCCCACTTAACAAGAGTCCACTTAGCCAAAGTTCTACAAGTTACCACTCCAAATAAATTCTCGTGAGAGAGCATCAAATTCCCTCTGGAAATAAAAAGGAGCCACTTGAACAAAACACATGTAAATAGGGAGATCCTGAATAATATACTTCAAAAGAGTCACTCTTGCAGTAGTAAAAAGCCAACAATGATTCCAACAAGTGACTTTACTATGTAGCTTATTAAGAAATTTTTTCCAAGAGGACCTGGGCTTCCTACCAACAACAAGAGGTATTCCTAGATAGAAAAAGGGAAGAGACCCAATTTGAAACATCAGAATATAAACAATTCATCATTGAATAATAGGAGTATTAAAAAATAAAATAGACGACTTGTGCTCACTGAATTTCTAACTTGAAGTAGCAAGGTAAATATCCAAAGCCTGCCTAAAAGAAGCAACCTACTAAAGGTAAGCCCTTCCCATAAGAGAAGTGTCATCCACAAACTAAAAATGAGAGAGTTGTGGCAGCCCATTTCCCCAACACCAATCTTGGATCCTACCCTGGGAATCCCATGAGTTAAGAAATCTTCCTAGACCCTCAGCCAAAATAATAAATAGATAAGGGGAGAGAGTATCTCCTTGATAGAGGCCTCTAGAAGCCCCAAAAAGCTCAGAAGGTTCTCCATTCATAATGATAGAAAAAGAGGAAGAGGTAACACAATTCATAGTCCAATTGACCCAATGTAGACTAAAACCAAATCCTAAGATAATTCTCTACAAAAAATTCTATTTAACTCTATCATAATATTTATCCATATCCAACTTGATGAACATAGATTTCTCCTTAGAATTTTCCATAGAGTGAATGACTTCTTAGGAAACCACCACCTCATCCAAGATCTATCTATCTACCACAAAACCCCTTGCTCCTATAGGTCTAAAGAAGTCAAGCTGATTTGCACCTTCTTTTCAAGAATGAGAACCAAAAGAGTAGATTTTAAGGCTTGAAGCATTTGCTTACTGCAAAGAGATTTCTAGGCCACCTCTAACAAATCCAAACTAATAATATCCCAAAATTCTTGAAAAAAATCAATAGGAAATCCATCCAGGCAAGGAGCTTTACCTCTATTCATCCCAAAAACAACCTCTTCCAACTCAAACAAAGAAATCGGTCTAATGAGGAAATCATTCATCTCATTGGAGATCAAGGAAGGATTGAATTCTCATCTTCTGCAAGGGTGAATCCTTAGAAAAAAGAGAAAAATAAAACTATCGAGCCTCTTGAGACAAAGCCTATAGAGAAGATATGTGGATCCCATCCACATTAACTAGAGAGGAAATAGAACTCCTATTATGACAAATCTGCACAAAATGATGGAAGAAAGTTATATTCTTGTCCCCTTCCTAAAGCCAATCAATTCGAGCCTTCTACTTCCAAAAAATCTCCTCTTGGAGCTCCCACTCATCCACTACTCTCACAGCCTAGAATCCACTTTACTTAAAGTATTTGAGAAACCATAGTCCTAAATTTGGCGAGTAATCACATCAAGGCATGCCTTGGAATCCTTTTGAGTAGCCTTCAGGTTGCCAAAACATAACCTATTCCATCTATAAAGGTGAAATTTGACATAGCGATGTTTCTTAACAAAGGTATACATAGTAGTACCATAAGTAAGGCCTCTATCACACCACCACTGGGCCATAAGATCATGTAGAGAAGACTCCCAAAGCCACATAAGTTGAAACTTAAAAGGAGGATTCTTGGGAATGGTAAAATAGGTTACTGAAAGTTTGATTGGCCAATGATCAGAACCCCTCTAATCAAGAATCTTCAAACCAGTAACCAATCTACCTCCCACCCAAAAACAAGAGACAATAAATCTATCCAACCTTTCAGAGATTGCTTCCTCTCTACTTTATCTATTATTCCAAGTGAAAACCCCATTGGAAGGCTTAACATCAATCAAAGCTAGAGAATCTACATTCTCCCAGAAAAGATCAAAAGTAGGCACAAGCCGAGGAAACCCACCTCTTTTCTCCTCCAAACTCAACACAACATTAACATCACCAGCTAAGACCCAAGGAAGATATGGAGCACAAGATCAAACATACCTTATATGAGCCCAAAGCTAGATTTTTTGACAAATATCAATTAGGGCATAAAAATTAGTAACCAAAATAGTCTCACTTGTTTCCATAGAAGAGGCAACCATGAAGATAGTATAATGAATAGAAATCCACCATAATGGAGCAATCTTTCTTAGGTCCCAAAATAGAGCAAAACCCCCTAAGCTCCCCTAAGAACCAATGCACTAACACTGACCAAAATACCAGATACAAGAAGCACACTTAAGCATGAAATCAACTAAAATTTTAGTCTCCTAAACAAAAATGATATCCGAATAATGGATAGCAACCAAATCATGAATAGCCTTTTGATGGCAGGTTCTATTCAACCCCCTTACATTCCATGAGAGAAAAATCATGGAGGAGATGGTGAAAAGTGAGCATCAATGGGTTTAACAGACCTAGATTCCACCAACAAATCTCCAATACGTTTAATCTTCTCAACATCCTTCTTAAGACCACTCTTAGAAGAGTGCTCTGATGATCCCTTCGTAAGTGTGCATTGTTGCACCCCCAAGGCTAGAGAAGACCCCTTATTCATGCAAGAATCTAGCCCTGCCTTTTCCAAATCTACCAAAACAATATCATCATCATCTTGCATAAGACCATTCAAAGACACTAGATGATCCTGCACACCCTTTGATAAATGAAAATCATGACTAGACCCTTGTCCCTGCACCACATCACAACCCATACCAATAGCACCAAAAGGCATACCCAGTGGGATTCCTTCCTCCAAGTTTGAAGTTTCCAACACTTCAAACTGATTAAATTCCTCTTCAGTATACCTGTCCTTCAAAAATCTCTTCTGACCATGACCTTTAGCCTGAGGCTTAACAAGTACAAAACCATCCTTGTCCAATCCACCCTCCGTCATGGAAGGTTTCCCTTTATCCTACTTAATATCTTTTGGTATCGAAGAAAAAGGGGGGGTATTAGAAAGAGGAGCTTTATTAATCCTAAGACATTGCTTCTGAAGATGTCCATACTCATGACAAAGCTGACAACAAAAAAGAGGGGATTCATAATCAAGTTGTTGAACCCAAGACAAAAAACCAAGACAAATTTCTAAAGAATCTGACAAGGGATTGTTCAAATCTATCTCCACACAGATCCGAGCAAAGGAAATAACCTTTTTTTAAAAGGTTTATTGAGCAACTGCAACAGGCTTACTAAGAAGAGCAACAATCTATTGTAAAATATCTTCTCTCTAGAACTCCAAGGGAAGTTGTGGCGGCCGAACCCAAACAGGATCCCTCGATGACAAGTCTTTAGCTGAATTAAAACCCATATGTCATGGTTTTATAAACAAACCAACATGATTATATAAGTAAGGGCCTCCCTCGAAAACCCGATTCCTATTAGCCATATTGGAAAAAACAACCACAAAGTAACTATTTGCAGCCACCATAAGCTCCATGTCTCCCTCAACCTACCATGACCACCTAATCCAAGCATCAAAAGTTGACAAAGGAATACAGATCCAAAGAAATTTGCATATAAGAGCATGTCTACTCCAATAAGAGACAACATCAACAACAGATTTAGGAGAAATGACTAAAACTAGCCTATCCTAGCTTATGGGAAAGTAACCATTCACTTTCTTCAATTTAGAGCCCTCCCCCACATACAATGACTACAATTGTTGAACTTTCATACCCAATGAGGAGCCATTGTGAGATCCATCACCTCCATCCAAGACCAAACTATTACAAACTTGATGCTCCTCATGGTTACTCCCCCTGATTGTCATGTTATCTAACAATAATACATTTCCATTGACATGGCCCCCTCCCACCCTCTGCCTCCCCTAGCTTCCACACCCCCCCCTGTCTTCACCCCTTCCCTTTTTTTACTAAGGAATAAGGATATTGTTATTATTGATATTTATTTCTTCTCACATTCTTATAAATATTAATATTTCTCATGAAACTAATTTTAATGTTAATATTATTGTTATTGGTATAATTCTTAGTATTTATAGTGCTGGTTATTACTAATATTAATTTACTCTTCAATATTAATATCAATATTATGATTGGTATCAATACTATTCTTGATAATGATCTTATTACATTATAATTAATAATAATATTTCTTAAGAAATTGGTTTAAGAGGTGCGACTACTTGAGGGTGGCGGATCCCACCCACATGGGACTAGTCTCACCCCAACTCGCTCCAGGTACCCAAAATATGAGCTGTTAGACTATTGCATTGGGTCGAGGGACACACCTATTGTAATATATATATATATATATATATATATATATATATATATATATATATATATATATATATATATATATATATATATATATATATATATATATATATATATATATATAATCATTATCATTATTATTAATGTTTATGATATTATCAATTTTTTATATATATAATAATCTTTATACTTTTAAGACTCTCCAACCTTTATAAACATATACATTTTAAAATAATTAAAATCATTAATATTATTATTATTATTAATGATATTTAAAACTACAATTACTACATAAATTAGCATTGATACAGATGTCTGGATTTGAAACCTCTTTTAGATGATATTAATCATTAAAAATGGCCTTAAAATGTCTCCTTCAATATAATATATTTTAAAAAAAATTGATCATATTTTACAGTAAAAGTCCCTGAATACAGCCATCAAATTTACAAATTTGTAAATTACTTATGCATGTGCACATTACCCTACTATTAATGTTGGTTGTTTTACTTCAACATCAGACAACTTGCAAAAGGCCTTACAAAAGATTGGTTGGGGATTAAACGAAATTTCTGGAAATTGAAGACTTATAATAATGTCTACGAGACTTCGTCAAGCAATCTTTGGGACCAAAAATAGCCACTATAGTTATTTTACCCACAAACAACTAGTGTGCCCTCCATAAATACATGTTAAATTTGCTTTCCTATAACATCTGAAGAATAATTTAGAGGCAGATCAATGCTCTGTGCAGGTAGACAAGCTTCCAGGAAGATTGCTCAAGATGGCTCATGTGAGGCGGTTTTCTGCTCCATTTATTTTTTGTTTCTAAAGTATTATAAAAGAGAAACTATTAATCTCATGGGCTGTTGTATGGTCTGACATTGCAGAGAACTGTTATGAGCGTAGACATGGATTGCTATAAATGCAAGAAAGTTGTGTTGCAGTCGGTCACAAGAATAGATGGTATAGTTTTGTTGTACAAAATTAATCTCTTTTAACTTGTTTCGATCTTCATATGTTACTCCAAAAACATGGAAGGTGAAAAAAGTAAAGTTTCATTCCTTAAATTTCAGATCTCTCTATGTGCTACTTAAGAAGTTATTTTTCCAAATTCCACTCTTTACAAATTCTAACTTGTTTGAAAAATTAAACTTTTGTATTATTACAAATCTATGATAGGTAAAGAAAAGGGTACGTCTATAATTTTATTTATTGTAATGACTGCCATCTGCTCTACAGTCTGGTTGAGTTTTATGTAAGATCGGGCAGTTTTGATTTTGCTACTGCCATGTCTTCATCTCTCTTCTTGTTGAAGTCTGCCATGTTATCAACTCGAGTTGGAGCTCATATTCATTGTGTCTTTTTTGCTTTGTTCTCTCAATTCCAACATAATATTGTATGACACTTATTTTTGGGCTATCATTTGATTACAGGAATAGATATGATTTCCATCAATATGAAGGACAAGACCATAACTGTGGATGGAGATGCAGATCCAGTGTGCATTGCCAACGAAATAAGAAGGAAATTCAAATGTGCTCGTCTAATTTCCACTTGACCACCACATCCTCCTCGTCCAGCACCAACACCACCACCAGCACCAAAGAAGGAGAAAGATAAGAAATATGAAGGTAGGAAGGATGATGGCAAGAAAGATGATGGAAAAGGGCAGATTATAATATGTCCCAAGTATCCTCCATGCATGGGGTACTGCTCATGTGCACCTCATCAACAGTGTGGATGTTGTACATGTTCTACCAAATCAGGTATGGTATGGCCTGGGTGTCATCCTCCTATGCCTCCTGCTAATGAAGTCTGGTATATGTGGAATGAGGAAGATCAAAGTTCCTGTGCCATTTGTTAGAGCAAGAATCTTCGTTCTGCCACTTGTACTACATATCATATTAATTTTGTCATCAAAACTTGGTCTACGAACAACTTTTTTATGTTTTATGTTCAGATATGGTAAGATGTATATTGGGTTACGTACACCCATCTTGTAATTGCAGGGAATGACTTATCTTTTGTCTTACGAGAGATAATTGTCTACCATATATCATGGGATTGCTTTTATGTGTTAATGGAGTACTGATTTGTCATTGTGTGAACATGCAAAATGTGACTGAATTGAACGTTACTGAGAATCGGCGATACATGGAACTTTGATTACTGGTCCTCACAACGCTTGTTATAGAAATTGGTGAAAAAGACAACTTTGTTTTCCATATTGAATTATTAATTAAAATATGGCAAATATTCAGTAATCAATAGCAAGCATATAGATATATATGGTGAAAAAAGACAACATTGTTTTCTATATTGGATTATTAATTAAAATATAGGAAATATACTATAATCAATAGCAAGTATATATATTTCTTTGTTAACAATTAAAAAATAAAGAATTATATAAAATAATTATTTCTTATTTCAAAGTAGTTATTATGTATTTTTTATTTTTTTAATTTAAAAATTAAATTTTTAAAATATACAATGAATTTTGAGAAATGAAATTATTGAAATATAATTCTTAGATAAATAATATTTACCATTTCTCAATGTAAATATGTGAAATAGTGAATGGTGAGTTTCCAAAAGTAAAACTAAAAGTTACATATAAAAGTATAATATTTCTCCACTAAGCACTAAAATTCATATGTGCATGTATATATGTGTAAACAATGATTTTGATAACCGAAGGTTGCCTCTAACACTATTAGGTTTTACACCTAAACATAGAGGAAATTGCATGCAAAATGCAAATGTCTACACTCAAGATTAATGTAAATGGGATGCAATGTATCTAATTATGATATACTAATGCAATAATATGAAAAATAAATGATTTAATGGTGTTAAACCTAAGAAATGCAAAGTGATAGAAAACACACTATGATATGCAAAAACACCTAAAAATGCAAGTAAATGATGAAATAACTAAACATAACTGGAGAGGTGCACCTGGAATTTGGAATCTAATGTGGAGAGGTTCTGAAACATTGTAGAGTTGATTGGAAATATTGACTGGGACACTTACGCCAAGCTAGGCGACTTAGTCCAGTCTTAAGGAAAAATTTTCAAAATAGGAATCTGCCAAATGGGTATCCAAAAATGCAGAAACCACTTTTCAATCCTAGCAATGAGACTAATTCACCATAGATGGTGACTTAGTCCACCTACAAATTTTGGGAATTTTGGGACAGAATCCTATAGATTTTGGTCTGCACTTGCTTTTTTTGATAGGTTTCTGATCTTGATTCTACAAAAAATGGGATGAAAAGAGTCTCCAAGCCTCAACTAGGGTTATGTTGAATTGGATAGATTGTTGGACAATTTTTGACACCAAATTCTTTGATAAATCTACATACAAAATTTAAAAACACACATGCAATGAGGGGAAAGAGGGTTAAGGGTTAGAGTATAGGGGTTTGCCTTAGTCAAACCCCACTTTGGTAATAAAATCCTATGAAATGAAATGAAATAAGAAGAGAATGATAAATAGATAACATGCAATGTCATAAACTTACCAAACCCTTGATGTATAAATATGAAGATATTCAATGAAATGCTCCAATGAATGGCTTGATTATGCTTAGAGTGCTTGAATGCTTGAAGGATTCAACACTTGATGAGCTATGAGATTGTAAGAGATTAGGAGATTAGAAGATGAAAAATAAGGAGAAAAACCCTTATTTATACTTGATTTCATAATATTTCCCATAAATAACACATCAAAGGCCAGCCTTAAGGGTTAGAGAACAAAATCCTGCCAAAAAATTGAAATAATTTTGATCTTTGTGCCAAATATGACTAAGTCACCCCTATTGGTGACTTATTCCCACTTAAGCAATTTAAGTGGGTGTCTGTAATTAAAGGGCATTAAATTTTTTCTAATGAGAATATCCTCAAAAACACACTTAAGAAAGGCTAGAAAGTGCATTAAGGGGATATTCAAACATGAGGAAGGGTTGAATTAGTGATGAAAAGTCTAGAAAAGTGTGAGTTTGTTACAACTCTTTATAACATTTTAAAATAAGATTTGGTAATTGATAAAAATGAGTTATTTAAGTGAATTATGATGAAAGGGTCTTATAAAAGTGTGAAAGTGGGTTACAACACTTCACAACACCTTTACAAGACATCCTCGAAGTCTTAATGATTCATAAGGGTCCAAGACCTAATATGAACGTGTTGACCACATTACCAGATTAAATCTACGAAAAATCAAGCCAAAGTCCACTAGAAGGGCCTAAACATGAAAAAAAGTAAAAGGGTTACTTTTTCCATGTCCATAGTTAGCTCCCACTTTAGTGAGAGGATGAACCTACTTCAAACTTGTATACACCTAAAATCGGTCAAGACAATCAATTAATTAAATATTATTTATTTAATTAATGACCTCTTTTATTTCATCTACTTATAAATAAATTCTCAATTTATTTATATAGTTTACAATTTTCTAAATTCTTCATCTTAAACCACATTCTTCTTAATTTAATTAAATAAACAAATTCCAATAGTTTGTTTAATTAAATATTTTCTCATTAAGTTTGAATAATTCCAAATTCAAATTAGGTCACATGTCTACAACACTTTTTGGCCACATCATCAAGTGTCACATGTATTTAAATATGACTCACTGATTTATCTCTTGAGGGGGCATATATTTGTCATCACCTAAAAAATTAGCGTCTGGGGCATCAAAACTTATTTTTTGTCGGCATCAATAGCAAATTGATGAGGGAGCAAACCCGAGACACCAAATAACACTCACAAAATAGAGAAGAATATTTTATTCAAAAAAATATGGAACTCTTACATGCAGAGGATCTCAAATCCTTGAGCTCTGAGATACATGCAAGCTACAGAAGTTTCAGGAAAAATTACAGAATTACAAAAAATCCCCTTTTCACAGCATGCAAACTCTTTTCCCAAAAAGTTACTCAAAAATCAAAAACTAGCCCATAAATAGCCCTTTTTCGGTTTGGAACCAAAAATAACATTTGAGATATGAGTTTTGGCGGTTTTGCGCCAAAACTACAATTTGAAATTCAAATTTAAATTCGCATTCAAAAATTAGCACATTTATAAAATATGCACCAACTTTTGACAGCCATAACTTTTAATCCGACTGTCAGATCTTCAATGATAATACCTTTTCGGGCCCATTTAGAACCATTTAGTGCCTCAAACTGGACTTGGAAGGTTTTTCAGGGCAAAAAGCAGAAACTAGAACTTGAATAACTTTCAAACTGTGAATGATCTTGACTTGATTCTTTCACCAAAGTCTTTATTTTTTCCATCCTGAACCTTCCCATAAATTTTTGTCTTTCCACGCCTTCAAATTCACACCTACTAAAAATAGCAATTGAGCAGAAAAAGCAGAAAAGCAGTTCTAAAAGTTGGAAACTATTATTCGATGAAAAGGGTATCCAGAAATGCAAAAACATCTACATAAATCAAATAACAGGAACATAAATGGAAAACATATTTTTGGGTGATGCAAGATTGCCCTCACACCACTGGATGCTCTTGCATCACAAATTATTCTTTGAAGCAATGTGTAAACACATTACTTCAAAGAGGGGAAAAATGTATATACCTAAAATCGATCAAGACAATTAATTAATTAAATACTAGTTATTTAATTAATGACCTCTTTTATTTTATCTATTTATAAATAAATTCAAAATTTATTTATGTAGTTCACACTTTTCTAAATTCTTCATCTTAAACTACATTCTTCTAAATTTAATTAAATAAACAAATGTCAATAGTCTATTTAATTAAACATCTTCTCACTAAGTTTGAATAATTCAAAATTCAAATTTAGTCACATGTCTACAACACTTTTTGGCCACATCATCAAGTGTCACATATATTTAAATATGACTAATATTTAAATTACATTATTCTCAACCAATTCCAAAAAAAACTTTGGACACCTGGAAATCTCACACATTTTATTCTCTCATACATTTGGCATGTTGCCCTTGGTCAAGGGAACATCCTCCATGATTCTTCCATCTCCACCATTCCTCTCTCATGCTAAAATCTTGACCATTGATTGTTGCCACATCACCAGATGCTTTGGAAAACCTATAAATGTAAGTCCATTCTAAAACATTTTACATCCCACCTTTGAGTAAACTTACTATGCAGGAATAACATTGGAGTATTTGGAGCATTTAGAGTTTGAGCATTTAGTATTATTTAGCATTTAACATTTAGAATTGTTTTATCATTCCAGTTTAGAATCATGTCTTAGTTCATAGTTGCATTGTAGTTATCCTCTTAGCTTTTATACAACATTTCCACCATTCATTTTAGCATCATTATTCATTGTCATATCACCATTATCATTTACTCCCTTTAATATCATAGCATCATTCAACATTATCATACAATTTATTAAATCATGTAGGAACTAGATTCTTGCATTTTGAATAGCATGTTGGATGTTGGATGTCTTCCTCATTTATTTCTTCACTTTCAGTGTTGTGGATTCAATGTTCAAGATTCTCTTCAAGTTCAACCATGGTGTTTTGAGTTCCAATGATTGGATTTTCAACCTCTTTTTCCTTGATTTTCTACTTTTTTAATCTTGTTTGAACGGGCATACAAGTGTTATACTTTGACTAAACTCTCATCTTTGTTTTGAGGAGTGCTAAGGATGAAAACTAAGTAAAATAGAATGAAAATTTCTAATGATGAGACTAAGTTTAATCAGATTATATAGCTTTGTTTCATGATAAAAGGATGACAAATTCTAATGATGAAACTTGACTTGACAATCAGTGATGTGATAAGTTTAATGATTTAGACACTTTGAGATGTTAGATCTTGGTTTAACTTGAAGAATTCCAATTATAAATACCAGTTTTAACAAATTTAAGACTCTGTTGTACCTAAGGAGTGATTATGTTCTGGAAAGGATTCTGAATTCTGGTTCAAACTGTCAAATAGGGGATAAATTTAGCCCATTTATCTAAATTCAGATATTTTATCAAATTTAGATAAGTTCCCTTATGTCAGGCTTTAGCGCATTCATTTAGTATTATCTTGGAAATACTTTATTGGTTTTGGTATGTTATTCTGATCATCCTCAAATACTTTATGAAGTGCATCATTCTTTCTGTACTCAGTAGAATCATATAATACTAGCTCTCCAACAACAGGTATCCAGAAAATCCAATAGACATCCTTCGGGGCCACTGTCATCTCGCCAGTGGGAAAATGAAATGTGTTATGCTCACTATGCCACCTCTTTACTAAAGTTTTCAATAAACCCCTATTAATCCTAAACTAGGGCATATCTATCAGAGAAGACAATCTACATCATGCAATAATAGCTACATTAGCCAACACTAAGTGTGGAATTAACTCCCACATCCTCGGGTTCTGATTCCCCTAACAACAATTTCCACAAAAACCAAATAGAACAACAATCCAACCAACAACCAAAATGTCAATCATATTTATTTCAGTGGTAATTTGTTGATGTTGATGCTAATACTATATGGTATATGACTTAGTTTTTAGGGTTATCATAGTTGAAAACCATGTAGCGCAACCATGTCAACTCCTTCAAATCTCCATGTAAACTCCTATGCGCTCCAATAGGGGTAATACTTTGAAACATTTAGAATTTGGGATTTTAATCAAATTAAAACAAAACAAATCTCTAAAATCATTCAATTGTTCTCTATTCTCAAGGATTCATTAAATCATATTGGCTCTCAAATTTGTGTATGCACTATGATTGTTAGAATGACAACTTGAGAAACGAGATGCTATTCAAAATACAAGAATCTAGTTCCTACATGATTTAATAAATTGTATGATAATGTTGAATGATGCTATGATATTAAAGGCGGAAAATGATAATGGTGATATCACAATGGATAATGATGCTAAAAGCAATGGTGGAAATATTGTATAAAAGCTAAGATGATAACTAGAATTCAGCTATGAACTAAGACATGATTCTAAACTAGAATGATAAAACAATTCTAAATGTTAAATGCTCCAATGTTATTCCTGCATATTAAGTTGACTCAAAGGTGGGATGTAAAATGTTGTAGAATGGGCTTGTATTTATAGGATTTCAAAGCATCTTGTGATGCGGTAGCAATCAACGGTCAAGATTTCAGCATGAGAGATGAACAGTGGAGATGGAAGAATCATGGAGGATGTTCCCTTGACCAAGGGCAACATGCCAAATGTATGAGAATAAAATGCGTGAGATTGCCAAGTGTCCAAAGTTTGTTTTGGAATTGGTTGAGAATAATGTAATTTAAATATTAATCATATTTAAATACATGTGACACTTGATGGTGTAGCCAAAAAGTGTTGTAGACATGTGACTAAATTTGAATTTTGAATTATTCAAACTTAGTGAGAAGATGTTTAATTAAAAAAACTATTGACATTTGTTTATTTAATGAAATTTAGAAGAATGTGGTTTAAGATGAGAAATTTAGAAAAGTGTGAACTATATAAATAAATTGAGAATTTATTTATAAGTAGATGAAATAAAAGAGGTCATTAATTAAATAATTAGTATTTAATTAATTAATTTTCTTCCAATTTAGTATTGTTTCTATTGTACCTATGCCCTCAAAAGCTCTTTGTAGTATGTTTGCTATTCCCTCTACCTAATCAACCCGTAGTCTTAGACTGTCCCTCTTAGTCATGAGTCTAGCAATCTATGCCTACATTTGTGTCTGCATCTGAGCCTAGGCCTATGCCTGTGTTTCTATCTACCCCTGTGTTTGCACTAGCAAAGCCTACATCTGTGCAAGTTGACCCTGTAATGTCTGAACCTATACCTATAATGCACCAATCTAAGTTTGATGCTATTGAGAGGGTAACCTGATCTCTACATGTTGTTGGGCCACAGCCACAAGTGATCACCTCTTCCAAGGCACATTCAGGTCTTGAATATGAGGAGTTGGACCTCCACCACCCCCATCACCTCCATCACCATCACAGGTCCATCATCATCTCTCCCTCCTCCATCTCCATCTCTATCCCCATCATCACTACTATTTTCCTCCTCCTCCTCATCTCCCCATCTCTCCTCCACCTACTCCCATTTACTACTACCCTCTCCACATTATCTAATAATGGCACTGGCTCATCTGGGCTTGAGATCCATGCAAATGGATGTAAGAAGAGGTACTGAGCATAATCCTCTAATATCAAATCCTCAACAATCTTTGGATGAATCTCCCAAATGATGGCCTATAGACCATAGAATTCTGCAACTATAACATTATAGGACAAAGTGAGTCCCCACTCGGTTGCATCCATCTATCATTGTGCATAATGTGTCACTCCCAAGGGCATGCCCTGTACCCATCCATATTGTCTGAACACCCTCCAGAACAAAAATATCTCAATGATGAATCAAGTCTGCCTAATTAGATACATAGATTAACACAAAAAGCATCTCAGTATTGTCCTCTAGCCATTGCTCAAAAACAAGATAGAGCCTCCATGTCACTGAATCTAAATCATCAAGTACTCTCCTCCAATACTCCAATTTTCCCAACCTAGGTTGAGCAACTAGACCTACATAAGCATGAACATAGGGTCTCATGGCAGGTTGCTTTCTGTCTGCAACTAGACAGATGATCGCTATATGCTCCCACACCCATATTTGAAGCAATGTGACTCCTATTGGAAAACTAGCCTCTCGAAGGTAGGCAACCTAGTGCAATTCATGGTACAAATGGGAAAGCATGCAACATCCCCATGCATATCTAGTACCCTAAGTAATCATGCTCTCACGAATCCTACCCAATCCAATTGACAGTCCCTTTCACCTATGATCAAGACAAAGGAATCCTCCAATGAAACTAGCTAGCAAAGATTGCAGTGTGGCATAAGCATCAACCATATCTCTCTAAGGAATCTCATAACAGCATATCCAATCATCCTCAAATACTTTGTGAAGTGAATCGCTCTTTTCCTACTTAGTAGAATCATATAATACTAGCTCTCCAACAATAGATATCCGTAGAATCTGATAGACATCCTTTGGGGTCACTGTCATCTCACCAATGGGTAAATGAAAGATTTTATTCTCACTATGCCATCTCTCTACTGAAGTTGTCAATAAGCCCCTGTTAATCCTAATCTAAGGCATATCTATTAGAGAGGACAATCTACATCATACAATAACAGCTACCTCAGTTGGCACTAGGTGTGGAATCAACTCGTATTTCCTCGGGAAGCGCGCTTGAATCTATAGGACTCTCAAAGGGTCCTATAATCATACAAAATCACAAATCAGCCAATCAATCAATCGACATCAATCAACCTATCTATCTATCAAAATCAATTATCCTATCAATGTAATCAACTATGGTGAGAATTTGATCAAATCTCGCGAGCATCAGTCTATCATTCAACCTTGTCTATCATGAGGTTTATCAATCAATTTATCATTCAACCTCGCCTATTAGGTTTATCAATCAATCTATCATTCAACCTTACCTATCATGAGGTTTATCAATCAATATTTCTATGATGTAAAAGAATGATTAGATGTGCTAAGACATGAATAAATTAGCCAAAGAGGGGAACTTATCAAGAGTATTAGTTAATCTATTGACAATTTCAACTAGAATTCATAGTCTTATCAACCAATCATAAAAGTTATTAGATTAGCAATTAGCTATGCGGAAAAATATGATTCAACGAATCCTTGAGAATAGAGAGCCTATATTACAACTAAGATAATTTTAGACTATCAACATTGAGTATTATTCCCCTAAGGTTGATCTACAGATGTCTGATATATCCCATATTCAAAATGTTTCAAATATTTATGTGAAGTAGTTTATAGGGAGGGTGTATACATTTTTCCCCTCTTTGAAGTAATTTGTTTACACATTGCTTCAAAGAATATTTTTTTTTTTGATGCCAGGGATATGAGGAGGAGGTGGAGGCCAACTAACAAGATCACAAACTCAAAGCATGATATAATGTGTTAAATTTAATAAAAGTAGGGATCAAAGAATATCAACATTTAGATATGTTATTCCATTTGGCACTATGGAGGGCCATATGGTACTTTAGTGTTGGCTAATCTATATTGCTAAATGGTGAAACAATTTTTTAACCCCACCTATGATGATCCCTTGCGAGATTTGATCAAAGTCTCATCATAGCTGATTAGATTGATAGGCTAATTTATTTTGGTTGATTGATATGTTGATTGATGTCGATTGATTGTTTGACTGATTTAAGATTTTGTATGATGATAGGAGCCTTTGATAGTCCTACAGATTTAGGAGTACTTCCCAAGGATGTGGGAGTTTATTCCACACCTAATACCAATTGAGGTAGTTATTATTGTAGGATGCAGATTGTCCTCTTTGATAGATATGCCCCAGATTAGGATTCACATGGGTTTATTGATGACTTTAGTAGAGAGGTGGCATAGTGAGCATAAACATCTCATTCACATTTGATAAGTTAAGGAAACAACTTGTTCTATATCTTGTGATTCATTTTTAGGATTTTTAGGAGGTGCTTTCAATTTATTAACATCAAAGTCAAGTGAAAGTTATATGAACAAACATTGATAAATAGACTACAGGTTGTGATGGTCATTATAATGTGATGGCTATTATTCCATTATGATATGTGTATCGGAGTTTATCTAATCACTAATCCAACCTAGTATTTTTATGTGCTAAAAGCATGCATGCGCTATTGTTTTAGTTAATCAATTCTTGATATTTTAGCTTATTGAACTGGTATTTGAGCGGATTGGATGACTATTTTAGCATGTCCATTCAAATTTTCAAAATATTAAAAATTCTAACTAATTATTGTTTTTTTGTTTTGCAGGTACATGATACGCTAGTCAAAAACAAATTTATGCAACTATTGATGATATTTGTAGGGGCTGGAGTTGTTTAATGATTTATTTTGATTAAATTAGGAATCTAACTTAATTAAAAGGTTAAAGAACCCCTTGTCTTTTGTGCTTGAAGTGATGGGCCAATGCTCTCCCCTTTACTTGGTGATCAGAATGATAGAATCACTATTTATGCTTTGTTAACACCTATAGAATGTCTATCATAGTGGGAAAAAGTGCTCACCCTATGAGAACGATCTAAGTGGGAACAACCAAAGCCAAGTTTTCTGACCCACTATAATCAAAAGCAAATTCAGGGAAAGTCTGCAATTTTATGGTAGTGTGCAAGATAACCATCCCCACCCTACTATCCTCAAGGAAACAACTAAGCAGAGGCCTCAAACAAAACTACCCTAAAAATCTTGAAGAAAACTGTCAATGAGGTTGGATTTGATTGGCACATTCAACTGAATCCTACTTTGTAGGCTTACATAACTAGTATCTGTACCTCGAAAGGAGCCACACCCTATGCTATAGTCTATGGATAAGAGGCCATTCTACCTATTGAGGCTGAGCTACCATCACTTTGTGTGTCACTAAAGGGGATCTTTTCAAATGAAGATTATTGGGTCTCTAGGTTACAAGAGTTGGAACTGTTGGATGAGCATTGTTAGCATGTCATCGATCACTTGAAAGAATATTAACAAAGGATATCCAAAAGTTACAATCACAGAGTAAAATATAGAAAATTTCAAGTGGGTGACTTGGTCCTAAAAGAAAATCCCCATAATCAACAAGATCAAGAGGAGAAGGGGAAATTTGAACCAAACTAGCTAGGTCCCTTTGTTGTTGTATCTGTCTCTAGATTAGGAGCATATCAACTATGTATGCTTGAATGAATTTTTTTTCATGAACCCCTCAACAACCTACATCTCAAGAATTTTTACACCTTGATTAACCAGCACTACAAACTCTATTACATAAGAGTTTTTATCAACTAAAACCTCTCACAAGAATGTGATTGAGCCCTCAAATTCAACATGCACAACTTAAGACGGATTTTTGGATATGATGGTTTGATTAGTGTTTATTTGGTTATTCAGATGCAATAGTGATTTATGTATGAATCTCCCAAATGATAGCCCATAGACCCTAGAACTCTACAACTACAAGATCATAGGATAAAGTGGGTCCCCACTTGGTCACATCCATATTTTTTCACCCATAATGTGCCATTCCCTGGCACATTCCCTATACTTGGCCATATTGTTTCAACACCCTTTGGAACAAAAATCTCTCAATGACGAATCGGGTCCATCCAATCAGATACATAAAATGACACATAAATGGCATCTGGCTACCATCCTCTAGCAACTGCTCAAAATCAAGATAGGGCTACCATGTCATTGACTCTAAATCATCAAGTACTCTCCTCCAGTACTCCAATTTTCCTAGCCTAGGCTGAGCAACTAGACCTGCATAAGCATGAATATATGGTCTCATGGTAGGTCATTGTCTATCTACAACTGGATGGGTTACCGCTATATGCTCCCATGCCCATATCTGAAACCATGTGACTCTTGTTGAAAAATTGGCCCCTTGAAGGTAGACAACTTGGTGCAAATCATAGTACAAATGGGAAAGCATGAAACATCCCCATGCATATTTGGTACCTTGAGTGATCATGCTCTCAAGAATCCTACCCCATCTAACTAAAAGTCCCTTTGACCTATGATTAGGACAAGGGAACCCACCAATCAAACCAACTACCACAAATGACAGTGTGGCATAAACATCAACCATCTCTCTCTAAGGAATCTCATAACCGCATATCTGATCATCATCAAATACTCTACGAAGTGCATTGGTCCCGCCCTACTCAGTACAATAATATAATACTAGCTCTCCAACAACAGGTATCCGTAGAATCCGATAGACATCCTCTGGGGTCACTGTCATCTTGCTAGTGGGAAAATGAAAGGTATTATGCTCACTATTCCACCTCTCTTCTAAAGTTGTCAATAAACCCCTATTAATCCTAATCTGGGGCATATCTATCAAAGAAGACAATTTTCATCGTGTAATAACAACTACTTCAGTTGGCACCACTTGTGGAATCAATTCCCACGTCCTCAAGAAGTGCTCCCAAATCTATAGGACTATCAAAGGATCCTATTGTCATACACAATCGCAAATTAGCCAATCAATCAATCAACATCAATCAACCTATCAATCTAATCAGCTATGGTGAGACTTTGATCAAATCTCATGAGCATCAATATATCATTCAACCTCACCTATAATGAGGTTTATTAATCAATCTATCATTCAACATCACCTATCATGAGTTTTATCAATCAATCTATCATTCAACATCACCTATCATGAGGTTTATCATTCAATCAATGCACCTCACCTATCATGAGGTCAATTTATCAATCAAACTATCATTGATCCTTGCCTATCATGAGGTCAATTATCAGTATTCTATTATTGAATCTCACCTATCATGAGATCAATCATCATCTAATCTATCAACATCATCAATTATCATCAAATCAAACGCTGACATGGTAAAAAAAACATCAAAAAATAAGGAGTTCGATCAAAAATTCATCAATATAGTTTAAATCTCATCGATGTGCTAAAATAGTCTTTCTATGTGCTAAAAGTGTGCATGTGCTACAAACATTCATGGATGCACCAAAACATGCCTTTAATGCACCAAATCCATGAATGCACCATAACATAATTTCTATGTGTTACATCATTTATCCTATGCACTAAATCTAGACATGGTTGCCCTAAAACTCTCGATGCGCTAATTTATTAACCCTATGTGCTAAAAACCTAGTCCTGTGCACTAAAATGATGAGTGTGCTACAACATTTAGGGGAATCCCAAAGATAACCCCTTCAAAAGGACATGGGAGTTGATTCCACACTTGGTGCTAGTTGAGGTAGCTATTATTGCATGATGCAGATTGCCCTCTTTGATAGATATGACCTAGATTAAGATTAACAAGGGTTTATTGACAACTTTAGCAAAGAGGTGGCATAGTGAGCATAGCACCTTTCATTTTCCCATTGGTGAGATGACAATGACCCTAGAGGATGTCTATTGGATTCTATGAATACCTATTGTTGGAGACCTCCCAGCAGCATGAGCCCTCTGCCTGTAACAAACAACTATTAGTAATTATAAGCTAACCACTTCCAAACAATAAAATTTATGGATTAGCAAAAAGACTCAGCCTAAGTTTCTAAGAATAAGCTAACTGACATTGAGTAATATAGGATTGTTTTGGTTAAAAGTAACCAAAAAGGCTAACAGTCCAACAGTGAACTCACAGTCAACATTTAGGATTACTCCCCTATGATGCACTATACTCTTGGGATAATAGTCAACTATGCTCACCAAAGAATTCTAAATCAATGTCTATCAACCTGAGTATGTCTATCACAACTGATCCACCTAGCTTCTATGATGTTATACTGTGGAAATTGAAAGAATCGAACCAAATTCTTGAATACACACTCAATGTTTAGTTTCTAGGCTTGACACAATTGTTTGACAACTTGATGCTATGTTGGATGTCAAAATTCAACAAATCAACCATTTGAACACTTAATTCACATAATTTAAAAATTGGAAACCAAGAAAACATCATTTTTTAGAAAGGCATACATTACAAACATTCAGATTCATAAAATTTTAAAAGGAAAAACAACCAGAAAAAGTTGTAGAAACATTGAAAACTTCCAGTTTAGCGCATTCATTCACTGTTTTGGCGTATTCACTACTTTTTCTAGTGCATTTACTTAGTCTTGTCTCGTTCACTTTATAACACATCTATCAAGTCTTTCAACGCATTCATCCTCTGTTTCAATACATTCATAGCATATTCTTGGGAATCTAGGATATTCTTTGGCGCATCAAGCATATGTTTTGGTGCATTCACAAACATTTTTAGCACATTCACTTACAAGTCACCTAGTCAAAATCACATATTCGGGGTAGTCTAGTGCATTTCTCGCTTTTTCTGGTGCATCTAGTTTTTTTTCCAGCACATTTGAGTTATCCTTCAGTGCATAAAGTCCATATTTTAGTGCATAGGTAGATTTAGCACATTCACATAGTGAAACAACGCATTGATAATGTTTGATAGCACATAGAAAAGTTTGGCACATACAAATTCTATTATGGTGCCTTGAAATGATTTTGTAGCGCATTCATGGATTTGGCGTATTGAAGGCGTATTTTGGCACATCCATCAATTTTTGTAGTGCATGCATACTTTTAGCACATAGAAAGACTGTTTTAGCACATCGATGAGATTTAGACCAGATTGATGAATCTTTTATTGAACTCCTTTTTTTTGGATGATTTTTACCACATTAGCCTTTGATTTGATGATGATTGATGATGTTGATAGATTAGATGATGATTGATCTAATGATAGGTGAGATTCAATGATAGGATATTGATAATTGACCTCATGATAGGCGAGGATCAATGATAGTTGATTGATAAATTGACCTCATGATAGGCGAGGTGCATTGATTGATTGATAAACCTCATGATCTAGGTGAGGTTGAATGATAGATTGATTGATAAACCTCATGATAGGAAAGGTTGAATGATACATTGATTGATAAACATCATGATAGGTGAGGTTGAATGATATATTGATGCTCGTAAAATTTGATCAAAGTCTCACCATAGTTGATTAGATTGATAGGCTAATTGATTTTGATGGATTGATAGGTTGATTCATGTCAATTGATTGATTGGATGATTTTTAATTTTCTATGATCATAGGATCCTTTGACAGTCTTACATATTTAGGAGTGCTTCCCGAGGATGTGGGAGTTGATTCCTTGGTGTCGGTTGAGGTAGCTATTATTGCACAATATAGATTGTCCTCTCTGATAGATATGCCCTAGATTAGGATTAATAGGGGTTTATTGATAGCTTTAGCAAAGAGGTGGCATAGTGAGCATAACACCTTTCATTTTCCCACTTGCGAGATGAAAATGACCCCAAAGGATGTCTATCAAATTCTGCAAATACCTATTGTTGGAGAGCTAGTATTATATGATTCTATTGAGTAGGGTAGGACCAATGCACATCGCAAAGTATTTGAGGATGATCAGATATGTGGTTATGCGATTCCTTGGAGAGAGATGGTTGACCCTTATGCCACACTACCATTTGTGCTAGTTGGTTTCATTGAAGGGTTCCTTTGTCCTGATCACAGGTCAAAGGGACTTTCAGTTGGATAGGGTAAGATTCTTGAGAGCATGATTTCTCAGGGTACCAGATATGCATGGGAATGTTGCATGCTTTCCCATTTGTACCATGATTTTCACTAAGTTTTTTACCCTCGAGGGTCCAATTTTTCAGCAAGAGTCGCATTACTTCAAATATGGGCATGGGAGTATATAGCAATCACCTGTCCAGTTGCAGATAGACGACAACCTACCATGAGACCATATGTTCATACTTATGTAGGTCTAGTTGCTCAGCCTAGGCTGGGAAAACTAGAGTACTGGAGGAGAGTACTTGATGATTTAGAGTCAGTGACATGGTGGCCCTATCTTGATTGTGAGAAGTGGCTAGAGGACAAGACCAAGATGCCATTTCTATGTCATTCTATTACGAAAATATTAAAACCACGTATTACAAATTTGAGAGCACTTCCATAGTCTTATAATGCTAAAAGACTTCCTTATTTTTCAAATTGACAAATTTAGGAGCACTTCCCGCATACGTGGGAGTTGCCATTGGTGAAAATTAGTGCATACACTTTTTGTTTCAACGTGTCGCGATCACTTTATAGCACATTTGTCAAGTCTTTCAATGCATTCATCCTCTAATTCAGCACATTCATAGCGTATTCTTGTGCATCTAGGATATTTTTTGGTGCATTAAGCATCTATTTTGGTGCATTCATAGACCTTTTTAGTGAATTCACTTATAGGTCACCTGACCAAAATCACATACTTAGGGGCAGTCTAGCATATTGCTCGCTTTCTCTGATGCATCTAATCTATTTTCCAATGCATCTGAGTTATCCTTCAGTGCATAGAGTCCATATTTTCCAGCATTTAACCTCTATTCCAGCACATCTAGCGTATCTTTTAGCATATTGAGTCAATATACTAATGCATCTGTTCATTGTTTTAGCACATCCAGGAAGTCTTATAGTGCATATGTCCAATCTTCTACTGTATGTAGGGTCTGTTTTAGTGCATCGAATAAATGCAAACCCTGAGAGCTAAATTTGTCCCCTATTTGACAGTTTGAACAAAAATTCAAAATCTTTTCCAGAACAAAATCATTGCTTAGGTACTACAAAGTCCTAAACTTGTTAAAACTAACATTTACAAGTGGAATTCTTCAAATTAAACCAAGATCTAACATCTCAAAGTTCCTAAATCATCAAACTTATCACATCCTTGATTCTTAACCCAAATTTCATCATTAGGATTTGTCATCCTTTCATCATGAAACAAAGCTATATAATCAAATTAAACCTTCTCTCATCAATAGAATTTATCATTCTATTTGACTTAGTTTTCATCCTTGGCACTCCTTCAAACAAAGATCAAAGTTTAGTGAAAGTACAACACTTGTATGCCCATTCAAACAAGATTACAAAAGTAGAAAATCAAGGAAAAAGAACTTGAAACTCCAAAAATTGAAACTCAAAACACCATGGCTAAACCTAAAGAGAATCCTGAACATGGAATCAACAACACTAAAAGTGAAGAAATAACTAGGGAAGACATTTTACATGCTGAATAAGATCCAAGTTTCCACAAGTGCTTAGAAAAGATTTTTGAAAGAAATGGGGAAAAATACCTCCTAATGCTGGCTAATCAATGTGTCAAACTTCTTGAGATGTAAGATATTGATGATTGTGATATTTGATCAAAGTCTCACCATAGATAATTAGATTGATAGGTTGATTGATTTTGATTAATTGAGGTTGATTGATGTCAATTGATTTATTGGCTAATTTGTGATTTTGTATGATGATAGGAGCCTTTGATAGTCTTACAGATTCAGGAGCACTTCCCGAGGATGTGGGGGTTGATTCCACACTTGGTGCCAACTAGTGTAGTTATTATTGCATGATGTGGATTGTCCTCTTTGATAGATATTCCCTAGACTAGGATTAACAAGGGTTTATTGATAGCTTTAACAGAGAGGTGGCATAGTGAGCATAACACCTTTCATTTGTCCACTAGTGAGATGACAATGACCCCAAATGATATTTATCGAATTATGTGGATACCTATTGTTGGAGAGCTAGTATTATATGATTCTACTGAGTAGGGTGGGATCGATGCACTTTGTAGAGTATTTGAGGATGATAGGATATACAGTTATGAGATTTCTTGGAGAGAGATGCTTGATGCTTATGCCAGACTGTCATTTGTGCTAGCTAGTTTCATTAGAGCATTCATTTATCCTGATTGCAGGTCAAAGGGACTTTTAGTTGGATGGGGTACATGATTCTTGAGAGCATGATTTCTCAGGGTACCAGATATGCATGGGGATATTGCATGCTTTCCCATTTGTACCATTATTTGCACTAGGTTATCTATCTTCGAGGGTCCAATTTTCCAATAGGAGTCACATTGCTTCAGATATGGGCGTGGGAGCATATAGTGGTCACCCATCCAGTTGCAGATAGACAAAAACCTACCATGAGACCATATGTTCATGCTTAAATGCAGGTCTAGTTGCTCAGCCTAGGTTGGGAAAACTAGAGTACTGGAGGAGAGTACTCGATGATTTAGAGTCAGTGACATGGCGACCCTATCTTGATTGTTGAGGCTCTGATATCATAGGAGTATGCTCAATACCTCTTCTTACATCCATTCCCATGGATCTTGAACCTAGATGAGCCAGTGCCATTATTATTTAGGACTAGTCCAGTGATGCGCTAAAATACGTTTTGGATGCACCAAAAGAAATCATGTTCACGCTAAAAGAGTTTCACATCCAAAATATGTAACACAAATTCTATAAAACGTCAATAAAAAGGGGATAGGCCCCACAGTGGGTGCCAATTTATGTGTGATGATAAAATTTCTCAAAGAATAACAAGATAACACAAGTAATGAGATGTACTACATTAAAAATTTGAATCATAAACTAATCAAATTAAAACAAAAAAAATCTCTAAAATCATTCCATTGTTATCTAGTCTCAAGGATTCATTAACTTATATTAGCTCTTAGATTTGTGTATGCACTATGATTGTAAGTGGATATGAGGCATGTGTGAACTAACTATCATAGATGTTTGGTGATGTTATAAAATAATATATAGGTTTATGGCTGAGCCATCTTTGTTACCCTTGGGTAATTACCTTCATAAGATTGAGGCTAAAATAGGACTTTTTTGGCAATCTTTCCATGTTGATTTAAGCTAAGATCACTTTATAGCACATCTGACAAGTCTTTTAGTGCACTCGTTCTCTATTTCAATGCATTCATAGCATATTCTTGCACATCTAGGATATTTTATGGTGCATCAAGCATCTGTTTTAGCACATACAAGGAGTTTTCTAGCACATTTGATCTTTATTTTAGTGCATTCATTTGGTTTTGTAGAACATTTGATAGTTCTTTTAGTGCATTGGAATGATCTTTTAACGCATTGGATAGTTATTTTAGCCAATTGAACTAATTTTTTATCATGTCAGCCTTTGATTTGATGTTGATTGATGATGTTGATAGATTAGATGATGTTTTATCTCATGATAGGTGAGATTCAATGATACGATACTAATAATTGACCTCATGATAGGCAAGGATCAATGATAGTTTGATTGATAAATTGACCTCATGATAGGTTAGGTGCATTGATTGATTGATAAACCTCATGATAGGTGAGGTTGAATGATAGATTGATCCTCGCAACATTTGATCAAAGTCTCACCAGAGCTGATTAGATTGATAGGCTGATTGATTTTGATTGATTGATAGGTTGATTTATGTCGATTGATTGATTGGATCATTTGCAATTTTGTTTTCATTAGGTATATGGCCATCACAAGTATCCACAGTGCATTCACATAGTGAAACAATGCATTGATAATGTTTGATAGCACATACAAAATTTTGGCAAATAGAAATTTTTTTATGGCACATTGAGACAATTTTGTGTCGTATTCATGGATTTGGTGCATTGAAGGCCTATTTTGGAACATCCATGAATTTTTGTAGCGCATGCATGCTTTTAGCACATAGAAAGATTTTTTTGGTGCATCGATGAGATTTAGACCAGAATGATGAATGATGCTATGTTATAACTTCCTAAAAGTGCATCTATAGGATGCATCAAAAAAATCCTTCAATGCACTAGATCCGTGAATATGCCACAAAATTATTTCAATGCACCATAATAGAATTTCTATGCGCCAAATTTTTCTATGCACTATCAAACATGATGAATGCATTGTTTCACTATGTGAATGCACTAAAACATAGTCTTGGAATATAGTTCATCTACCTAGTTTTTGAGGATGGATGCGGGAAATCGAAAGAATCAAACTAGATTCTTGAATATACACTCAATATTGAATTTCTAGGCTTGACCCAACTTGTTGACAACTTCACATTATATGCGCTAAGATCAAATTAAACATTGGTTGATTAATGCACTAACATCGAAGTAGTGTTAAATCATTTATCATTCAACATTATTATAACCTCCTCCTCTTATACCTAGTTTTTGATTCACAAAAAAAATATAATAATGCCAAAATGTGTCAAATAATAACACTCTTATAGCGGTTAATTAATACCAAAATGAGACCACATAATGGTGAATTTATGGCTCATGGTTCTATTATTTCATTGCTCTTATAACATCCAACATGATATAACAATGAAAGACCTTTGCAACTTGAAATAGAAAAAGGGTGAATCATTCCTCACTTTTCTACAAAATTAGAGAATGTTGTTTGCAAGAAATTATCATCTTGTACCTAAAAGGGAAAAGATGGAAATATTTATTGATAACCTAAATGAAAATATGAGCTATAGATTGGAATTACAATGCCCACCTACCATTGAAAAATTTATTGAAAATGGAATCCAAATTGAGGAAGCTTTGGTCAAAAGAGGAGTCATAAAAATTTACAATGAAAACAACTTAGAAAGCTCCTCTAACAATTATAACAACAGTGATAAACCAAACTTTTGGAAATGAAACAAAATTCTAGTAACAATGATGGTGTAGCTAAAACACAAAATGGAAAACCAGTATTCAACTTAATAGTAGCTACCACCAAAACCAATTAGAACAACAATCCGACCAACAACCAAAACAACAACCAAAATGTCAATCAAAACAACAATCAAGGTAATGTTGAATCTAGAACACCACCATATTGAAAATACTCAAATAAAAGAAGATTCATACCTTTGGGACAATCACTAGAATCAACATTAAAAGAGCTTCTTATAGCCAAGGTTATAACATTACTAGAGGTAAGAAATTGGGAACCACAAGTTAAACCTTCATGGTGGAATGATGCCCATTATTGTGACTTTCCCAAAAACAAAGGACATAAAACCAATGATTGCATGCAATTGAAACATTTGATACAAGAATTGATTGATAACAATACCATATTGTAGAAGGACCCCAAACAAGCAATGATCATGGAGCGTTCAAGAATCCTCTACCAAATTATGAAAAAGGGGAGTCTTCTTCGTCAAATACCAAGGGAAAAAACGTAAACTATATTTGTGATTATACCATTCATTTTGTTGAGGTAGTTGAAGATCAAACTAAGGATATTGAAATCAAGAGCCAAAGAAACATTGGTACAGCTAAAACTTATCACCATGATATCAACACCAAACCACATCATATTAATGACATTACACCAATAAATCTGATCACAAACATTGTTGCAAGTGATAATCAAATTAATGTCATTAAAATCAAAGAAAAGCAAGACAGTCCACTAGTTAACACAATCACAAGAGGAAAATCTAAACTGGCATTGAAAGGAGTTGCCTCCTTTACATCCAAAGCAACTATTGTCTCGGCAACTCAATACAACATAGTGCATCAATCCAAAAAATAACACATCAAATATCCATATTGGAGCTTCTCAAGATTTCACCAATGCACAAGGAAATCCTAGAACAAGCTCTAGTAGCCACCACAGTACCAAATTATCTAGAGGTTTTCCAATTTTAAGCTATGGTGGGACACTTGACTGTACCTTATTGCCTATCATTTTTTGAACATGATGATGTATCAATCACCCATCCACATAACACTGCTCTCCACATTGAGGTTCTAATTCAAAAACACCATGTCAAATGTGTTCTAATAGATGGTGGAGCTAGCCTAAATATCTACACTTTAAAACTCATCTGTGCACTTGGATATTCAAAAAATGGTATTGATCCTAGAAGGAAAATCACTATAAAGGCCTATGATGATAAAGAGGGATTCTCCCAAGGACTAATTATCTTACCAATTCAAGTAGGACCAGTTTTCAAAGATATAGTGTGCCAAGTATTGGACAAGAATTTTACAACATACTCTTGGGATGTCCTTGGATTCATGAGATGTAGGAAATACCATCAATGTATCATCAATGTTTGAAATTCCCTTTCAATGGGCAAAAAATAATTATTGTAGATGATTCCAACAACCCACAATATTGCTACACACTCAAAACAACATAAGATACTTTTGTGCCACATAACAGGGAAGCTTCAATGCCTAGCTCATCAAGCAATGAAAGACAACTAAATTCCTTGTCAAATCGGGTTGAGAAAAAGGACCAATTAAAGGATAAGGGTATAAGTGATTCCACTCTATCAAGCCATAAGGATCATCCAAGTTCTTTATCAAATCACCTTGAGGAGAAAGTTCAATCAAAAGGTAAAGGCGTTAGTGATTCTACTCCATCAGATCACGAAATACAATTAAACTCCTTATCAAAACAAGTGGAAATGGTTCAATTGAAGGAAAAAGGCATGGGGGAATACTCATTTGAGAAATCATTGTGTCCATTACAGTTGTTATCTTCTCCTAAGTCATATGGACATCCATCAACATCAAGACAATAATCATCACAACCAATCACACTCTTTGATGGAAAGTTTGTAAAAGCGGGCACTTTAGTGGATGAATCAGAAGAATCATGGAGAGAGTTTGATTAATCAAGTCATGAATCAGAAGAATCATGGATGCTAATTCCAAATAAAATCTAGTAATTATTTTATGGAATCCACTATATTTATTCTCTTGAATTCTTGTTAGCGACCCCAACATCATTGAACTAGTGCCTCCCGCACCAGACAAACCTACACTAGGATCTCTCAAATCTCTTAGAAGTGGTTGTGTAACATCTTAGCTCATAGTCTAAGACTAGGATCTACATGACCGAGACTACGCATAGCTCTTTTGATGCTCTAGTGGAATAACCTCATGATACTTTAGCCTATAAAACTATGCCTCTCTAGTAGAATGTTGTAACTCTCTGAAGTGGGAAGTTGTACCTGTGCCCTCAAAATCTCTATGTAGTCTCTTCACTATTCCCTCTGCCTGATCAATCCACTATCTTAGATTGTCCCTCTTAGTCGTGAGTGTGGAAATTTGTGCCTACATCTATGTTTTCATTTGAGCCTGGGCTTGTGCCTGTGTCTATATCTATCCCTATGTCTGTGCTAGCAAAGCATGCATATGTGCAAGCTGATCCTACAATGACAGAACCTGTACCTATAATCTAGCAATCTATGTTTGTTGTTGCTAAGAGGGTAACCTGATCACCTCTTCCAAGGCACTCTAAGGTCTTGAACATTAGGAGATGGACCTCTAAAACCCCCATCACCTCTGTCACCATCACCTCCATCATCATCTCTACTTCCTCCATCTCCATCTCCATCCCTATCATCACTACTCTTTGCCTCCTCCTCCTCCTCCTCATCTCCCCCATCTCTCCCCCACCTATGCCCATGTACTCTTGCCCTCTCTGCATCATCCAATAATGGAACTAGCTCATATGGGCTTGAGATCTATAGGAATGAATGTAAGAAGAGATACTGAGGATACTCCTCTAGTATCGAAGCCTCAAAAATCTCTGGATGAATCTCCCAAATGATGGTCTGTAGACCTTGGAACTCTAGAATTGTATTATCATAGGATAAAGTGGGTCGCCACTTAGTCACATCCATTTATCACCACACATAATGTGCCACTCCTTGGGGCATGCCATGTACCTAACCATACTATCTCAAGACCCTCCGCAACAAAAATATCTCAATGATGAATCAGGTCTGCCTAATCAGATACATAGACTGACACAGAAATGGAATATCGGTATTGTCCTCTAGCCACTTCTCACAATCAAGATAGGGCTGCCATGTCACTAAATCTAAATCATCAAGTACTCTCCTCCAGTACTGTAGTTTTCTCAACCTAGGTTGAGCAACTGGACTTGCATAAGCATGAACATATGGTCTCATGGTAGATCGTTGTTTGTCTGCAACTGGACGGTGACCACTATATGCTCCCACACCCATATTTGAAGCAATGTGACTCTTGCTAAAAAACTGGCCCCTCGTAGGTAGACAACCTAGTGCAAATCATGGTACAAATGGGAAAGCATGCAACATCCCCATGCATATCTTGTACTATTAGTAATCATGCTCTCAAGAATCCTACCCCATCCAACTAAAAGTGCATTTGACCTATGATCAAGACAAAGGAACCCTCCAATTAAACCAGCTAGCATAGATGACAGTGTGGCATAAGATTCAACCATCTCTCTCCAAGCAATCTCGTAACTGCATATCCGATCATTCTCAAATACTCTCCAAATTTCATCATTCCCACCTTGCTTAGTAGAATCATATCATACTAGATCTCCAACAACAGGTATCCATAGAATCCAATAGACATCCTCTGGGGTCACTGTCATCTTGTTAGTGGGAAAATGAAAGGTGCTATAATGACTATGCCACCTTTCTGCTAAAGTTGTAAATAAACCCCTGTTAATCCCAATCTGAGGCATATCTATCAGAGATGACAATTTGCATTGTGCAATAATAGCTACCTCAACCAACACCAGGTGTGGAATCAATTCCCGCTTCCTCAAGAAGTTCTCCCAAATCTGTAGGACTGTTACATGCTCCTATCATCATACAAAATTGCAAATCAGCCAATTAATCAATCAACATCAATCAACCTATTAATCAATCAAAATCAATCAGCCTAACAATTTAATTAGCTATGGTGAGACTTTGATCAAATCTCATGAGTATCAATCTATCATTCAACCTCACCTACCATGATATTTATCAATCAATCTATCATTCAACCTCACTTATCATGAGGTTTATCAATCAATCAATTCACCTTTCCTATTATGAGTTCAATTATCAGTATCCTATCATTGAATCTCACCTATCATGAGATCAATGATCATCTAATCTATCAACATCATCAATCATCATCAAATCAAAGGATGAAGCAATAAAAAATCATCAAAAAACAAGGAGTTCGATAAAAAATTCATCAATTTGGTCTATATCTCATCAATGTAGTAAATGATTCTTTCTATCTGCTACAAGCATGCATGCACTACAAAAATTCATGGATTCACCAAAACAAGCTTTCAATGTGCCAAATCCATGAATGGGCCACAAAATTATCTCAATGCACCATAACAAAATTTCTATGTGCCAAAATTTTATATGCGCTATCAAACATTATCAATGCGTTGTTTCACTATGTGAATGTGCTAAATCTACTTATGCACTACATCATTTATCCTATGCTATAAATCTATACATGGTTGAACTAAAACTACCGATGTGCTAATCTATTAAGCCTATGCGCTAAAAACCTAGTCCTATGTGCTAAAACAACGAATGCACTACAACAGTTGTTGTATGTGCTACATCAGATAATAAAACATTGCATTGATAATAAAATTACTAGAGAATGGAGTTGTATTTTAGGTTACCCCACCTATGGAAATATTGGATTGTGTTTATATCATTCCAAATACACATTTCTTGGGGTTTAACCTTACATTGAATTTCTCCAATCTAGTGAAGATCTTGTCTAAAATTTCCAGATGTCCCTCCCTAGTGAATGATATCACCAACAATTCATCTACATAGTCTTACATAAAGGTGTGCATCATGTCATGGAAGATGGTGGTCATTGCTCTCTGATAAGTAGCTCCAACATTCTTCAATCCAAAAGGAATTATGTTCCAGCAAAATGTGCCCCATGGACATGTGAAAGAATTTTTCTCTTGATCTTCAGGTGTTATTTTTATTTGGTTGTAACCTGAAAATCCATCAATAAGTGATAGCTTGCATGACCTGCTATCAAATCTATGATAATGTCAATGTTAGCAAAAGGAAATTCATCTTTCGGGAAAGCCCTATTAAGATCCCTAAAGTCTTTACATATCTTGATACTTTTATCCGGCTTTGAAATTGGCACAATATTTGATATCCACTCAGCATAGTCAATAGGTTTGATAAATCCCACATCCAGTAGCTTTTTCAATTTAGCTTTCACCAAGAGGGCAATATGGGGATGAATTTTTCTCAACTTTTGCTTCACTGGCTTCACTCTAGGTGGTAGTGATAGATGATGCATGATACGATTTGGATCTATTCCTGGCATGTCAATATAGGACCAAGCAAAGTTGACTTACCTCTCTTCAAAGAATTTAGTGAAGCTAGGTTTTTCTTCCTCTATCATGGATGTTGCTAGATGTAAAGTCTTGATTGTTTTAGTTGTGCCAACATTGATGGGTTATGTGGGCTGAGTCAACACTGAAGATCTCTCATGATATTGCTCAGGGAGAGTGTCAAATCTCCCATCATTTGGTGCCTGGTTGACTATCTTGATTATACATCCCATAATGGAGGATGTCCTTTATGAAATTGTTGAGGCTTTGATACTAGTTATTTTATATAGCGCACACCTACATCTCCAACGACAAGTATCCACAAAATTCAATAGACACCCTCTAGGTTCCTGTCATCTCGCCAGTGGGAAAATGAAAGGTGTTATGCTCACTATGCTACCTCTCTACTAAAGTTGTCAATAAACCCCTCTTATTCCTAATTTGGGGCATAAATATTAGAAAGGACAATTTGCATCATGCAATAACAACTACCTTAGCTAGCACTAGGTTGTCTACCTTTGAGAAGCTAGTTTATCAACAGAAGTCAGATTGCTTCAGATATGGGCATGGAAGCATTTAGCGGTCACCCATCTAGTTGCAGACAGACAACGACCTACCATGAGACCATATGTTCATGCTTATGTAGGTCTAGTTGCTCAGCCTAGGCTACAATAAACTGGAGTATTGGAGGAGAGTACTTGAAGATTTAGAGTTAGTGACATGGCAGCCCTATCTTGATTGTGAGCAATGGCCAAATGATGATACTGAGATGTCATTTGTGTGTCAATCTATGTATCTGATTGGGCAGACCTGATTCATCATTGAGAGTTTTTTTGTTGCTCAGGGTCTTGAGATAGTATGGCCGGGTACAAGGCATGCCCCAGGAAATGGCATATTATGCGTGATGATAGATGGATGCAACAGAGTGGGGACCCACTTTGTCCTATGATGTTGCAGTTGAAGAGTTTCATTGTCTATATGCTATCATTTGGGTGGGAGATTCATCTAGAGATTGTTGAGGCTCTTATATCAGAGGAGTATATGCAGTACCTTTTCTTACATCCATTCCCATGGATCTTGAGCCTAGATGAGCCGGTGCCATTATTATATGATATGGAGATGGTAGTAGTACATGGGTGCAGGCAGAGGAGAGATGGGTGAGATGAGGAGGAGGAGGAGGTGAAGATGATGATGGAGGTGATGGTGATGGAGGTGATCGGGGTGGTGGAGGCCCATCTCTTAATGTTTGAGACCTTAGAGTGCCTCAAACCTGAAAATCCGTCCATAGGTGATAACATTGCATGATCCACTATCAAATCTATGATAATGTCAATGTTAGGAAAAGGAAAGTTATCTTTCAAGAAATCCCTTTTAATATCCCTGAAATATATACATATCCTAATGCTTTTATCTAGTTTTGAAACTGGCACAATATTTGATATCCACTTAGCATAGTCAATAGGTCTGATAAGTCCCACATCCAATAGCTTCTTCAATTCAACTTTCACCAAGAGATAGATATGGGGATGCATTTTTCTCAAATTTTGCTTCACTGGCTTCACTCCATGTGGTAGTGATAAATGATGCATGAAGAGATCTAGATCTATGCTTGGCATGTCAGCATAGGTCCAAGAAAAGTTAAATTTCCTCTCTTCAAAGTGTGTGAACCCCAACCTTGGTACCTACAAAACAACAAGAATAAACAAGTTAGACAAGAGATTGCAAGCCAGAACAAGGATTCCCCATGAAATCTATTTACAAAATTCAAAATAGGAATAAAATATTAAAAAACACAATGGAAATGATAAAACAAAAATTGAATCCTAATTAGATGTGCAAACTCATGTTCCCATGGGGGAATTGGTGCCAATTTGATGTGAAAATTGGCCCTTTCCCAATTCCTAAGATGAAAATTTGATGTGTTGAAGATGATTGATCCACTTTGTTGGTGAAGGATGAGAGCTTCAAGCCAAAAACCTGCAAAAACCTAGCTAAGAACTCAATGATGATGGATGAAATTTGAGAGATATTTGAGCATGGTAACTTTGCATAAATTGTGGATGATCAAATGAGGATATGATCTCTTTATTTATAGAATTCCAAGATGGATGAATTTCCAAATTTAAGCAATGTGGGACTAACATTCATCTAATGGTATGATGCCACTTGTCAATCTTTGAATGGATGAAGGATGTGCAAGATTTGGGGTTTGTGCCAATAAATGCATAATTTTGAATTTCAAATTTGTTGAAATGACATGCAAGAGGGAAAGGAAAATGCAATAAATGCCACTTGCCTCAAGACAAAGGACATGTAAGATGAATTTATTGCCTTGTTGGATGTACATGTTGACTTGGAATTTTTGAATTCAAATTGAGAGAATATTCCAAAAGATGTCTTGTAAGGAAAATAGAGATTTAATAAATGAATTAAATATATTTTCATGTGCAACTTGCATTATCTAAAGCATGGGGCATGAGATGAGATTAAATTAATCAAAGATTAATTAATTTAATGGGAGAGGTTAGATGATGTGACCTATTTGACTCAAATTTATGGATTTATTTAAATCAAATAAGAGAGGAATATGACAAGAGATTAATTAAATAAGGATTTGATTTATTTAATTAAAAGAGATTGTGTTAGACTAAATAAAATAAGGTTTAATTTATTTAATTTAATGGATAGACTTTAGAGATTTAATCAAATAACTAATTATTTAATTAAATAGGGATAATTAAATCAGATGGATTGATTTAATTAACAAAAGAGAGTGACTTAATTAGACAACATGATTTATTTAATTAAGGGATGAAAGTTGATGAATTTAATTAGAGAAGAAGATTTGATTAAATGGTTAGACTGAGGGATGATTCAGGAAGAAACGATCTTAGTAATTAGGATCATATGCACAATGTCAATTGATATATTTTATGTGTCTACATTTTGCCCCTCTTTGAAGTAATGCACTTGTTGCATTGGTTCAAAGAATAAACGATCTTGATCAAAGCCAAATTTTTTTTATATTTTAAAAACCCGCCCCACTGTTGCATGGCGAGAGAAAACATGCCATTATAATGCCCCCTCGAGAGATTAGGCGAAAATTTTAATTTTTTGGGTGATCTTGCGAAAAAAGATGACAAAGTACACAATAGGTCTAAAAGGGCTCTAGGAGGCTAAAAACGTGTCTAAAAATAATAAAAAAATAAAAAACAAGCCTCAATTAGACAAAAATAGGTTTGGGGGTCCAAAACCCTAGCAGGACAGCCACACAGGGTGAAAAAACCCTAATTTTTAGGCTTAAAAGGGGTTTGAGGGGTCACTTTCAAGTCATTTTCACACACCTCTACTAGCAACCTTGAGATTTAAGCTTTGACTCTCTAGCGATATGGCACAATGACAACTTCCCCTACACATCACTGATTGAGTTCGGACGTACCAGCAACCACCTGGCATCGGGGCACTGGTATGTGACCCTTACCGGTATGTGCAGTTTAGTGTTTACAAACTCTGATGATGAGCTCGGGTTTGGTGAGCTAGTTTGATAAAGTGTGACGCGGCATCGCTGAATTCACACAAATTGCAACGCCGGAAGAGAAAGTGCACTGTAGCAGTGCAATTTTTCTCTTTTTGGGCTCTAGCGTCGAAGTTTGAGTGAAATCAAACTGCAATGCCATGAAAATATAAACCATTGGGGATGTTTTTTGAATGCTTGGCAGATAATTTTGCAAAAAAAATTATCATGATGATCTTCGTTGATGTAGGATGTGGCGAGGGAGCTCTACTCTTAGGAGCACAGGTCACGAGATTTGGCTAGCGTCTTGTGAGACCTGAGCGACAAGGACTAGGATCAACTTGAGGTTGCGGGGTTGTGGCACATTGCATACGCAACGCCCATGCACACTCTCCTAGGGATGTTATCAGCACTAGCCGAGAGGTGGCACAATGAGACATCCTCATTTCATCTCCCCACTAGCGAGGCTACCGTCATTCTAGAGGACATTTGGCGCATTCTACGATTGTCGATTCATGGCCGACGGGTGATTTTTGATATAGACAAGGGGCGCGAGGCCTACTGCAGAGTGCTTGCCACACGGGACATCATCTTCTGTGAGGGATAGATAGAGCTAGAGAGAAACGGGGTCATAGCACCTACCTACCGCTGGGTGGTTGTAGCTATCATCTCGGGTCTTGTTGCCCCAGATAGATGAGGGCGATACTTTGGTCCCAGCTAGGGGTATTGTTGGGAGTGGATGGTCTGAGACACGCCAATTTGTTTCGCATGGGGGCCTGTTCTTCTAGCTTCACTTTACAGGGACCTCCATGAGTACATTTACATGGATGGGAGAGCACTAGGGGCTGGGGTGACTTTACTTTACATCTGGGAGTGGGAGCACATTTATGTGCTACGTCTGTTATCCCTTGAAGTTGCACCCTTGTTGAACCTGATCTTCAATGCCTCAGTGTAACATGGGAACACCTCTAAAGATGTGGGTTTCTTTATAGACAGAGGTCAACCTTCGTAGAAGACCAACTTCCTTTGGTGTCACCTAAAACTACTAATTTTTTGAAGGAAAAGGGAGAGAGATAATGCATAAAAATAAAAATTAAACTCTAAGGTGATGCACCAAAATGATAGGAACAATGAGATACTTGAGCTACACTTGAAGACTGGTGACAGCCATGAGACTGCACAACAAGATCTTGAAGATCACACATTCAAACAGGTTTGACAAGCACATGCCTTCAAGAAGGAAAAGTAGATTTTCACTAACTAGAAGCTCATGTGCTGGATTAAGTAAACATAGTTTGTAACCTACATAATACTACTTCTGCAAAGAAAGGCACCATGTGAAATAAAAGCTATAAGGAAAGAGAATATTTCAATAAGTAGCTCAATGAACCACTTAAAAAGAATGCACTATACTTAACAAGAATCAGAAGGCAGAATGATGGACCATCAATGGTAACCAAGGTAGATTTTGTATATTATGTTCTAAATTGAGTTATAGAATCCTGCTAGTCTGAGAGAGGACTACAAAAAGGGTCATAGACTTTAGAGGAGCATACATCAGAAATCCTTTACAAAAAGGCAAAAATGTCTTATATATAGGAAAGATCTTGACCCCTTAGGGCTTACAAAAAATATCAATCCAAGAAAATATCTCCCATAGATCTTTTTATGGAGTTAATGTTGTCTGCCATTGTGTCCCTACTGTTCATGTCAGTGTGAAAAGAATGCCCTTGGACAATCCCTCAGATGTTTAGCAACAACCACCGCATTCATTTCTGATCCTCGTGTCCACCTTTGAATTCCCCCTCAGTCGAGCTGCTTTGAATGCTCCTGAGCTCACAATAGATATGTGTTGCATTCATCCCATTGACATTCTTCAGACTGCCATGACTTGCTTTCAGATCTCTTAGATTGGCTGGCCATACACCACATGAGACTGTCGACGGTCAAAGGATCACTTAGTGAGAATCACATGTCGGTGAGACACTCATCGTGTCTCCCTGATGTGATTATATCATTCTGCAACTTATCGGCATGACTCATTATCGTCGGCAAGAGTCATAATAAGCTACATATGTTTCAGCGATGAGTCCATCCTCTCCTCAGTCGGGGAGAGATTGCCACATCGGTGAGACCCCAGGCTGAAAATATAATGCTATACCAAAGTCAATCCACTTTAGCAAGACCTCAAGAAGTCACTAGGAACTCATGTCGAAAGCCTCAACTCCTAGCGAGCTCGGTTCATTTGCTGTCTGTAGGAACCCCTTAGTTTGTCGAGACGTCATGTAGAATTCCTTTCCCTTTGGAAAATTTCTTTCATTTCAGGAGGCTCCACTGGTCGGTGAGACCTTTGCCGATGATGCTTCCTATGTCACCAAGACCTTCCCGTGTCACTGAGACTCAATAGCGAGCTAAAAATGTTACATCGAAGGCTCCTTTTACTTCACTGAGATTACTCCTTGGCGAGCTCCTTTTGTCGGTGAGACCTCCTTGGTTCGCCCAGACCTCACACTGAGGTCTTCTCTTTCGCCGAGTTCATTTCAATATCTCCCTGAGCTCCTCTTCATTCAGCAAGACACCCAAGTTTTGGTGAGATGTTTTACCGAAAGAAAGAGGCTACACCGAGACCCTTCATCTTCTATTGGAGAGACTCCTTTGATGCCACCCTGAACACATTCCATTCCACCAAGTTCTTTATTTCCTTTGGCAAGACTGTGGCAAGTCAAGAAGACTTCATAGCGAGGTCCAACAGTCATACCAATTCCTACTTCTATCGCTGAGACCACCTTCATTCGCCGAGACATCTTATAGAATTCCTTTTCCTTTAGTGAGCTCTTCATTCGACAAGACACCCGACGAGACCCTTAGTTGTCGGCGAGACATTGGCCTGTTAGCCAGACCTCTCGCCGGGCTCCTTAACTCTCGGCGATGAGCTACATTCTCTTCGATCTAGGAGACAACCTTACTTCAGCAAGACCCCTTGCTAAAGTCTTTTTCTCAGTGAGCCCCTTTGTTGTCGTCGAGACTCCTGCTGAAGGAAAACATATCGAGGCCCCCCACTTAGTCGGTTAGAATTCCTGTCATCACCGAGACATTATGGCGAAGAAACCAACCTTGGCCAAGACCACGAGCAAGTCGGGGAGACCTATGGAGATACCTCTCATACTTCTTCGGTGAGACCTCTGGTCATCAGCAAAACATTGGGGCGATATCTCTTACTCTTGGCAAGGCCTTGGCTAGTCACTAAGACATCTTGGCGACTTTCTTCCTTTTGGTGAATTGCTTCCCATCGGGGTGACTCTCTGCTTTAGGCGAGACTTCCTGTCGAGCTCCTCGTGTTACACCAAAGGCACTAGGCATGTCGGCGTGACCTTTAGTTGTCAATGAGACCTCCCACCGAGTTCTCTTTCCTTTTTTGATGCTGCCTCCTTTGATTTCTTTGGCATGACCTTTATCCTTTAGCAAGACATTTTGTCGAAGGTGATAACCTTTGCTGAGCTCCATGCTTTGCTTTGTCGGCGAGACCCGATGCATTTGCTGACACTTCATGGCAAAGAGACAAAATCTCACCAAGATGTATCCCTATCGGTGGTCGGCAAGACATAAGGTGCTTGACAAGACCAAACATCAAAAAGATAACTCATGCCAAAGTGTTTGCTCACCCCAAGATAGTCGGTGAGACTTCATGAATTTGGCGTGACATCATTCCAAAGGAGATTCTTATGCCAAAGGGAACCTACATGTGGACTTAGATTGTAGTGACCTTGCTAAAGTCTTGCCGATAGGAAAATCAAACGCATATTTCACCAAATGCATTATGGGTTGGGGAGACCCAGATAATCTCATGCCGATAGGAACCTGTAGGTGAAGCATTCAGACTTGATGGAACCCCTGCCAATCGGCAAGACATCTAGAAGGTCTTGGTGACTTTCTCCTTAAAATATTTTCATGCCAAACCTGAACAAGGTAGGCTTCCCAACTGATTTCCTTGCGACCTAGCATCAGATTCATGATTTTTTCCCTTGTGCAAATGTTCCATTTGACCTTCTCAAACCTCTGTCACATGATATTCTACCTGATTGAGCCTGAGGGTGAAAATTAGGTAACATTTCTAGCGAGCTTTGCTGGATGTTTTCTTGCTGAACATGAAGACCAGTAGCCTAGGCCCATCCATTGGGCATGGAGTCATTGGGAAAATTCAGGAACATACTTGGAACAACTTTGTACATTGTAACTTGAGACACAGATCACCTGGAAACTTATTGAAAACAAGAAAATTTGCAGAAGGGAAACTATTTAACTGTGCTGAAACAACACTTAGGGAATATAAATTGCATCTAAACCTACCCTACACTAACTAATAAGAAATTGGTCAAACAAACCCATTGACAGGTTGGGTAAAATAACTGCCCTTTCTAAAAAAATTACAATGTTTTTCATGCTAGAGAACAACTAAAGAAAAATGAAGCATGCATGACACTTCAACGGATGGCTGTAAGATCTCTTGCAAAACATATTCAAGTTTACTAACCTTTTCATATGGAATGTAAACATTCTCGTTCTGAGGTGGAAAGGTAACTTGAGTGTGTTCCTCCATAGCTATACCCTCATGCTTGGGTGTAAGCAAGGTATCAATATCTTTACTAGTCTCCATTTTGGCTAGATGCCTGATAGGGAAGCCTTTAGTAAGGGAAAAGCTTGCACTTTCCTTGCTGATCTTTTGCTCATGAGCTGCCATTCTATCACCTTGCTGGCTGGGAAGATCTAATCTCTATGACTGAATTGGTGAAATAATAGAAACCTCTTCAGTATGTTCATGCTTTCCTAAATGAACAATTATTTATTCAACGGAGAACAAAGAGATAGCTTCCTCCATCACATCTTTAATCAATCCATCAACCTCAGGCTCCTTTATAGACCAGAAAGGAAGCTGCTCATAATTCTCATCATCACTAGAAGAGTTACATTCTGATTCAGGCTTGTTTTCCTCAATAAAAGGGGGCAATAATTCAAGCAATGATGTAGCCTCAAGCTCCTCTCCATAATGGAATGGAGGCCCCTCCAACTAGTTATAACCTTGCAAATCAGGCTCATTAGGCTCCTCCTGATTTTCAACATTTGTTCAAGTTCATGAACCTGTTGTCCTAGTTCATCATGACTATCAACTACTTCTGAGTCTTCACAAGGATCAAAGTTAGCTTCCTCAAAAAACTCAACAGTAGCTTTTCCAACCCCAAAATGTTCAAAAACATCAAAGCTCCCACCTTGGAGGATAATATCAAGTTCAATCTCAGGTTGTTCTCTATGAATTAAAGCCCTATTGTCTTACTTATTATCGTCAATAAGCAACCCACCCATGCTTTCTTGCTGTTTAATCATTTGTTGCTATTGTCTTCTATATTCCTCCATAGCTAGATGTAACAAATTTGGGATTCTATCCTCCCCCATAGTGACTAAACCAACCTAATCACTGGGTTGCTTTTGAGGGATGATGGATTGATCTTGTTTAGGTACTACATTTTCTTCCATCGAATTGAATCCCTTAAAGCTTGGAATTTCAAGCTGAGAAGAATAACTAGGGGAGTCAAGAGGCTAAATTTTCCTAAAGCTAGAAAACTTGTACTTGGGAACCTCTTGTTCAAAAAATTTTAGCCTCCTTTCTACCTCCTTTGCAGCCAGCTGTTGGGCAAGGTTCTCTTCCAATTGCTTATTTTGCAACTCCTCCATTAATTGGTGCTGATAATTTGAATAAGCTTGAGTGTTCTGCACCTTAGCAGAGAGTAGCTTCATTTTTTCTTCCTTAGCAGCTATTTCCTGTTCAAGGCCTTCCTCGAACCGGATTCTTTTTGCCACTCTTTCTTGACCATAAAAGTTGACTTGCTTAGCCACTTCTTACTATCGCATAATGGTACCCTGCTACATCTTGATATCAACCAATATCCTAGATAGGCACACAAGCACCTTACTAATATCATTAATCTTCATATTGTGAAGACCTTGACTGAGATCCCACAATGTATGGTCAATCTATTGGAGCAGGTCCAATACACTCTGATATGGATGTGTAGGAGCAACATACTCATGATATGGAGGGTAATAGTAAGTATCTTCATAATTATTTGAAATCTTTTTAGTTAAAGAGCCGGAAACTCTGAATTAACAAATTATTTTGAGACATACCAAGACTTGTGTCTGTGAAACCAAAAAAATTGAGCTCAGAGTCGCCAGGTATGTAAAGAAAATGCCTCCAAAAGGCTGAAACTATTGATGCACACACCAAATAGCAGCAATAAAATGCATAAACATGAACTGAGAAGCAGTTCATAGTCCCACCGGGCGTGCCAAAACTATTATCCCCTGAAGTTGCACCCTTGTTGAACCTGATGTTCAATGTCTCAGTGTAACATGGGAAGACCTCTAAAGATGTGGGTTTCTTTATAGATAGAGGTCAACCTCCGGAGAAGGCCGACTTCCTTTGGTGTCACCTAAAACTACTAATTTTTTGAAGGAAAAGGGAGAGAGATAACGCATAAAAGTGAAAATTAAACTCTAAGGTGATGCACCAAAATGATAGGAACAATGAGATACTCGAGCTACACTTGAACACTGGTGACAACCATGAGACTACACAACAAGATCCTGTATATACACATTCAAACAGGTTTGACATGCACATGCCTTCAAGAAAGAAAAGCAGATTTTCACTAACTAGAAGCTCATGTGCTGGATTAAGTAAACACAGTTTGTAACCTACATGATACTACTTCTACAAAGAAAGGAAAAATGTGAAAAAAAGGCTATAAGGAAATAGAATATTTCACTAAGTAGCTCAATGAATCACTTAAAAAAAATGCACTATACTTAACAAGAATCAGAAGGCAGAATGATGGAACATCAATGGTAACCAAGTTAGATTTTTTATATTATGTGCCAATTTGAGTTACAGAATCCTGCTAGTCTGAGAGAGGATTGCAAAAAGGGTCACAGACTTCAGAGGAGCATACATCAGAACTCCTTTACAAAAAGGAAAAAATTCCTTATATACAGAAAAGATCTTGGCTCCTTAGGGCTTACAAAAAATATCAGTCCCAAAAAAGATCTCCCATAAATCTTTTTATGGAGTTAATGTTGTCTGCCATTGTGTCCCTGCTGTTCATGTCGGTGTGAACAGACTACCCTTGGAGAAGCCCTTAGATCTTTAGCAGCAACCATCGCATTCATTTCTGATCATCTTGTCCACCTTTGAATTCATTCCACTCGAGCTGCTTTGAATGCTTCTGAGCTCAGAACAGATACATTCTACATTCATCACATTGACATTCTTTAGACTACCACGACTCACTTTTAGATCTCTTAGATTGGCTGGCCATATGCCACATGAGACTGTCGATGGTCAATAGCTTGCTCAATCAGAATCGCATGTCGGTGAGACACTCATCGTGTCTCCCTGATGCGATTATATCATTTTGCAACTTATCAGCATGACTCATTGTCGTCGGCAAGAGTCATAACGAGCTACATATGTTTCAGTGATGAGTCCATCCTCTCCTTAGTCAGGGAGACATTGCCACATTGGTGAGACCCCAGGGCAAAAACACAATGCTATACCAAAGTCAATCCACTTCGTCAAGACCTCAATAAGTCGCTAGGACCTTATGCCAAAAGCCTCAACTCCCGATGAGCTCGGTTCATTTGCTATCGATAGGACCTACTTAGTTCCTTGAGACATCATGTAGAATTCCTTTCGCTTTGGTGAATTTATTTCATTTTGGGAGGCTCCACTAGTTGGTGAGACCTTTTCCGATGATGCTTCCTATGTTGCCAAGACCTTCCCATGTCGCTGACACTCAATAGCGAGCTAAAAATTTTACACTGAAGGCTCCTTTTACTTCATTGAGATTACTCCTCGGCAAGACCTCATTGGTTCGCCTAAAACTCACATCGAGGTCTTCTCTTTTGCTGAGTTCATTTCGATATCTCCCTAAGCTCCTCTTCATTCGGCAGGACACCCGAGTGTCGGTGAGACGTTTTATCGAAAGAAAGAGGCTACACTGAGACCCTTCATCTTCTATCGGCGAGACTCCTTTGATGTCGCCCCGAACGCATTCCATTCCACCGAGCTCTTTATTTCCTTCAGCAAGACCGTGGTAAGTAAGGAAGACTTCATAGAGAGGTCCAATAGTCATATTGATTCTTGTTTCCATTGCTGAGACATCTTACAGAATTCCTTTTCCTTCGGTGAGCTTTTCATTCGGCAAGACACCAGGTGAGACCCTTAGTTGTCGGCGAGACATTGGCTTGTCAGCTAGACCTCTCCTTGGGCTCCTTAACTCTCGGTGATGAGCTACATTCTCTTCAGTCGGGGAGACAACCTTACTTCGGCAAGACCCCTTGCTAAAGTCTTTTTCTCAGCAAGGCCCTTTGTTGTCGTCGAGACTCCTGTCGAAGGAAAACATATCAAGGCCCCCCACTTAGTTAGCGAGACTTCCTGTCGTCGCCGAGACATTATGGCGAAGGCACCAACCTTGGCCGAGACCACGAGCAAGTCGGGGAGACCTATGGCGATACCTCTCATACTTCTCTGGTGAGACCTCTGGTCATTGGAAAAACACTGGGGCGATATCACTTACTCTCGGCGAGGCCTTGGCCAGTTGCTTAGACATCTTGGCAACTTTCTTCCTTTTGGTGAACTACTTCCCGTCGGGGTGACTCTTTGCTTTCGGCAAGACTTCTTGCCGAGCTCCTCGTGTTACACCGAAGGCACCAGGCATGTCAGCGTGACCTTTAGTTGTCGATGAGACCTCCCGCCGAGCTCTCTTTCCTTTGCCAGTGCCACCTCCTTTCATTTCTTCGGTGTGACCTTTATCCTTCAGCAAGACATTTTGCCGAAGGCAATATCCTTTGTTGGTGAGACCCAATGCATTTGCCAACACTTCATGGTGAAGAGAAAAACTCTCACCGAGATGTATCCCTATCGGTGGTTGGCAAGACATAAGGCACTCGACAAGACCATACATCAAAAAGATAACTCTCGCCGAAGTGTCTGCTTGCCCCACGGTAGCCAGTGAGACTTCATGAATTTGCCAAGACCTCATTTCGAAGGAGATTCTTATGCTGAAGGGAACCTACATGTGGACTCAGATCATCGTAACCTCCCTAAGGTCTTGCCGATAGGCAACTCAGACGCATATTTTTCCAAATGCATTATGGGTCGGGGAGACCCAGATAATCTCATGCCAATAGGAACCTGTAGGTGAAGCATTCAAACTTTATGGAACCCCTGCCAATCGGCAAGACATCTAGAAGGTCTTGGTGACTTTCTCCTTAAAATATTTTCATGTCAAACCTGAGTAAGGCAGGCTTTCGAACTGAGTTCCCTGTGACCTAGCATCAGATTCATGATTTTTTCCCTTGTGCAAATGTTCCATTTGGCCTTCTTGAACCTTTGTCACATGATATTTTTCCTGATTGAGCCTGAGGATGAAAATTAGGTAACAATGTCCACATGTCATTCTAGTTCTAGTGGGGGCAGATGATGTCCTCGTGGCACGACACAGAGGTGGTGTGTTCTTTACACACACTAGTGAGCACGAGATCCCCTTACTGGAGGTGGGTCTTAGATGAGATGTTGGTTTTCACTTGGCAACCATACCTTGGTCTACCTGGATGGGCCAACAATGCCGATCAGCTATTCTATTACTGCCAAGACCGATATATGCAGGGGCAGGAGCATACTATGATTGAGAGGTACCTACCCGATCACATGCAACGTTAGTTTGGAGAACCACAGGATTGGTCTGATGATGGCTATGTAGCTATCTTTGCACGTAGCATGACATAGGTGTCATGGGGATAGTACATTCCTGCCTCAAAGGTAGTTGATAGTTTTAGGCACTTGGTAGCTCGACCATGGGCCTATGATTAGGGTTTAGTAGATCCAGGCACCACTCAAGCCTACAGGGACTGGTTTCGACCTCCACTTCGGCTAACTATTCTAGGTGATGACCCAAATTTGCGTAGAGCTAGAGGCAAAGGGGGAGGATGAGGATGAGGACATAGGGTTGTGATTCGATAGGATCCACCAGTTGTGCCCCCAGTCCCGCTAGGGCATAGAGATGTACACATGCAAGACTAGCAGCAAGAGCCACCACGAGGTGATGATCATCCTCGGGTGCAGCCACAGGTATAGCCAATAAGACCGGAAGATGCACAAGATGCGCTGATTGCATAGTTACAGGCTCAGATCTAGGACATGACTACCGAGAGAGATCAGGCGAGGGTCGAGAGAGAGTAGCTCAGAGCTGAGAGAGATCAGGCTGTATAGTAGAGACAGGCTGCAGAGTTACAAGCAGCCACTGGGCTAGGCTACAGACAATAGATAGAGAGCATGACAGCCTTCTCCTCCTAGGGTACAATGTCAGTTCGATCCTATAGGGATGCCATCCGAGAGGTAGGGTATTATCGGCGGTCTGATCATGAGGTCGTACCTAGAGCAGAGTGGGTCCCAGAGTATTCAAAGCGGGCCAGCCATAGACTAGCAGAGGGTCACAGTGACAGAGGTGAGGGAAACATTCACAGGGATCAAGCTTGATCCAGATGCTATGATACCTTTTTGCGCCGTATGGGCTCATTTTTTATAGCCTGATGGGCCTTTTGTACTAATTGACATATATGTACAGTGATCTAATTTATTCTTTGTACTAGGATAGTGACGTTATTGATGATATATAACTGATGATTTTGATGCGATGTACCGTATTCTATTTTATGCATGGATGGTTTATTTCTATATGTTTTGCAATGATGTCTTTATGAATGCATTTATTTTTGATGATGCATATGTTATGATTATGACTAATAGATCTATATTATGTTACCCTTTGATATGCAAATGTAATGGTCTATTTATGATAATGCAAATGCGATGGTCTGATATGTGAAATGATATGATGTATGGTGCACATGCAAAATGATATGTAAATTGTGCTTATGAAATGTTTATGAGTGGATGTGTATATGTTTTGTTTGTAATGAATTTTATATGTTTATGCCTATGTGGAATGGTTTATGCAATGAATGTTTTATGATGTTATCTATGAGATGATATGGATAATGAAATATGAATGCGATGGTCGTGATGTTATGCAAATGAAATGGTGTTAATGCATAATGAGATGGTTTTATGAGATGCGTAGAATAACAAATGTTATTATCCTAAACGTAATAAATGATGATATATGTAATGCAATGATATGTTAATGCATAATGAATGTGAGCGTAAAGTGGTGAGATGATGTCATGATGTTATGCAAGTATGTATGCCTAATGAATTAAATGCTTATATACCTATTTTTTATGATTATGTGAAAAATGATTATGAAATGCTTCCGTAGATGCTATGCGATGATTTATATGATAGATGGTAATATGAAATGGTTGTGAAATGCAAATGAATGTTTATGCGATGATTGATATAATGGCATGCAATGCAATGTAATGGGTGAAATGCAATGACATGGATGCACCTATCTATGAAGAATGTTTATGATAACTTTTTTATATGATGATTAAAATGCAATGCATATGTTTCCTATATGATATGTTTATGCAATATGCGAATGATTTGTGGATGTAGGATCGATGGCGATGATGGTGATGATGATCAACTATCATAGTACCTTGTTAGTGTGGTTAGTAAGAAAAGAAGTCATTTCAACAAGACACAAGATGATGCAAATGCAAATGATGATTATGATTACTTGCCAAGGAATTGGGATTTTCAAAGGGCCAAATTTTCTTATGTTTGATAACACACGTGGTATAATGCATCAAGGTATAGAAAACCAGGATGGCGTTGTACCTAGTGAGATGAACTTTGACTTGACAAGCATATAGGAGTATTCTTGTTCATACCTGACATACAAAAACCTTGCTAGGATGAACTTAAGAAGTTTCACGCTCCTCAGACCAAAACATGGAAAGGTAAATCTATCCATGCAATAGTCAACAAGTTGCCCTAGACCTCTTCCATACATACCTAACAAAGCAAGTATTTGCTGAGGTTATATTGCAAGAACATCCAACAAGCATAGCAGACAAAAGATAATGATCGTTGCCCCATCTTGTTTCTCTAAATCCTCTATTTTGGGATATCATCGAAATGTCCTTGGAATGAGTGCAAATAAGATAAGTCAAAAGATAAAGACCAAGTAAACAAACAAACTAATGCTCTTCAATACCGCTAACAGAAAGAGGATGTGTTTTCTAAGGATGATAACCAAAACTTATTGCCAAAAGATAATTCCCATTGTAGGAGGGATACATCCTAGGACATGTTAGTGGATGGCGGCACGTCATTTCGTTTATCCAAAGTGTTCTAAGGGATGATTGATATGGGACTAATTAGATGATGAGTTACCAATACGAAGAGATGACCAACTTGCTTATGCACTAACTTAGACTTAAGACTAGACGTTTGGAGTTCTATTTTTAATCTACTAGACTTATTTCTAACTGTTTCACCAAAGGTTGATAATGATGATCAGTTTATTATGAGTGGTGTTATTGTGGGTGCAAGTGAGATGAGGTGGATGGATTTTTTCAAATATTTGGATGTTTTTGATTTTTTGCAATGTTTTGAGGCTGTTTTTGGTATTTTTTCAAGGTTTTACAAATGTTTTTATTTTCAATTTTTCAATGTTTTAGGATTTTCTGAAATTTTGACCAAGAGACTAACCTAAGGACCTATCCTAGGGGTCTCGAGGGTTGATCAATAGGTGATCCTTGCCTATGTTATACACACATAGACGGGTATGTGCAAGATCATCATGGAAAAAATAGGCCCTTAAGTGGCAAAAAATTTAGAAAAATTAGTGTTAGGCAACTTGACGTAAATATTTGAATAAGTTATCTATATTATTTCAAAAATATGTAAGAATAGAATCTATAGAAAGTTTAATGTAGTTTCTAAACTACTAGGTTTATTTAAAATAAATAAAATCTATTTGGTGAAAATTTGAAATTTCAATGTAGTAGTACTTAAATTTCAAGGAAAAAAAAGTAGGTGTTTGTCGACCACCTAACCATAATAAAATGATAATATTCTTTTATAATATTATATATATAGTAGAGGGACTCATGTCGGATGTGATGCATATTTTTGTAGTTTTTTTTCCAAGTATATAATTAATTATGAATTTTTTATTACAACTTTTAAAAAATATAAAAACTCGTATGTCTGACCACCTTAACTTGGTCAAAAATTCATGAAATTTAATTTTTCTTTTTTGAATTGTATAATATGTGAATCATAGAATCTGACCCATGTTGTGGATTCAAAAAATGTGATACCATTTGAAAGTTATAGATGTTTTTCAATCAGCCTATCGATCATGACTTTAGTCATAATTCTAATAGAAAATGAATAATAATTATTTATTAATTTCAAATTAAAGCATAATTTATATTGGTAGAAAGCTGAGAATCTCCTCTAAAAACCCTTTTCATTTCATCAATTTTGGGTTAAAAAAAAGTCGTTAGCCACATACCCTACAAATACCCATAATATTGGCACTTTTTGGCCCATCATGATCTTGCACATACCCAGACCACGTAGTTTGACTGACGACTTGACCAATTTATAGATGATAATATACATGATGAGATGTCAGCTTATTATGATGGACTCCTAAAGGACTAACCTAAGTGTCTCAGGGGATGATCAAAGATCAACCTTGCCTACATTCAAGCTTAGAGATGACGTAGTTCGACCAGATGACTCTTTTTTTTAATTTTTTGAATGACTTTTTGACATGTTTTGATTTTTTTCAATTTTTAGACTTTCTGATGTTTTTGGATTTTTTGATTTTTGGACTTTAAGATCATACACGAATTCTATCCGATGAGAACATGCCCCCAGTGTGATGCAATAGACTACTCTGATAAAGGTAGGACAAACTAACCTTGGGGATGGCCCGAGTAGTACTCGGAGGGATCATGATACGAAAACAAGACCAAGCTATGGTGTAGATGCGAGTGGATGAGTGATGAATGGAGATCTGGCTATGATGGATGATGTAGAACAAGCCATAAAGATCCTGGTGGATGGAAAGTGCTTATTTATGGAGGGCCCCTGTTTGCTTATTTTTTCCTTTTTTTGATTTTTTTGGATTTTTTGCTTTTTTGATTTTTTGTTGTCACTAAAATGCGGGTTTTAAGTAACCATTTTTTTAGGACATTTTCTGATTTTTTTTTTTTTGATTTTTTGGTTCTATACCTTGAAAGATTTAGGCATAAGACTTTTTCAGATGGGAGCTATTCATGGGCTCTTGTAGAGGTTCCCCTTTGGGTGTTGATAACAGATATGCCCCTGATTTGTAACTTCTTGTGATGATGAACGGTCCCATCCAATTGGGTTCGAACTTGCCTTTGCTACTTGGGTTTGGGGCATTCTTCTAATTCTCTTTTAACACTAGTTCTCCAACTTGGAAAGTCTTGCTTCTGATTTTCTTATTATAGCTCCTTTTGAGTCTATTATGATAGACTTGCAAATGATTTAAAGCATCTATACATCTCTCATCTAGTAGCTCTAGCTCATTTATTCTTGATACCCAATACTCTTCATCCATTATGAGGTTTTGTAGTGATATCTTGAGGGATGGGAGCTCGATCTCAATGGGGAGTACCGCTTCTGATCCGTAGACCAAGGAAAAGGGGGTGGTACGAGTGGGTGTGCGGATGCTGGTTCGATAGGCCTAGAGGGTGGGATTAAGCTGTAGGTGCCACTCACGACCTGCATCATTAACTATTTTCTTGAGAATTTTTAGAATGGTTTTGTTTGTAGCTTCTGCTTAGCCATTGTCTTGGGGATAGTACGGGGTGGAGAAGTGATGTTGGATTTTGAATTTATTGCATAAGTCACGGACATCCTAATTTTTGAATGGTGTCCCATTATCTGAGATAATGGCTTGTAGAACACCATAGTGACATATGAGATAGTTCAGAATGAATTTGGAAATCTGCTTCCCAGTTATATACATCATGGGTATGGCCTCCACCCACTTAGTGAAGTACTCCATTTCGGTTATGATGAATTTGTGGCCATTAGATGAGGTCAAAGTTATCTTTCCAATGAGAACAAGGCCCCACTATGAAAAGGGCCATGCTATGACAATAGGATGAAGCTCTTGAGCTAGAGCATGGATGAGGTCCCCATGCTACTGACATTGTGGACACCTTCTACAATGATCATGTGCTTCTCTTTCCATTGTGGGCCAATAATACCCCATCCTCAGCAGTTTCTTGGGTATGGTCATTCCACTCAAGTGCAAACCACAGATACCGTTGTGTACTTCAGTTAGAGCGGTTAATGCCTCCTTAGCATTTAGGCAGCATTGTAGGGTACCTTTTATGCTTCTATGGTATAGGGTATCACCTAGGATGACAAATTTGGATGCCTTTTTAATAAAGGTTCATTTTAGGTTTGATGGTAGGTTAGCGGGTATGACTCCTATTCGAGGATATGTATAGATGCCATGATACCAAGGATCATCGGAACCAACAATTTCGCACACAAATTTTGATTCTGGTACCTCAAATGTGGGCACAAGAAGTTGCTCTATTAGGAATTCATATTTTGGAACATTGTTGGGGATGTCCAGTAGGGACCCAATTGTTGCCATGGCGTCTGCTGCTCTATTGTTGGCTCTAGGAATCTACTCAAATGTGATTTCGATGAAGGATTCCTTTAGAGTCTCCACCAATTTCTTGTATGGAGTGAGCTTGTCATCCTTGGTTTGATATTCATTATTGACTTGATTTATAATCAACTGAGAGTCTCCATACACTTTGAGAGCCATGATGTTCCATTGCACTGGTATCCTAAGACCTATAGTCAAAGCCTCATATTTCACGATGTTGTCAGTGCAAGGGAATGCCAGTTTGTATGACCTTGGTATGCAATCCCCTTGTGGGGTGATTAAGAAGACACTAGCTCCTGATCTGTGTTTTGTGTATGAGCCATCGAAGTATAGTTTCCAATGGTCAACTACATTGAGGTTGAAAATGGATTCATCTAGAAACTTTGAGACAAGAGGGTTCTCAAAATAGATAGGTGCTTCTACTAGTTGGTCTATGATAACCTGACCTTTGATTTCTTTTCTCTCCATATACTCAATGTCATATTCTAATAATATCATTACCCATTTTTCCATTCTTCCCATGACCATTGCCTTTGATAGTAAATATTTGAGGGGATCAACTTTGGTGATGAGCTTTATCTTGTGTGCCAACATGTAATGTCTGAATTTTTGTGATGCAAACACTATTGTGAGGCATGCTTTCTCGATGAATGAGTAGTTTAGCTCATGCCTGGCCATTGTTCTATTGATATAGTAGATAGCCCTCTCGGTTCCATTTTCATCATGTTGGGCGAGGAGAGCTCCAAGGGCTATTGTTGTTGCTGATACATATAGAATCAATGGCTTTCTTGGGATGGGTGGCATTAAGACTGGTGGTGTCAATAGGTATTCCTTGATTTTGTTGAATGCCTCTTTGCATTTTGTATCCCATTTTTATGCTACCCCCTTGTGGAGTAGGTGAGAATATGGGTTCTGCTTATCTGCCAGTTGTGCTATGAATTGTTGGATGGATTGAAGGTTGCCTTGGAGGCCTCTCAATTGTTTTAATGTCTTTGGTGCTTCCACTCGAGGATTGTTTTACTTTTGCTGGATCCACCTTGATACTAAATCCACCTCGATACCCCTCATTGACACTATATACCCTAGGAGCTTTCCTAATTGTACACCGAAGACGCACTTCTTGGAATTTAGTCTGACTTTGTATTCCTCTAGTCTGTCAAAGATAGCACTTAGGGTTGCTATGTGATATTTTTTTTTCTTGACTTAGCTAGAATGTTGTCAACATAGTCTTCGATTTTCTTATGGATCATGTCATGGAATATCAATATCATAGCCCTTTGATATGTTGCTCCTGCATTCTTTAGGCCAAATGGCATCATGTTCCAATAGTAGGGCCCCCATGGACAAGTGAAAGCCATCTTATGTTGATCTTCTTTTGCTATCATGATCTGATTGTATCTGAAAATCTGTCCATTAGTGATAGCATCTCAAGTCCTACTGTCATGTCTACTATCATGTCGATGTTGGGAAGTGGGAAATCATCTTTCAGACATGCTTTGTTTAAATCTCTGAAGTCTATGTAGATTCTAATGGCTCCATCAGGCTTTGAAATAGGTACCAAGTTTGATACCCATGCTGGATAATCTATTGGTCGTATGAATCTTGCATCTAGTAGCTTTTCTAGCTCCATTTTGACCAAGAGAGCAATTTGAGGGTGCATTTTTTGAAGCTTTTGTTTGACCAGCCTTGCTTCTGGATACACTACTAAATGATGAACCATAGTCTCTGGATCAAGCCTTGGCATGTCCGCATAACTCCATGCGAAGTTTATTTTCCTTTCCCTTAGGAATGCTGCTAGGAGTTCTTGCTCCTTTGATAGTAGTGATTCTGCGTAGAATGTGATATGCGGGGTCTCCTCTGTTCCTAGGTTGACAAGATTGCATTTTTCGGCCAAGACAGATGAATTTTCCTGATGAATAGATCTTAAAGGAAGATTGAATCCCCCATCCTCAGGTTCCTTGGAGAGGTTTTCACCATTGGATGCATCCTTTCTTTTTACTCTTTTCTTGTTAGACAGTGCCACAGTGTGGTTTTCACTCAAGGACTTGGATATTATTCTTGGTGTCTCACTTTTGTGACTAAAGGATTCAATCATTTCCCCATAATAGGAATATGTGTCCAACTCCATTATAAACCCTACTTTATGGACCCCTCTCGAATGTTATCCTGCAATCCCATAAATTCTGAGGGTGCCTCATCATTTTCAAATGTATCAAGAATCGGTGGTCCTCGTTTATCGTTGTTGATGAGTTGGGTATATACTAAGTGGATCTCATGATTTTGTTGGTCTGGTTCGAAGGATAGGGTACTAATCATGCACAAGTTGGTGTCCTCAAATAACCTAGGTAGATTGGTCATGGTATCCTCGTCATCACTACTATTATAGATTTCAATTATAAAGTTATGTATGTCTCTACCTATGGATATTGGTGAGCGTACTTCTACTACTATTGGCTGAGGAGAAATATTAACCGTTCTAACTAGAGGACTTCAGTCATGTATGGTTATACTCAGAGGGGTACATCCAAGGCCAAGATTTGTTATGGGTCGTGTCTTTGGCATGATAGGTATTATGAGCCCATTATCATTTTGTCCCAGTCTTTGATTTTTGTCATAGCCCATTGTGAGCATCATTTGTAGACCCTTGCTTCTTTCATCCATTGTTAGTGTAGGTGTTGGTCTTTCATCTTGATATAACATGTGAGATGGATCTGCTTCAATAATCTCCTGCCCAAGGTCTCTCCATCTTGTGAATTTGGGATAGTCTTCAGGATACATTTGTGATGTGGAAGCTTGGTTTTCTTGTGGATGACCCCATGATCTAGGAGATTGTGGTAACTCTCTTATCACAAAATAATTTTTAGGGAGCTTGTAGCTTCCACAACCATCCTTCTGGATGATGAGCTTGATGTTAGAGATTGTGGGAATGGTGGGAGTGGCGGGTGTCTCTGTCATAGAAGTGGATGCGAGGTGGTGGGGTCGATGTATGGTGTGGATGGGCCCTCATCATTTTTTGGCACTTGGGGGATTTTGTAATACTTTGCTTCAATATTTTTGCAATACAAAAATGGTTCGAGATCTCCATGGATGGTAACTTCTTGTCCATTATGTGTAAATTTCACACATTGGTGGAAGGTAGATGCTATGACTTTCATCGCATGGATCCATGGGCATCCTAGGAGGATATTATACAGCAATTCAAGGTCCAAGACCTGACAAGTGGTTTCCATGAGAGTCATCCCTACTTGAATAGGGAGTTTGATCGTGCCCTGAGACACTCTTTCTTGGTCATCATATTCTCTTATCATGATACCCTTCCCTTTGTCGATAGAATCTTCTAATATTTGCAACTACTTGATGAGACTTAGGGAACATATGTTAAATCCCGCACCTCCATCCACCAAGACCCTTTTGACTTTTATTTTGTGTACAATGGTTTCCAAGTGAAGTGCACAGTTATGAGATGGTTGAGCAAGGAAATCTTGATTTGATAACGTAAGAAGATTAGGCGTAATGATATTTCTGACCATAGCTTGGAATTGCTCCACACCGAGATCCGCAAGAACAATGGATGAGGCTAATGCTTCCTCAAGGATCTTCTTATGGGCTAATGATATTTTTAACAACTCCATGATGGAGATGTGCATTGGCATTCTCTTAAGTTGATCTAGGACATTGTAGCCATTAGGAACGGATCTAGATGTAGGGACTTTATTTGGTTGGGATGATCCTATGATGGTGACTTTGCCGCCTCTTGTGGTGACTCCACAATCTTCGGCATGGGCGCCCTTGATGGTGATGACCATGCAGTCTTCATTTAGGGAGGCAATGACTATTTCATACACATGATTTACATTTCCCTTCCCTTTATCATTTTTATTCCCTTTGTTGCCATGATTCAATATTGGATTCGTATATATCTTAAGATCCTGATTTCTCATAGGTTGTTCCACGTTTATGATTTTTTAATCAATGAGATCTTGGATGATGTTTTTGAGTCTCATGCAATTGTTTGTGCTATGTCCTTTGATTTTATGAAATTCACAAAGTTGATTCTCATTATACCAAGGAGGTTTGACATCGGGTTCTTGGTAATTCTCAAATGTAGGAGGCTTGATGAGTTTTTCGTCGATCAACTTTTTCATTATGTCCTCAAGTGGTTCCCCCAAAATGGTGTATTTTCATTTGGGATAAATTTTGCATTGGGGTGGTCCCCTTTGGTCATTAAGATTATTGATGGTTGGATTGTTGTTGGGTTGGTGTGATGTGTGATGAGTATTTTGGTATTGTTTTTGGATTTGTGGTGTGAGTGTGTTTTGGCGAGGGGCACTAATGACCACCTTGGCATCAACAATACCATCATTAGTAACGTTTTTGTTCCTTGCCCACGTACTAGGTTAATCATTGTAATTGAATGGTGGGCGGTTATTTTGTTCTTCATGGTATGATGTTGATTCCGCAGGTTGATTCATAAGGGCTCTTTCGATGCTAAGTGCCTTGGGGATCAACTGATCGTATGTGGTGATGCCCTGAACCTTGAGATGAAATGCCAAGTGGCCTTCAAGGTTGGCTATGATGGTGCAAACTTGTTGTTCTTCTGGCATGGTCCACTTGCTTCAATTGGCCTTGGATCGCCATCATTTTAGAAATGAGGCAAATTACTCACCCTTTCCTTGTTTCAGAGGTGAGAGTTCTTCTAGACTAACATCCATTGCAATGTTGCATGCGTAGTTCTTAATGAATGCGTCCATAATTTCTTGAAATGTTCTAATGCCTGAGTGTAAGCGAGAGAACCATTCCATAGCGTGGCCTGCCAAGCTCCTAGGAAATAGCCGCATTAGATAAGTATCATCATATGCAACCTCCATGCAATGAACCTGGAATTCCCTAATGTGATCTTCAGTGTTTCCCATCCCTTGATATTTGTCAAATTTGGGGATCTCGAATCCCTTGGGGAATGGTTTCATTATTAAGCTCCTATCAAATGGATAGGGACACAAGTTGCTTGGTGTTTTCATTGTTCGCCCTGATTGAAGATCAAGCACTTATTGTGAGAGCAACCTAAGTTGTGTCGTCACATCATTTTGCAGATCACGGGGTGGGATGAAATTTTTTTGGGGTGTTTCAATCGTGGGTTGGATGGGTGGGTTGGTCGGTGTTTTGTTCGATGTTATATGTACATTTTTTCGAGTGAAGTAGGCTTCCACCTACTTTTGTATGAACAATGCTTGTCGTTGATCTTGTTGTTGCTGCCCTGAGAGTTGTGCTTGTTGTTGTGCTTGTTGTTGTTCCAACAATGCTTGTTGTTGGGCTACCAATTCAGCTACTTCTTGCTGCTCTTGATATTGCTTTATTGCTTATTGATATGCTTGAAATTGTGCTGCTTGTCTTTGTACAAAAATTTGTGCTTGATATTGAGCTTTGTGTGCTTGATATTGAGCTTGTGCTTGTGTGGCTTATGCTTGAGCTTGCGCTACTTGTTTTTGTAATAGGGTTTGTGCTTGAGCAGCCTTTTGTGCTTGTAATTCTTGTAATGCTTGCGTGGCTTGGGCGGCTTGCTATTGTTGTTGCAATAATGCTTGGGCTTGTTGTGATTGTAAGGCGGCTTCTGCTGCTTGGGTGGCCTATGCAGCTTGAGCAGCTTGTTGAATAGCTAGTTGTTTGACTTTTTGTTTTTGAACTTGTTGGTATCCTCTTTGGAAAGCAGCTTGCAAGGCCGCATCGTATTGGCTTGATGTGGTTGAATTTGGTGGTGGTGGAGGTGGTGGTGGATTTGGAATGGTGTTTATGAAAGTAGTGTTGGTGTTTTGTGTGATGGATGGTGCTGTTGATATGATTGGTCCTTGAGAGACCATTCTTTGCAATGTTAAGGGGGTGTTTGATGATGTTGAAATTTCTTTTGCGTTTGTCATTTGTTGTTGCGATAACAACAAAAAAAATTTAGCATTTGGTATGATGCTTTGATTGATATTTGGGATAGTGGTTTGATTGATATTTGGTAGAGGGGGGAGTCCTAAACCAAGGAGTGGTGTGGATGATAATGGAAATGGTGGGAGAGGTGGAAATGTAAGGGGTGTTAGTTGTTGTGGAAATGTTGTAGTGTCGAATATGCCCCCTGGTCTGAACATATCTCCCTCTTCTTGTGAATTTGTGAGAAGAGGTGTTTGAGGTGTTACGTGAAAAAATGATGATGATGGATCATAATGGAAGGTGAGAGGAACATTTTTGTGTAATGGGTTTTGGGGTATGTTTTGTTCCAAGGTGGTGTTTGCATCCAAGTTTTGATTATTAACAAGGGGGTGCACTTGAAGAGAATTGAGGAATGTGTTTCCCTTGTTGACATTAGGTTGGGTTGGAGCAAAAGATGTGATTTGTGGAATGTTTTGCATGATGTTTTGAGATGGGGGTGTAGATGAAATGGGAATGGTGGATGAGATTGGAGGAAAAGATGTCTCCACTATAGTACTCACATCAAAATCTGAAGGTAACTTGGCTCCTTGTTTTGCTAGTTCAAGCATGTATAACGAAGGGTTGGGCCTCATCATGATGTTGATGATTCTATGGTTGTCTAGATTTTGAAGCATTTCAATTATTTATTTGTGAGACATCCCAAGGGTGAGATTTTCTCCTTGGTTTTCCTCTTGTAGATTTTGGGATGATGAGAGGGTCAAAGGATTACTTGATTCGGCAGGATTCATTTCTATGTTTGTTTGACTAAGATCACTTGAAGTAGGTGTTTCTTTGTTGATTTCCATACTCTTCTTGTATTGAGATATAGTTAGAACCATAAAATGACAATCAATTTTTGAGAACAGGAGATATGAATCTCTTGGTTCTTTGGATTGATCCTTGTTTTATGCCTCAAAGTAAATTTTTTTTTTTTTTTAGGGTATCTTAAGGATCAAGAGATGATATGGTGATGATGTGAGGGATGGACGATGTGGATGTTATGGTATTTTGATCAATCTTGATGAGAGATGCTAGGCTTTTTGGACTTTTCAGATATGTTTTAGAATTTTGATTTAGATTGTGTCCTTAATTTTGAACAAAAAGACCCTAAGATGTTGGATGATGATCTGAGGGATAGATTTGTTCAAGAGATGATGATTTGAGTATGTGTGGGGAGAAGGATGCATCTACCCACACCTATTCAAATAAGATGATAATTTAGCTAAGCATACGAAGAAGGATGCATCTATGTATACTAAGCTAAACAAGATGATTTTGATTACTTTGACTAAGCATATGCAAAAGGATGCATCTACACATACCTAGCCAAAAGGTGATTTTGATAATTTTTTCAAGGATTTAGTCTCAAGGATTTGATGGTGTTTGATTTTTCCAAAAGGCCTAGCATTAAGGGATGATTTCAAGATTTTCCAAACGGTGATGGTGAGATGATGTTGTTTTGATGTTTTGGAGGATGGATGAAAAAGGATTTTGATTTTCTTTTGATCCTAAGATGAACCTAAAAGACACTTTTTTTGCCTAGACCTAGGTATTGAAGAGCATACAATGCTTTTATAGATCTTTGTAACCAAGAAATGATTTCATTTGAACATTCATTTTCGGATTTCCAACCAACAATTTTTTCTTTGGGATTGTGAGTCTTCAACACATATGAAAGTTCACTTTGCTTAGCTTTGCTTAATGGCTTTATTTTACCAAAAACACTTTCTTTGATTAGTTTTCAACCTAAGATGTCCAATGTCTTAATTTCTTTAAACCCCACAAGATATGTTATGTGGAAATTGGATGAACTTAAGGCAAGGGTTTTCCTATTGTTTACTTTAAGGAGACAAATCAAGATATAATCCAATGTTTAGAAACCTCTAAGGACATGAATCCCTAGGGCAAGCAATAACATATGGATTGAGTCAATTGTATTTGTCTTCAAAAGGGGTTGAAATTTAGATAAGGTTCAAGTGTTTGTTTCCATGGTGTTTTCGATCAAGCAATGCATTTTGTAACCCAAGAATAAGTACAATCCTATTGATGTGTAAGACAATATTTGTTGGATTCCCACTTGGACAAGTCCAGCTATGCTTATCTTTTAGCGAATGGTTAGACACTTGACCCCACTGGCTCCCCTCCACGACACTCACTTATACGGGGCAGCCAAACATCAACACCCATGAAACTCCCATGGCATGTTTTCCATTTCTACTAGAAGACTATAAAAGTGTGGGGCAATTGACCCATATGGAAAGAGTCCCCTTTTGGATCCATCTTTTCAGAATCAATCGTGTGATATTGGTGTTTACTCCAATACCCACATTTATATACCGGTTGGAAATACTCTTGGATTTAGAGTGTTATCGGTTGAGTCATTCCCTTGGGTGAGTACTTTTTCCCCAAGACAGGCCCTCTAGGATAAACAAAAGTGAATGAAGAACAATATTCATAACTCGATCAATCCTTGTTGGCAACAAGGAGAGAGAATATATGCAACAATGCCCCCACTCACACTTGCACAAGATGTTGTTCAATTTTAAACCCAAATCAAAGTGTGGAGGTGATTGCTTTGTCTCACTCGAAATTCATGAAAAAGGCATTTTGATTCTCAAGATTGCTATGAAGCGTAAGAGAAGTGCATGTTATCTTTTCCAATGGCTTTAGTTTAAGTAAGCCTTCACGAAAAACAAAGTTACACTTGTTCTTTTTAAATCCACAAAGAAAAATGTGAGTTCTTTTTAAGCACCAAAACACAAGTGAAAGACATTTTGTTCAATTGTTAATCCAAGAAACAAAATCTAGTAAGTTGTGATCCTAAAGTTCATTTTAGCCTTTGCAAGAAATGGAAAGATTCTTTTTAGACCCAAATGAAAACTAGTGCCTTAAGGAAGAAAAAGATAACAATTTCGTGCAAAAGTGTTAAGCAAACACTATAGTGTTTAAAAATACTTTGATTTGACAAGCATCCTTCTCATGCTTCTCCCTTCTTCAATTTTGGTTTCCAACCTACAAGGAAGAAAAAAACTAGTCGGATTCTAGAAAATACATAAATTAAAAAGTAGAAAATAGAAGACACACTAATCATAAATCAAAAGCACGTACTAAAATTCAATTTTCCCTTTTTACTGTCTTCTAGCATCGCAACTCGTAACTGCATCGCAGTTTGATTTCTGAGTAGTGCCCTCACAGCGCTGCTTACCAGTCAGCGTCGCTTTGTGTCAGGACCGAGAGCTCAACTGTGTCGCACTTTTCACCCAACGTCACAGTTTGATAAATTTTTGAAAATTCTTGCAAGTCAATGAGTCCAGTGGTGGAGTTTGAAATTCAAATATTTTGGCGGGACGAGTCCAATGTCACAATTTTAATTTTAAGCGGTGCCATATAGTGACACTGAGAAGTCAACGCTGCCAAATTAGTGAAGCTAGGCTCCCAGCATTGGAATTTTCTGTGTGTGAGTGAAAATGCAGAAATTTTAAGAAAATATGAGAAAGAATGATATCTAGCTCTCCTTCTAGCGCCAAATGTGTGAACCCCAACCTTGGTACCTACAAAACAACAAGAATAAACAAGTTAGACAAGAGATTGCAATCCAAAACAAGGATTCACCATGAAATCCATTTACAACATTCAAACTAGGAAGAAAATATTAAAGAACACAATGGAAATGATAAAACAAAGATTGAATCCTAATTAGATGTGCAAACTCATGTTCCCATGGGGGAATTGGTGCCAATTTGATGTGAAAATTGGCCCTTTCCCAATTCCTAAGATGCAAATTTGATGTGTTGAAGATGATTGATCCACTTTGTTGGTGAAGGATGAGAGCTCCAAGCCAAAAATCTGCAAAAACCTAGCTAAGAACTCAATGATGATGGATGAAATTTGAGAGATATTTGAGCATGGTAACTTTGCATAAATTGTGGATGATCAAATGAGGATATGAGCTCTTTATTTATAGAATTCCAAGATGGATGAATGTCCAAATTTGAGCAATGTGGGACTAACATTCATCCAATGGTATGATGCCACTTGTCAATCTATGAATGGATGAAGGATGTGCAAGATTTGGGGTTTGTGCCAATAAATGCATAATTTTGAATTTCAAATTTGTTGAAATGACATGTAAGAGGGAAGGGAAAATACAATAAATGCCACTTGGCTCAAGGAAAAGGACATGTAAGATGAATTTATTGCTTTGTTGGATGTACATGTTGACTTGGAATTTTTGAATTCAAATTGAGAGAATATTCCAAAAATGCCTTGTGAGGAAAATAGAGATTTAATAAATGAATTAAATCTATTTTCATGTGCAACTTGCATTATCTAGAGGATGGGACATGAGATGAGATTAAATTAATCAAAGATTAATTAATTTAATGGGAGAGGTTAGATGATGTGACCTATTTGACTCAAATTTATGGATTTATTTAAATCAAATAAGAGAGGAATATGACAAGAGATTAATTAAATAAGGATTTTGATTTATTTAATTAAAAGAGATGGTGTTAGAATAAATCAAATAAGGTTTTAATTTATTTATTTTAATGGATAGACTTTAGAGATTTAATCAAATAACTAATTATTTAATTAAATAGGGATAATTAAATCAGATGGATTGATTTAATTAACAAGTGAGAGTGACTTAATTAGACAAAATGATTTATTTAATTAAGGGATGGAAGTTGATGAATTTAATCAGATAAGGAGATTTGATTAAATGGTTAGACCGAGGGATGATTCAGGAACAAACTATGTTAGTGATTAGGATCAGATGCACAATGTCAATTGGTATATTTTACATTTCTACACAAAGAATTTAGTGAAGCTAGGGTTTTCTTCCTCTATCATAGATGTTTCTAGATTTCTATGTTCTTTGAAACATCATTGTTCAGAAAGGAATACATTTTTAGTTGGATAATCAAGGTGGAATCAATATTAGCTCAATTTATCAAACATATACCATCATTCAACATTATCACACAGTTTATTAAATCATGTAGGAACTAGATTCTTGCATTTGAATAGCATCTCGTTTCTTAAGTTGTCATTCTAACAATCATAGTGCATACACAAATATGAGAGCCAATATGATTAGTGAATCCTTGAGAATGTAGAACAATGGAATGATTTTAGAGATTTTTTTTGTTTTAATTTGATTAGTTTATGATTCAAATATTTGACACTTGATGATGTTGCCAAAAAGTGTTGTAGACATGTGACTAAATTTGAATTTGTAATTATTCAAACTTAGTAAGAAGATATTTAATTAAACAAACTATTGAAATTTGTTTATTTAGTTAAATTTAGAAGAATGTGGTTTAAGATGAAAAATTTAGAAAAGTGTGAAATATATAAATAAATTGAGAATTTATTTATAAGTAGATGAAATAAAAGATGTGATTAATTAGATAACTAGTATTTAATTAGTTAATTGTCTTGACCAATTTCAAGTGTATACATTTTTCCCCTCTTTGAAGTAATGCCAAATGTATGAAATACATTACAAATTTTCCACATAGGATGGTTATATTTCATACTTCATACTTCTAGAGGGAAACCACAAAGTATTGAGCTCTCAATTAGTGACAACAAAGCTATTGATGACATGGCAACTATTGCCTCTCTCTTACAGATACCTAAGAAATGATCCCATTATGAGTTCATGGTGGAACAGTTTTTTAACCTCGCCTATGATAACCTTGAATCCCAAGTCATATACCATCTAGTCAAGGATGATGATTCTACCTACAAGAAAATATACACCTATCTAAAGGACAATACCCTCCCACTCGATTTCTCCCAAAACCAAAAAAGAAACTTTATTCAATAAGCAGCTCAACACACTCTGATAGTTGATGTACTTTACCAACAAGGTCTTGATGGTACTCTCCTTCAATGTCTTGAACATAACAATGTTGAAACTGATTTATAGGAGGTTCATGAAGGTATTTGTGGCACACATTCAAGTGGCCTAATTTTAGATAAGAAACCCGTACATTTAATTGGCTAATCCATGCACAACTTGAATGTTGGGGCTACTTATTAGAGAGAAATGAAAAATTGTTAATGCTAGTCTAGGGAATATTTATGGCTAATGTATTCATTTCTTAGCACATTAATTTAGCCCAGTCAGCTAAGACTGTAGACACTTAGCTATCAACGTGGAATCAATATTATCAATTATTTTAGCTAACAAACAGTTATGATGCCAGTACCTGTGAACATTTTATGTGTGATTGGCACCCATATTAGTCACATTGATTGGATTAATGGATGCAACTATGAACTAAGACATCAAGACAACAATCATCACAACCAATCACACTCTTTGATGGAAAGTTTGTAAAAGCAAGCACTTTAGTGGATGAATCAGAAGACAAGGAGGTTTTTCATTTCAAGAGTTAAGGTAACCACTTATTTTGTATCTTGTGAATCATTTTTAGGATTTTTAGGAGGTTTTTTCAATTTATTAACATCAAAGTTAGGTAGAAGTTTGACACCTTGATTAGCTAGCATTAGGAGGTATTTTTCCCCATTTCTTTCAAAAATATTTTTTAATCACTTGTGGAAAATTGGATCTTGTTCAACATGTTGGATGTCTTCGTCAATTATTTCTCAACTTTCAATGTTGTGGATTACATGTTCAGGATTGTCTTCAAGTTTAGCCATGGTGTTTTGAGTTTCAATGTTCAAAGTTTCAAGTTCTTTTTCCTTGAGTTTATTCTTTTGTAATCTTGTTTGAATGGGAATATAGTGTTATACTTTGACTAAACTTTGATAATTTTTTGGAGGAGTGCCGAGGATGAAAACTAAGTCAAATAGAATGACAAATTTTATTGATGACACTAAGTTTAATATTATTATATAGCTTTGTTTCGTGACGAAAGGATGACAAATCCTGATGATGAAACTTGGCTTAAAAATTAGGGATGTGATAAGTTAGATGATTTAGGAACTTTGAGATGTTAGATCTTGGTTTAATTTGAATAATTCCACTTGTAAATGTCACTTTTTCACAAGTTTAAGACTCTGTTGTACTTGAGGAATGATTCTGTTCTAGAAAATATTCTAAATTCTAGTTCAAACTGCCAAATAGGGGATAAATTTAGCTCTCAGGTTTTGCATTTATTGGATGTGCTAAAACATGCCCTAGATGCACAAGAAGATTGGAAAGATGTGCTATAAGACTACCTAGATGTGCTAAAATAGTGAATAGATGTGTCAGTATATTGACTAAATGTGCTAAAAGATAGACCAGTTGCACTGGAATAGAGGTTAAATACGCTAAAATCTGGACTCTATGTGTTGAAGGATAACTCAGATGTGCTAGAAAATAGACTAGATGCACTAGAAAAAGTGAAAAATTCTCTAGATTGCCCCTAAGTATGTGATTTTGATTAGGTGACTTGTAAGTGAATGTGCTAAAAAGGTCTGTGAATGCACCAAAACAAATGCTTGATGCACCAAAAAATATCCTAGATGCACAAGAATATGCTATGAATGCATTGAAATAGAGGATGAATGTGTTGAAAGACTTGACAAATGCGCTATAAAGTGATTGATACGTGATAAAATAAAAAGTGTATGCACTGAAAGACTAAAAAGATGCGCTAGAAAAAGTAGTGAATGCACCAAAATAGTGAATGAATGCGCTAAACTGGAAGTTTTCAGTTTTTTTCTACTATGTCTGGTTGTTTTTCCTTTTAATTTATCAATATGAATGTAATGTATGCCTTTCTAAACAATGATGTTTCCTTGGCTTCCAGTTTGTAAATTATGTGAATTAAGTGTTCAAATGGATGATTTCTTGAATTTTGACCTCTAACATAGCAACAAATTGTCAAACAGTTGTATCACACCTAGAAACTAAATATTGAGTGTGTATTCAAGAATCTGGTCTGATTCTTTCAATTTCCACAGGTATAACACAAGAGAAGACAATTCAAGTGCTTTTCTATTCTCAAGGGTCACTTAAAATACCATAGCCCACATCTTAAAGCCATGTTAGTTCACACAACCTTCTCACCCCCTAGAGGGCACCCATGTTTTTGCCATTTTCGGGTCTTAGCCAAAGTTGAATCCTCTACTTTTGGCTAGTAATCCCTGATGGTTATATGATGAATATCTTGGGGGAAAATTCCTCCCTCCCCTTGCACTGTGACATAGAAAATTTTCAAAAAATCACTCGGTTGGCTTCTACACTAGAGTTCGTAGTAAGGGTTTCCGTTCAGTGCAACAATAGATAAACTCCCTCTAGTAGCCACCATGGTACCAAGTGATCTAGAGGTTTTCTAATTTTAGGCTATGGTGGGACACTTGACTGCACCTCATTTCCTATCATTTTCTAAACATGATGATGTATCAATCACCCATCCACATAACACTTCCCTCCACATTGAGGTTCTAATTCACAAACACCGCGTCAAATGTGTTCTAATAGATGGTCTAAATATTTGTACATTTAAACTCATCTGTGCACTTGGATATTTAGAAATTGCTATTTATCCTAGATGGAAAATCACTACAAAGGCCTATGATAATGAAGAGAGATTCTCCCAAGGGTTAGTCATCTTACCAATACAAGTAGGACTAGTTGTCAAAGATATAATATGCTAGGTATTGGACAAGGAGTTAACATACAACATACTCTTGGGATGTCCTTGGATTCATGAGATGTTTACATATCATCAATGATTGAAATTCCCTTTCAATGGAAAATAAATCACTATTGCAACTGGTTCCAACAACCCACAATATTGCTACATGCTCAAAACAACACAAGATACTTTTGTGCCACATAATAGGGAAGCTTCAACAACTAGCTCATCACACAATGAAAGACAACTAAATTCCTTGTCAAAGTGGGTTGATAAAAAGGACCAATCAAAGGATAAGGGTATCAATGATTCCACTCCATCAAGCCACGAAGGTCAATCAAGTTCTTTATCAAATCAACTTGAGGATAAATTTTAATCAAAAGACAAAGGTGTTAGTGATTCTAATCCATCAGATCACGAAAGACAATTAAAATCCTTATCAAAACAAGTGGAAAAGGTTCAATTGAAAGAAAAGGCATGGGGGAATACTCATTTGAGCAATCAGTGTTTCTATCATAGCTTCTATCTTCTCCTTAGTCATATGGATGACCATCAACATCAAGACAACAATCATCACAACCAATCACACTCTTTGATGGAAAGTTTGTAAAAGTGTGCAATTTAGTGGATGAATCGGAAGAACCTATCATGTGGTCAATTATTAGTATCCTATAATTAAATCTCACCTATCATGAGATCAATCATCATCTAATCTATCAAAATCATCAAATCAATGGCTGACGCGATAAAAAATCATCAAAAAATAATGAGTTCAATCAAAAATTCATCAATCTGGTCTAAATCTTGTCAATGCACTAAAACAATCTTTCTATGCACTAAAAGCATGCATGCACTTCAAAAATTCATGGATGCACCAAAATAAAGATTGAATGTGCTAGAAAGCTCCCTGTATGCACCAAAACAGATGTTGTATGCTTTAGAATATCTTTTGGATGCACTATAATAGAGTTTCTATGCACTAAAATACTTTTCAGATACACCAAAAGAACTCAAGGTCACACTAAAATAATTTCACATCCAGAATCTATAAGAAAACTTCTAGAAAACATCAATAAAAAGGGGTTAGGACCCACAATGGGTGCCAATTTATGTGTGATGATAAAATGTGTCAAAGAATAACAAGATCACACAAGAAATGAGACATATTACAATAAATATTTGAGTCATAAGCTAATGAAATTAAAACAAAGCAAATCTCTAAAATCGTTCCATTGTTCTCTATTCTCAGGGATTCATTAAATCATATTGTCTCTTAGATTTGTGTATGCACCATGACTGTTAGAATGACATCTTGAGAAATGAGATGCTATTCAAAATGAAAGAATCTAGTTCCTATATGATTTAATAAAGTGTATGATAATTTTGAATTCAATGCTATGATATAAAAGGTGGCAAATGAGAATGGTGATATAACAATGGATAATGATGCTAAAAGCAATGGTGGAAATGTTGTATAAAAGCTAAGATGATAACTACAATGCAGCAATGAACTAAGACATGATTCTAAACTAGAATGATCAAGCAATTGTAAATGTTAAATGCTAAATCAATCATCATCTAAACTATCAACATGATCAATCATCATCAAATCAAAGGCTGACACGATAAAAAATCATAAAAAAAAAGGATTTCGATAAAAAAAATCATCAATCTGGTCTAAATCTCATTGATGCACTAAAATATTCTTTCTATGCACTAAAAGCATGCATGCGCTACAAAAACTCATGGATGTGCCAAAATAGGCCTTCAATGCACCAAATCCATGAATGTGCCACAAAATTATCTCAATGTGCCATAACAAAATTTCTATGTGCCAAAATTTTCTATGTGCTATCAAAAATTATCAATGCCCTGTTTCACTACGTGAATGTGTTATTGATACCTATGATGGCCATATACCTAACGAAAATGATAGACTATGGACAAAAAATTAATTTTGGACACATATTAGCAATACAATAAGTTTATCAGCTAATATAACGGATGAATCAGAAGAATTTCCTCTTGAAATTCATGATGAGAATAATTTTCTCCTAATGTCTGGGATATGAGGAGGAGGAGGAGGCCAGCTAATAAGATCACAAACTCAAAACATGATATAATGTGTCAAATTTAATAAAAGTAGGGTTTCAATTGTAGTATTAACTTTCCAATTTGTTACAACTAAAACTCATCACCATGATATCAACACCAAACCACATTATATTATTGACATTACACCAATAAATCTCATCACAAATATTGCCACAAGTGATAATCAAATTAATGTCCTTAAAATGATGTGGTTTGGTGTTGATATCATGGTGATGAGTTTTCATTGTAACAATGTTTCTTTGGCCCTTGATTTCAATGTCCTTGGTTTGATTTTTAGGATGGGTTTGTTTGAGCCCTTTTCTTGGTCATTTGCTTGAGGATAGTAGGGAGTACAAAACTGATGCTGGATATGAAACCTCACACAGAGTTCTTGCACAACTTGATTCTTGAAAGGTCTACCATTATTTGTGATAATGGATTGAGTAATGCCATACCGATAGATGATATAATTCTCGATGAAGAATGCAATTTGTTTTCCTTTGATGGTGGTCAAAGGAACAACTTCAATCCACTTTGTAAAGTACTCTATAGTTGCTCCTATCATCATACAAAATCACAAATCAGCCAATCAATCAATCAAAATCAATCAACCTATCAATCAATCAAAACCAATCAACCTATCAATCTAATCAGCTATGGTGAGACTTTGATCAAATCTCACGAGCATCAATCTATCATTCAACCTCGACTATCATGAGGTTTATCAATCAATCTATCATTCAACCTCACCTATCATGAGGTTTATCAATCAATCTATCATTAAACCTCACCTATCATGAGGTTTATCAATCAATCAATGCACCTCACCTATCATGAGGTCAATTTATCAATCAAACTATCATTGGTCCTTTCCTATCATGAGGTAAATTATAAGTATCCTATCATTGAATCTCACCTATCATGAGATTAGTCATACGATACTGATAATTGACCTCACGATAGGTGAGGATCAATGATAGTTTGATTGATAAATTGACCTCATGATAGGCGAGGTGCATTGATTGATTAATAAACCTCACGATAGATGAGGTTGAATGATAGATTCATTGATAAACCTCATAATAGGTGAGGTTGAATGATAGATTGATGCTTCTGAGATTTGATCAAAGTCTCACCATAGTTGATTAGATTGATAGGCTAATTCATTTTGATTGATTGATAGGTCGATTGATTTCGATTGATTGATTGGATGATTTGCAATTTTGCATTATGATAGGAGCCTTTGTTAGTCCTACAAATTTAGGAGCGCTTCCCAAGGATGTGGGAGTTGATTCTACACCTAGTGTCAGCTGAGGTAGCTATTATTGCATAATGCAGATTGTCCTCTCTAATAGATATCCCCCAAATTAGGATTAATAGGGGTTTATTGATAGATTTAGCAAAGAGGTGGCATAGTGAGGATAACACCTTTCATTTTCCCAATTGTGAGATGATAGTGACCCAGGAAAATGTTCATCAGATTCTGCATATACCTGTTGTTGGAGAGCTAGTATTATATGATTCTACTGAGCAGGGCAAGATCAATGCACTTTGCAAAGTATTTGAGGATGCTAGGATAGGTGGTTATGATATTCCTTTGAGAGAGATGGTTGACACTTATGCCACACTATCGTTTGTGCAAGTTGGTTTCATTTGAGGGTTCCTCTATCTTGATTGTAGGTCAAAGGGACTTTCAGTTGGATGGGGTTGGATTCTTTAGAGCCTGATTGCTCAGGGTACTAGATATGCATGGGGATGTTACATGCTTGCCCATTTGAATCATGATTTGTGTCAGGTTGTCTACCTTCAAGGGGCCAGTTTTTCAACAGGAGTTGCATTGTTTTAGATATAGGCTTGTGAGCAAATAACAGTCACCTATCTAGTTGCAAATAGACAACGACCTGCCATGAGACCATATGTTCATGCTTATGTGGGTCCAGTTACTCAGCCTAGGCTAGAAAAACTAGAGCACTGGAGGAGAGTACTTGATGATTTAGAGTCAGTGACATGGCGGCCCTATCTTGATTGTGACCAATGGTTGGAGGATGATACTAAGATGCCATTTTTGTGTCATTCTATGTATCTTATTAGGTGGACGCAATTCATCATTGAGAGATTTTTTATATGGAGGGTGTTGAGATAGTATGGCTAGGTATAGGGCATGCCCTAGGGAGTGGCACATTATGTGTGGAAAAAGATGGATATGACTGAGTGGGGACCCAATTTTTCCTATGATGCTGCAGTTGTAGAGTTCCAGGGTCTACAAGCCATCATTTGGGAGATTCATCCAGAGATTGTTGAGGATCTGATATCAAAGGAGTATGCTCAATACCTCTTTGTACATACATTCCCACAAATATCAAGCCCAGATGAGCTAGTGCCATTATTAGATGATGCGAAGAGGGTAGTAGTACATGGGTGCATGTAGAGGAGAGATGGGGGAGATGAGGAGGAGGAGGAAGCAAAGAGTAGTGATGATGGGGATGGAGATGGAGATGAGGTTATGTGCAAGATCATGATGGGTATGTGTAGGGTATGTGACTGATGACTTTTCTATTACCCAAAATTGATGAAACAAAAAGGTTTTTTAAAGGATATTCTTAGCTTTTCGCCAATATAAATTATGCTTTACTTTGAATTTAATATATAATTTGCATTCATTTTCTATTTGAATTACGATTAAAATCATGATTGATAGATTGATTGAAAAACATCTATAGCTTTCAAAAGATATCACAGTTTTTGAAACCAAAACATGCATCACATTATATGCTTTGCATTCTATAGGATTAAAAAAAATAGATTTCACGAATTTTTTACCAAGTTAAAGTGGTTAGACATACGAGTTTTTATATTTTTTAAAAGTTGAAATAAAAAAATCATAATTAATTATATACTTGGAAAGAAATTACAAAAAAGTATGCATCACATCAGGACATGAGTCCTCTACTTATATCTAAAATCTTATAGAAAAATATTATCATTTTATTGTGGTTAGGGTGGTCAGACAGACACCTACTTCTTATTTTTCCCTAAAATTTAAGTACTACTACATTGAAATTTCAAATTTTCACCAAATAGATTTTTTTTAAAAATAAACATAATATTTAGAAACTACATTCAATTTGCTACAGATTCTATTCTTACATATTTTTGAAATAATAAATCACTTATTCAATTTTTTACGTCAAGTTGCCTAACTCTAATTTTTCTAAATTTTTTGCCACTTAAGGGCCTATTTTTTCCATGATGATCTTGCACATACCCATGGAAGAAGCAAAGATGATGATGGAGGTGATCAAGGTGGTGGAGGTCTAACTCTTGATGTTTGAGACCTCAAATTTCCTTGAAAGAGGTGATCACTAGTGGTTGCAACCCAACATCATGTAGATATCAGGTTACCCTCTTAGCAACAACATAATCAAATTGTTGCATTACATGTATAGGTTCAAACATTGTAGGTCAGCTTGCATAGATGCATGATTTTCTAGCATAGACATAGGGGGAGATACAAACATAGGCACAAACCCATGCTCAGATATAGACATAGATGCAGGAACAAATTGCCACACTCAGAGCCGAGAGGCACAGTCTGAGACTATGGGTTGATCAGGTAGAGGGCATAGTGGAGAGACTATAGAGAGATTTTTAGGGCACAGGTACAACATACCACTTCAGATAGGTATGACATTTTCCCAGAGAGGCAAATTTTTATAGGCTAAAGTATCATGAGGTTGTTCCACCAAAGTGTCGAGAGAGCTATGTGCAGTCACGATCAAGTAGGTCCCAATCTCGAACCATGAGTAGAGGTGTTACATAGCCACTTATGAGAGATCCGAGAGATCTTGGTGCAAGTCTGTCTGGTGGGGGAGGCACTAGTCTAGTGATGTTGGCACCGTCTGTGGGGAGCACCACATGATGATGATAGATTTTTTGTATTTTGGGACATGATGTATACTTCTTGATTCAGTTAAGACACTATGTTGTATTGAGTTGTTGAGACAATAGTTGATTTTGATCTAGAGGAGGAAACTCCTTTCAATGTCACTTTAGCTTTCCCTCTTGTGATTGCATTGACTAGTGGATCCATCTTGCTTTTTTCTCATTTTAATGGCATTAATTTGATTAACACTTGCAACAACATTTGTGATCAAATTTTTTGGTGTAATGTCATTAATATGATGTGGTTTGGTGTTGATATCATGGTGATGTCAACCCATATTTGCATATAGTTTGTATGCGCTAAAAGACTTCCTTATTTTTCAAATTAACAAGATCACTTATCCAAAGAGGGGAATACCAAATTAGCACTAATAATACTTATTCCACATTGATTAGCCAATTTCCCTTCTATCAAGTCTTTCAGAAAGTGTTTAATTGACTGTCAATAGATAAATGTTTACGTGGCATTGTAATGACCATCATAGTAAGGGTTTTTGTTCAGTGTAGCAATAGATAAAATCCCTTAGGAGACCTCACAACCTTTAGAACAAAGGCTTTGGGAATGGTTATCTTGCACACTACCATCGAATTGCAGACTTTCCTTGAATTCTCTTTTGAATATAGTGGCTTGGAAAACTTGGGTTTGGTTGTTCCCACTTAGGTCATTCCCATAGGGTGAGTACTTCTTCCCACTATGGTAGGCCTCCTAAAGGTGTTAACAAGGCATAAATAGTGAGTCTAGCATTTTTATCACCCAATAAAGGGGAGAGCATAGGCCTATCACTTCAAGCACAAAAGACAAGGGGTTCTTTAACCTTCTAATTAAGCTAGATTCCTAATTTAATCAAAATAAAGCATTAAACAATTCTAGCCCCTACATACATCATCAGTAGTTGCATAAATTTTTCTTTGACCAATGTGTCATGCACCTGCAAAACAAAAAACATTAATTAGTTCTTAGAACTTTTAAGATTTTGCAAATTTAAAAAGATGTGCTAAAATAGTCATACAATGCACTCAAATATCAGTTCAATGCACTAAAATAACTATCCAATTCATTAACGATTTGAACGCTCCCAAGTCCTTGATTAATTCATCAAACTTTGGATTTATTCTCAACCAATTCCAAAACAAACTTTGGACACTTGGAAATCTCACACATTTTATTCTCTCATACATTTGGCATGTTGCCCTTGGTCAAGGGAACATTCTTCATGATTCTTTTGACTCATCCACTAAAGTTCCCACTTTTACAAACTTTCCATCAAAAAGTGTTGGTTGTGATTTCTTTTGTCTTGATGTTGATGGTCGTCCATATGACTTAGGAGAAGATAGTAGCTATGATAGACACAATGATTGCTCAAATGAGTATTCCCCCATGTCTTTGTCTTTCAATTGAACCTTTTCCACTTTTTTTGATAAGGATTTTAATTTTCTTTCATGATCTGATGGAGTAGAATCACTAACACCTTTGTCTTTTGATTGAAATTTCTCCTCAAGCTGATTTCATAAAGAACTTGATTGACCTTCGTGGCTTGATGGAGTGGAATCACTAATACCCTTATCCTTTGATTGGTCCATTTTCTCAACCCATTTTGACAAGGAATTTAGTTGTCTTTTAGTTTTGATGAGCTAGGCATTGAAGCTTCCCTATCATGTGGCACAAAAGTATCTTGTGTTGTTTTGAGTGTTTTGCAATATTGTGGGTTGTTGGAATCAACTACAATAGTGATTTCTTTCCCATTGAAAGGGAATTTCAAACATTGATGATATGTTGATGGAACTTCCTACATCTCCTGAATCCAAGTACGTCCTAAGAGTATGTTGTATGTTAACTCCTTGTCCAATACCTAGGATATTATATATTTGACAATTGGTCCTACTTGAATTGGTAAGACGATTAATCCCTAGGAGAATCTCTCTTCATCATCATAGGAATTTATAGTGATTTTCCTTCTATGATCAATACCATTTTCTAAATATCCAAGTGCATTGATGTGTTTTAAAGTATAGATATTTAGGCCAGATCCACCATCTATTAGAACACATTTGACATGGTGTTTGTGAATTAGAACCTTAGTGTTGAGAGAAAAATTATGTGGATGGGTGAATGATACATCATCATGTTCAAAAAATGATAGGAAATGAGGTGCGGTCAAGTGTCCCACCATAGCCTAAAATTGGAAAACCTCTAGATCATTTGGTACCATGGTGGCCACTAGAGCTTGTTCTAGGATTTCTTTGTGCACTGGTTAAATCTTGAGAAGCTCCAATATGGATATGTGACTTGGTATTTTCTACAGTTGGTCCACTATGTTGTATTGAGTTGTTAGGAAAATAGTTAATTTGGATTTAGAGGATACAACTCCTTTCAATGTCACTTTAGCTTGATTTGACACTCTTCTCGAGAACTATCATGAGAGATCTTCCATGTTGATTAAGCCCACACAAGCCATCAACATTGGCACAACTAAAACAATCAAGACTCTACATCTAGTAGCATCCATGATAGAGGAAGAAAAGCATAGCTTCACTAAATTCTTTGAAGAGAGCCAATTCAACTTGGCTTGGTCCTATGTTGACATGCTAGGCATAGATCCATATCTTATCATGCATCATTTATCACTACCACCTAGAGTGAAAAAAAGTGAACCAAAAGTTGAGAAAAATGCATCCCCATATTGCCTTGTTGGTGAATGGCTCCTATCATCATAGAAAATCGCAAATCAGCCAATCAATCAATCAACATCAATCAACCTATCAATCAATCAAAATCAATTAGCCTATCAATCTAATCAGCTATGCTGACACTTTGATCAAATATCATGAACATCAATCTATGGGTATGTGCAAGATCATAATGGGCCAAAAAGTGGCGATATGATGGGTTTGTGTAGGGTATGTGGCTGACATCTTTTTTTTTTACCCAAAAATAATGAAACAGAAAGGTTTTTTAAAGGAGATTCTTAGCTTTCCACCAATATAAGTTATGCTTTACTTTGAATTTAATAAATAATTATTATTTATTTTCTATTTGAATTATGACTAAATTCATGATTGATAGGTTGATTGAAAAACATCTATAGCTTTCAAATGGTGTCACATTTTTTAAATTTGAAACATGTGTCACATTCTATGCTTCACATAATATAGTATTAAAAAAAAAATTGAATTTCATGAAGTTTTGACCAAGTTAATGTGGTCAGACATACAATTTCTTATATTTTTAAAAAGTTGTAATAAAAAAATCATAATTAATTATTTACTTGAAAAAAAATTACAAAAAAATATGCATCACATATGGACATGAGTCCTCTACTTATATCTAAAATCTTATAAAAAAAATATTATCATTTTATTGTGGTTAGGGTGGTAAGACATACACCTACTTCTTACTTTTTCTCTAAAATTTAGGTACTACATTGAAATTTCAAATTTTCACCAAATAGATTTTTTTTTTCAAACAAACCTAGTAGTTTAGAAACTACATTCAATTTTCTACAGATTCTATTCTTACATATTTTTAAAATAATATAGATAACTTATTCAAATTTTTACATCAATTTTCCTATCTTTTTTTTTTTTTTTTGCCACTTGAGGGCCTGGATTTTCCATGATGATCCTGCACATACGCCTATCATTCAAACTCTCCTATCATGAGGTTTATCAATCAATCTATCATTCAACCTCACCTATTATGAGGTCAATTTATCAATCAAATTATCATTGATCCTCACCTATCATGAGGTCAATTATCAGTATCCTATGATTGATCTCATGATAGGTGAGATTCAATGATAGGATATTGATAATTGACCTCATGATAGGCGAGGATCAATAATAGTTTGATTGATAAATTGACCTCATTATAGGCGAGGTGCATTGATTGATTGATAAACCCCATGATAGGTGAGGTTGAATGATATATTGATTGGTAAACCTCATGATAGGTGAGGTTGAATGATAGATTTCTTAATAAACCTCATGCTAGGTGAGGTTGAATGATAGATTTATGCTCGTGAGATTTGATCAAAGTCTCATCATAGCTTATTAGATTGATAGGTTGATTGATTTTGATTGATTGATAGGTTGATTAATATTGATTGATTTATTGCTTGATTTTCTATTTTGTATGATGATAGGAGCAGCTATGGATTACTTTACAAATTGGATTGAAGTTGTTCCTTTGACTGCCATCATAGAAAACAAATTTCATCCTTCATCATGGATTATATCATTAGTCGGTATGGCATTCCTCAATCCATTATCATAGATAACAATAGACATTTCAAGAATCAGGATGTCCAAGAACTCTGTGAGAGGTTTCATATCCAACATTGGTTTTATACACCCTACTATCCTCAAGGAAACGGCCAAGAAGATGCCTCAAACAAAACCATCCTAAAAAATCAAACCAAGGACATTGAAATCAAGGGCCAAAGAAACATTGTTATAGCTAAAACTCATCACCACAATATCAACACCAAACCACATCATTTTAATGGCATTAATTTGATTATCACTTGCAAAAACATGTGTGATTAGATTTATTGGATTAATTTCATTAATATGATGTGGTTTGGTGTTGATATAATGGTGATGAGATTCAACTGTAACAAATTGGCAAGTTAATACTACAACTGAAACCCTACTTTTATTAAATTTGGCACATTATATCATGTTTTTTTTTTTTGATATTGTTAGTTGGCCTCCTCCTCCTCATATCCCTAGCATCAGTAGAAAATTGTTCTCATCATAAAGTTCAAGAGGAAAGTCTTCTAATTCATCCATTATTTTAGCTAAAAAACTTATTGTATTGTTAATATGTGTCCATAATTAATTTTTTTTCCATAGTCTATCATTTTCATTAGGTATACAACCATCATAGGTATCAATAGCACATTCACATAGTGAAACAATCCATTGATAATGTTTGATAACACATAGAAAAGTTTGGCACATAGAAATTCTGTTATGTTACATTGAGATAATTTTTTGGCCCATTCATGGATTTTTCACATTGAAGGCCTATTTTGGCACATCCATGAATTTTTGTAGCGCATGCATGCTTTTAGCATAGAGAAATATTATTTTAATGCATCGATGAGATTTAGACCAAATTAATGAATTTTTTATCGAACTCCTTGTTTTTTTATGATTTTTTATCATGTTAGCCTTTGATTTGATGATGACTGGTGATGTTGATAGATTAGATGATGATTGATCTCATGATAGGTGAGATTTAATGATAGGATACTGATAATTGATGTCATGATAGGTGAAAGATATTTGAATTTTTGACCTATTTTAGCCAATTTTCCTTATTTCAAGATAAAATTTAGGACCCTGATCCTCCTGATAGTGCAAAAGGTGAACTACATTCATGATTCTACCATTCATTATGTTGAGGTAGTTGAAGATCAAATGAAGGACATCAAAATCAAGGGCCAAAGAACATTGTTACAGTTGAAACTCATCACCATGATATCAACACCAAAATGCATCACATTAATGACATTACACCAATAAATGTGATGATGGGGAAAATGGAGCTGATTTATGGATTAGCCAATAGGTCTCCTGAGGGATTTTATCTATTGTGTACGCTAGCCCTGCCATAATGTGTTGATATTTTATCTTGTTTTATGTGTGATGATAAAATGTGTTAAAGAATAATAAGATCACACAAGCAATGAGACATATTACATTAAATATTTTAATAATAAACTAATCAAATTAAATTAAAAAAATCGCTAAAATCATTCAATTGTTCTCTATTCTCAAGGATTCATTAAATCATATTGGCTATCAGACATGTGTGTATGCACTATGATTGTTAGAATGATAACTTGAGAAACGAGATGCTATTTAAAATGCAAGAATCTAGTTCCTACATGATTTAACAAACTGTATGATAATGTTGAATGATGATACGATATTAAAGGTAGCAAATGATAATGGTGATATGACAATGGATAATGATGCTAAAAGCAATGGTAGAAATGTTGTATAAAAGCTAAGATGATAACTACAATGCAACTATGAACTAAGACATGATTCTAATCTAGAATGATAAAACAATTGTAAATATTAAATGCTAAACAATGCTAAATTCTCAAACTGTAAATGCTCCAAATGCTCCAATGTTATTCCTGCATAGTAAGTTTACTCAAAGGTGGGATGTACAATGTTGTAGAATGGGCTTGTATTTATAGGATTTCCAAAGCATCTTGTGATGTGGCAACAATCAACTGTCAAGATTCTAGCATGAGAGATGAACGGTGGAGATGGAAGAATCATGGAGGATGTTCCCTTGACCAAGGGCAACATTCCAAATGTATGAGAGAATAAAATATGTGAGATTTCCAAGTGTCCAAAGTTTGTTTTAGAATTGGTTGAGAATATTGTATTTTAAATATTAGTCATATTTAAATACATGTGACACTTGATGATGTGGCCAAAAAGTATTGTAGACATGTGACTAAATTTGAATTTGGAATTATTAAAATGTAGTGAGAAGATATTTAATTAAACAAACTATTGACATTTGTTTATTTAATTAAATTTAGAAGAATGTGGTTTAAGATGAAGAATTTAGAAAAGTGTGAACTATATAAATAAATTGAGAATTTATTTATAAATAGATGAAATAAAAGAGGTCATTAATTAAATAACTACTATTTAATTAATTAATTGTCTTGACTGATTTTAGGTGTATACATGTTTCCCCTCTTTGAAGTAATGTGTTTACACGTTGCTTCAAAGAATAATTTGCTGTTGATGCCGACGAAAAAAATTTGATGCCCCATACGTTGATTTTTAAGGTGATGACAAATATATGCCCCCTCTGGAGATAAATCAATGAATATTTGAATTTTTAGGATTTTTTGAATATTTGGAAATTTTGATGATTTTTCAATGATTTCAAAATTTTATGATTCAGAAGTGATTTATCTCCTGAAAAATGATGTTTAAGCCACCAAGTGATGATTTGATTAATTAAGCCCTTTTGAAAAATAAAATAAAATAGTCCTTGCCCCAAAATCCAATTTAATTAACCTTAACAAGGTTTAAAAGGTGATTTAGAACTTCATTTGTGCATTTCAAATTTGAAGATTTGACCCTGAAGATACACAAGTGTTTAAGCCACCAAGTGATGATTTGATTAATTAAGCTCTTTTGAAAATAAAAATAAAACAATCCCACCAAAATCCCATTTAAATAACCTTAAAAAGGTTAAAAAGGTGATTTAGAACTTTATTTGTGCATTTGCAATTTAAAGATTTGAGAGTGATTGAGTGATTGAGAAACCTTCAAGAAATATGGTGATTCCTTACCATACACACTGATTCAAGTGCATCAGATGTCACAACCACTTGACAGCATACAGACCTCTGATATGTACCCTAAAAAAACTTCCTCGTAAATTGTGCAATTTTTTTTCTTGCATTTTTAAATGTTTAAATTTTAATTTAATTTTTCTAGCACATAGAGGTACTGATGTAGCACATAGAACAACTGTTGCAGCACATTTTTTCGTTTTAGCACATAGGACTAGGTTTTTAGTACGTAAGATCTAGTCTAATTAATCACATAATTAGACTTTGATCAAATCTCGTGAGCTATAAATTGATCCTTGATAAATTTGACTTTGATGTTATTAATAAACTATATGATAATGTTGAATGAAGCTATGATATTAAAGGAAAAAAATGATAATGGTGATATGACAATGGATAATGATGCTAAAAGCAATTGTGGAAATAGGGTATAAAAGCTAAGATGATAACTACAATGTAGCTATGAACTAAGACATCAAGACGACAATCATCACAACCAATCACACTCTTTGATGGTAAGTTTCTAAAAATGGGCACTTTAGTGGATGAATAAGATATTCTAGTGCATATAACATCTTTTTTGGTACATACAGGGAGTTCTCTAGCACATTCGATCTTTATTTTAGAGCATTCATTCAGCTTTATAGTGCATCTGATAGTTCTTTTAGCACATTGGAATGATCTTTTGATGCATTGGATAGTTATTTTAGTGCATTGAACTAATATTTGAGCACATTAGATGACTGTTTTAGTGCATTGTTTAAATTTGAAAAATCTTAAAAATTCTAAGAACTAATTAATATTTTCTATTTTGCAAGTGCATGATACGCTATTCAAAGACAAATTTATGCAACTATTGATGATGTATGTAGGGGATGGATTTTTTAATGCTTTCTTTTGATTAAATTAGGAATCTAGCTTAATTAAAAGGTTAAAGAACCCCTTGTATTTTGTGCTTGAAGTGATAGGACTATGCTCTCTCCATTGACTTGCAATCAGGACAAAGGAACCCTCCAATGAGACCAGCTAGCATAGGCAACAGTATGGAATAAGCATCAACCATCTCTCTCCAACGAATCTCGTAACCACATATCCAATCATCCTCCATTACTCTACAAAGTGCATCAGTCCTGCCCTGCTTAGTAGAATCATATAATACTAGCTCTCCAACAACAAGTATCCATAGAATCCGATAGACATCCTTTGGGGTCACTATTATCTTTCAAATGTGAAAATGAAAGGTGTTATGCTCACTATGCCACCACTGTACTAAAGTTGTCAATAAACCCATGTTAATCCTAATCTGGGGCATATCTATTAGAGAGGAAAATCTGCATCATGCAATAATAGCTACCTCAACCAACACTTGGTGTGGAATCAACTCCCACATCCTCAGGAAGGACTCCTGAATCTTTAGGACTGTCAAAGGCTCTTATCATCATAAAAAATTGCAAATCATCCAATCAATCAATCAACATCAATCAACCTATCAATCAATCAAAATCAATCAACCTATCAATCTAATCAACTATGGTTATACTTTGATCAAATCTTGTGAGAATGAATCTATTATTCAACCTTTCCTATCATGAGGTTTATCAATCAATCAATGCACCTCACCTATCATGAGGTCAATTTATCAATCAAACTATCATTGATCCTCGCCTATCATGAGGTCAATTATCAATATCCTATCATTGAATCTCACCTATCATGAGATCATTCATCATCTAATCTATCAACATCATCAATCATCATCGAATCAAAGGCCGACACAATAAAAAATCATCAAAAAACAAGGAGTTTGATAAAAAAAATTCATCAATATGGTCTAAATCTCATTGATACACTAAAACAATCTTTATGTGCACTAAAATCATGCATGTGCTACAAAAATTCATGGATGCACCAAAATAGGCCTTCAATGCACCAAATCCATGAATGTGCCACAAAATTATCTCAATGTGCCATAATAGAATTTCTATGCACCAAAATTTTCTATGTGCTATCAAGCTTTATTAATGTGTTGTTTCACTACATGAATGCGCTAAATCTACCTATGCGCTACACCATTTATCCTATGCACTACATCATTTATCCTATGCGCTAAATCTGGACATGGTTTCTCTAAAACTCTGAATGTGCTAATCTATTAACCTTATGCACTAAAAACTTAGTCCTATGTGCTAAAACAATGAATTCGCTACAACATTTGTTCTATGTGCTACATCGGTACCTCTATGTGCTAGAAAAATTAAAGCCAAATTTAAACATGGAAAAAATTCCTTGTAAATTAAGCAATTTGTTTTTCCCACATTTTTCCATATTTAAATTTGGCTTTAATTTTTCTAGCACATAGAGGTACCAATGTAGCGCATAAAACAACTGTTGTAGCCCATTCGTTGTTTTAGTGCATAGGACTAAGTTTTTAGTGTATAGGGTTAATAGATTAGAACTTTGGGTGTTTTAGCACAACCATTTATAGATTTAGCACATAAGATAAATTATGTAGTGCATAGGTAGATTTAGTGCATTCACGTAGTGAAACAACACATTGATAATGTTTGATAGCAGATAGAAATGTTTGGCACATAGAAATTTTGTTAGGGAGTATTGAGATAATTTTGTTGTGCATTCATGGATTTGGTGCATTGAAGGCCTATTTTGGCTCATCCATGATTTTTTATAGCGTATGCATGCTTTTAGCATATAGGAAGACTGTTTTAGTGCATCGATGAGATTTAGATCCGTTTGATGAATTTTTTATCAAACTCCTTATTTTTTGATGATTTTTTATCATGTCGGCCTTTCATTTGATAATGATTGATGATGTTGATATATTAGATGATAATTTATCTCACGATAGGTGAGATTCAATGATAGGATACTAATAATTGACCTAAAAATACAATAGGTTGATAAATCGTCAACACATAAAAACGCGGGAAAAATTTTTGCACAATTCCAATTTATGCATGATGATTGATGATAAGTTATTTTAGCTAAAAAATGTGGCTAATTTCACTTGTTATTTAGGAACTTTTAGCTCTCTAACAATAATTCAATAAATCTGCGTATCTTGGGGGTAGATTCTTCCCTCCCCTTGCACTACTATATACAAAGTGTTCAAAAACTGACTCAGTTGGCTTCTACATTAGAGTTCACAATAAGGGTTTCTGTTTAGTAGGATAATAGATAAAATCCCTCAGGAGACCTCCCAACCTTTAGAAAAAATGCTTTGGGGATGGTTATCTTGCACACTACCATCGAATTGTAGACTTTCCATGAATTCTCTTTTGATTATAGTGGGTTGGAAAACTTGGCTTTGGTTGTTCCCACTTAGGTCACTCTTGTAGGGTGAGTAATTTTTCCCACTATAGCAAGCCTTCTAAAGGTGTTGGCAAAGCATAAATAGTGATTCTAGCATTCTGATCACCTAGTAAAGGGGAGAACATATTCCTATCACTTCAAGCACGAAGGACAAGGGGTTCTTTAACCTTTTAATTAAGCTAAATTCCTAATTTAATCAAAAGAAAGTATTAAACAAATCCAACCCCTGCATACATCTTTAGTAGTTGCATAAATTTTTCTTTGACCAATGTATCATGCACCTGCAAAATAGAAAACATTAATTAGTTGTCAAAAATTTTAAGATTTTGCAAATTTAAACAAATGCACTAAAACAGTCATCCAATGTGCTCAAATATTAGTTCAATGCGCTAAAATAACTATTCAATATGTTGAAAGATCATTATAATGTGCTAAAAGAACTATCAGATGCACTAGAAAGTTTAATGAATGCACTAAAATAAAGATCAAATACGCTAGAAAACTCCCTATATGCATCGAAACAAATGTTGTATAAACTAGAATATCTTATGGATGCACCGTAATAGAGTTTGTATGCACTAAAAAACTTTTTGGATGCACCAAAAGAACTCATGGTCTTGCTAAAATAATTTCACGTCCAAAATATTTAACACAACTTCCAGAAAACATCAATGAAAAGGGGCTAGAACCCATGATGGGTGCCAATTTATGTGTGATGATGAAATGTGTCAAAGAATAACAAGATCACACAAGAAATGAGACATATTACATTAAAGATTTGAATCATAAACTAATCAAATTTAAACAAAAAAAATCTCTAAAATCATTCCATTGTTCTCTATTCTCAAGGATTCATTAAATCATATTGGCTCTCAGATTTGTGCATGCACTATGATTGTTAGAATGAGAACTTGAGAAATGAGATGCTATTCAAAATGCAAGAATCTAGTTCCTACATGATTTAATAAATTGTATGATAATGTTGAATGATGCTATGATTTTAAAGGTGGAAAATGATAATGGTGATATATGTCAATGGATAATGATGCTAAAAGCAATTGTGAAAATGTTGTATAAAAGATAAGATGATAAATACAATTTAGCTATGAAATAAGACATGATTCTAAACTAGAATGATAAAATAATTCTAAATGTTAAATGATAAACAATGCTAAATGCTCAAACTCTAAATGCACTAGTATTAAAGATCACAATGAAGTTCAAAAACCCTTATCTATCAAATAATATGTAGTCTCTCTATTATGCCCTCTGTGTAATCAACTTGAAGTCTCAAACTGTCCCTCTCAACCATGAATGTGGAAATTTGTGCCTACATCTATGTCTGCTTCTGAGCCTAGGCCTGTGCTTTTGTCTATATTTTCCCTTGTGTCTGTGATAGCAAATCTTGCATCTATGAAAGCTGACCTTTCAATGTATGAACCTCTATGTGTAATGCAACAATCTGAGTCTGCTGCTACTGAGAGCGTAACCTAATCTCTACATGTTGCTAGGTCATAGCCACCAGTGATCACCTCTTCTGAGGTCCTCAACATCAAGAGCTGAACCTCCACCACCCCCATCACCTCCATCACCATCACCTCCATCATCATCTCTACCTCCTCCATCTCCATCTCCATCCCTATCATCACTACTCTTTGCCTCCTCCTCCTCCTCATCTCCCCCATCTCTCCTCTTCTTGTGCACATGTACTACTGCCCTCTTTGCATCATATAATAATGGCACTGGCTCATCTAGACTCATGATCCATGGGAATGGATGTAAGAGGAGGTATTGAGCATACTCCTCTGATATCGGAGCCTCAACAATCACTAGATGAATCTCCCAAATGATGGCCTGTAGAACTTAGAACTCCAAAACTACAACATCATAGAACAAAGTGGGTCCCCACTCGATCACATCCATCTATCACCACACATAATGTGCCACTCCCTAAGGAATGCCCTATACCTAGCCATACTATCTCAACACCCTCTGTAGCAAAATTATTTCAATGACAAATTAGGTCTACCTAATCAGATACATAGACTAACATAAAAATAGTATCTTGATATCATCCTCTGACCACTACTCATAATCAATATAGAATCACCATACGTCACTTACTCTAAATCATCAAGTACTCTCCTCTAGTACTCTAGTTTTCCCAGCCTAGACTAAGCAACTAGACCTGCATAAGCATGAACATATGGTCTCATGGCAGGTCATTTTCTGTCTACAACTAGATGTGGGTGACTGCTATATGATCCCATGACCATATCTAAAGCAATGTGACTCCTGTTAACAAACTGGCCCCTCAAAGGTAGACAACCTAGTCCAAATCATGGTACAAATGGGAAAGCATGTAGCATCCCCATGCATATTTGGTACCCTCAGCAACCATGCTCTCAAGAATCCTACCCAATCCAACTAAAAGTCCCTTTGACCTATGATTGGGACAAAGGAACCCTCCAATGAAACTAGCTAGCTTAGATGCTAGTGTGGAAAAAGTGTTAACCATCTCTCTCCAAGGAATCTCATAACTACATATTTGATCATCCTCAAATACTCTATGAAGTGCATCAGTCCTTCCCTACTCAGTAGAATCATATAATACTAGCTTTCCAACAATTGGTATCTGCAGAATCTAATAGACTTCCTCTTGAGTCACTATCATCTCACCAATGGGAAAATGAAAGGTGTTATGCTCACTATGCCACCTCTTTGCTAAGGCTATCAATAAACCCCTGTTAATCCTAATATGGGGCATATCTATTAGAGAGGACAATCTACATCGTGCAATAACAACTACCTCAGCCAGAACTAGGTGTGGAATCAACTCCCATGTCCTCGGGAAGTGTTCCCAAATTTGTAGTACTGTCAAAGGCTCCTATCATCATACAAAATTGGAAATCAACCAATCAATAAATCAACATAAATCAACCTATCAATCTAATCAGCTATGGTGAGACATTGATCTAATCTTGCGAGCATCAATCTATCATTCAACCTTGCCTATCATGAGGTTTATCAATCAATCAATGCACCTCACCTATCATGAGGTGAATTTATCAATCAAACTATCAATTATCCTCACCTATCATGAGGTCAATTATCAGTATCCTATCATTAAATCTCACCTGTCATGAGATCAATCATCATCAAATCTATCAACATCATCAATCATCATCAAATCAAAGGTTGATGCAATAAAAAATTAGTTCAATGCACTAAAATAACTATCCAATGTGTTGAAAGATCATTCCAATGTGCTAAAATAACTATCAGATGTGCTACAAAACCAAATGAATACACTAAAATAAAGATCGAAAGTGATAGAAAACTCCCTGTATGTACCAAAACTTATGTTATATGCATTGGAATATATTTTGGATGCATCATAATAAAGTTTGTATGTGCTAAAATACTTTTCATATGCACCAAAGAACTCACAATTGTGCTAAAAGAATTTAACATCCATAATCTATAACACAACTTCTAGAAAATGTCAAGAAAAAGGGGCTAGGCCCCATGGTGGGCACCAATTTATGTGCGATGATAAAATGTGTCAAAGAATAACAAGATCACAAAAACAATGAGACATATTACATTAAATATTTGAATCATAAACTAATCAAATTAAAATAAAACAAATCTCTAAAATCATTCCATTGCTCTCTATTCTCAAGGATTCATTAAATCATATTGGCTCTCATATTTGTGTATGCACTATGATTGTTAGATTGGCAACTTAAGAAATGAGATGCTATTCAAAATGAAAGAATCTAGTTCCTACACGATTTAATAAACTATTTGATAATGCTGAATGATGCTATGATATTAAAGGAAAAAAATTATAATGGTGATATAACAATGGATAATGATGCTAAAAGAAATGGTCGAAATGTTTTATAAAAGCTAAGATGATAACTACAATACAACTATGAACTAAGACATGATTGTAAACTAGAATGATAAAACAATTCTAAATATTAAATACTAAACAATGCTAAATGATTAAACTCTAAATGCTCCAAGTGCTCCAATGTTATTCCTACATATAAGTTTACTCAAAGGTGGGATGTAAAATTTTGTAGAATGGGCTTGTATTTATAGGATTTCAAAAGCATCTTGTGATGTGGCAGCAATCAACAGTCAAGATTTATGGATGAGAGATGAGTGGTGGAGATGGAAGAATCATGGAGGATGTACCCTTGACCAAGGGAAACATGCCAAATCTATGAGAGAATAAGTAAAAGCCAAAAAAAAGTGTATGTTCATAACAATGATGGTGCAACTAAAACACAAAATGCAAAATGAGTATTCAACTTAATAGTAGTTGCCATCAAAACCAATCAAAAACAACAATCCAACAAACAACCAAAAGAAAAACCAAAATTTCAATCAAAATAACAATGAAGGTAATGTTGAATCTAGAATACCACCATATCGAGCATCCTCAAATCAAATAAGATTAACAATTTTGGGGCAATCATTAGAATCAACATTAAAGGAGCTTCTTGTAACCAAGGTTATAACACTACCAAAGGAAAGAAATTGGGAACCACAAGTTAAACCTTTGTGGTGGAATGATGCCCATTATTGTGACTTTCGCAAAAACAGAGGACATTAAACCAATTATTACATGCAATTGAAACATTTGATACAAGACTTGATTGACAACAAGACCATATTTGTAGAAGGACCCCAAACAAACAATGATCATGTAGAGTTCAAGAATCCTTTATCAAATTACGAAAAAGGGGAGTCTTCTTCATCAAATACTAGGGGAAAAAACATGAACTATATTTATGATTCTACAATTCATTATGTTGAGGTAGTTGAAGATCAAACCAAGGACATTGAAATCAAGGGCCAAAGAAACATTGTTACAGTTGAAACTCATCAGCATGATATCAACACTAAACCACAACATATTAATGACATTATACTAATAAATCTGATCACAAATGTTGCTGCAAGTGATAATAAAATTAATGTCATTAAAATTAGAGAAAATCAACATGATCCACCATTCAACACTATCACAATAGGGCAAGCTAAAGAGACATTGAAAGGAGCTACCTCCTCTACATCCAAAGCAACTATTGTCCCAACAACTCAATGCAACATAGTGGATCAACTATAGAAAATACCAACTCAAATATACATATAAGTGCTATCATAATAGTGATTTACAATTCCTGAGACGAACGAATTTTAGCTGAAATCACATATTTTTAGAAAATATAATGATTTAAGCCTTAAAAAGTTCCATTTTAAGGATTCCAATTGAAGATGGTTTGATCAAATCACCTTAGATCAAACCCCCTTGGATAGAACCTCACTAGTTTTAAACCATACCTATAAATCGTCTCCTTTACACCTATCAAAATGTTGATAAAAAATCACTTTTGATTTAGCTTTTGGGGATCAAATGAATTCATTTAAAATTTATTTCAAATGATTATGGTATTCCTCAAAACAAGCTATCCAATGAATATAATTTTAATATGTTTTGGTTTTGTTATGTATTTGTTTTTAAGTTTTATTAAACATAGGTTTTCATCGAAAATGAATTTCTTTGTTCTTCACATGTGGAAAAATATAAGATTATCAAACAAAAAATTGAAAAATATGAGTGCACCAGATATTGAAGTCCTTGATCGAACAAAAAAATAAATTAAATTTTGACATATACAAAAGTTACGCTTATACGCCAGGTCTGAATTGTAATTGTTTGACTTTGAAACTTGATTAAGGAAAAAATATTCAATAAAAAACTATCTAACCAAGTGGAAGTACTAGATATCAGAGTTACAAATCTAAATTTGAAAGAATTAGAATTTTATCCTTCATGGAAAAAAGTTATGTTATATGTGCATCACTTTTTAAAAATGTTGTTTTCTAAAAAATCAATTTTCATGGGAGATGGAAAAGAAGTGCAATTTGATTCCAAAGATTTTGAAAAAATATTTTTAGAATCTACAGACAAAATTTGATGAGACTCTAGTTTGCACCATCTTCAAATTCCTCACATTTTCGCCACTATAGGTGCCCGAATGTGAAGATTTAGTTAAAAATAATAATTTCAGTGTCCAGTTTGGCCAAAAATTGTAAACCACTATTATGGGATCACCCATAATTATATTGGAGCTTCTTAGTATTTCACCAGCGCACAAAGAAATCCTAAAACTCTGTTGTAGCCACCATAGTACTAAATGATCTAGAGGTTTTCCAATTTCAGGCTATGGTGGGACACTTGACTGCACCTCATTTTCTATCATTTTTTGAACATGATGATGAATCAATCACCCATCCGCATAATGTTACCCTCCATATTGAGGTTCTAATTCACAAACACCACATCAAACATGTTCTATTAGATGGTGGTGCTGGCCTAAATATTTGTACTTTAAAAATAATTAGTGCACTTGGATATTTAGAAAATGCTATTGATCTTAGAAGGAAAATCACTATAAAGGCCTATGATGATGAAGAGAGATCCTCCCAAGGATTAATTGTCTGACCAATTCAAGCAAGACCAATTGTCAAAGATATAATATGCTAGGTATTGGATAGGGAGTTAACATACAACATACTTTTTGGATGTACTTGGATTCATGAGATGTAGGCAGTACCATCAATGTATCATCAATGTTTGAAATTCCCTTTCAATGGGCAATAAATCACTATTGTAGTTGATTCCAAGAACCAATAATATTGCAACACACTCAAAACAACACAAGACACTTTTTTGCAACATAATAGGGAAGCTTCAATGCCTAGCTCATCAAACAATGAAAGAAAACTAAATTCCTTTTCAAAGTGGGTTGAGAAAAAGGACCAATCAAAGGATAAGGGTATTAGTGATTCCACTCCACCAAGCCACGAAGGTCAATCAAGTTCTTTAGAAAATTAGCTTGAGGAGAAAGTTCAATCAAAAGAAAAATACATGAGAGATTATACTCCATCGGATCATGAAAGAAAATTAAAATCCTTATCAAAACAAGTGGAAAAGGTTCAATTGAAAGAAAAAGGCATGTGGGAATACTCATTTGAGAAATCATTGTGTTGAGATCACAAATGCTATCTTCTCCTAAGTCATATGGACAACCATCAACATCAAGACAACAATCATCACAACCAATCACACTCTTTGATGGCCAGTTTGTTAAAGCGGGCACTTTAGTGGATGAATCAGAAGAATCATAAACTCAAAAGATGACTTATCTATTGTTGATATTTGTTAGAGGATGAATGTGTTTTTTGTGCTATTAAGAGGATCATGATCAACAAGTATCACACATAAACTACTAGATATTGTTTACACATTGCTACATCACACATAAATCCCACCTTTGAGTAAACTTACTATGCAGGAATAAGATTGGAGCATTTGGAGCACTTAAAATTTCAGCAATTTAGCATTGTTTAGCATTTAAAATTTAGAATTGTTTTATCATTCTAGTTTAGAATCATGTCTTAGTTCATAGTTGCATTGTATTTATCATACTTTGGGAATTCACAATGTTTGGGAAAAGGAATCATGTTGATATCTTGATCAAAAGGATATGGGAAAATTTCTTGTATCAAGTATCATTTTGAGGTTCACCTTTGCATGTAAAGAATTTGTTGTTGGAGGTTTTCATTTGATGAGTTAAGGAAACCACTTGTTCTGTATCTTGTGAATCATTTTCAATCTTTTTAGGAGGTGCTTTCAATTTATTAACATCAAATTTAGAAGGAAGTTATATGATCTTAGCGCATAAATCCTTTATGTAGAAACTTAACATTTAGAATATGGGGCATATTCCAACAACCTAGAATATTGCAACACAATCAAAGAAACACAAGATACTTTTGTGCCACATAACAGGGAAGATTCAATGCCTAGCTCATGAAACAATGAAAGACAACTAAATTCCTTGTTAGTGTGGGTTGAGAAAAATTACCTATCAAAGGATAAGGGTATTACTGATTCCACTCCATCAAGCCATGAAGGTCAACCATGTTCTTTATCAAATCATCTTGAGGAGAAAGATCAATCAAAAGACATGTACATTCATAGCTGCATTGTAGTTATCATCTTAGCTTTTAACACATCAACTATTCAATACAACATTTTCGTCACCAAATTTTTCAATTGGAATTGTGTAATTTGTTTTTCCCACATTTTTTGTGTTGAGGATTTATCAACCTATTGTCTTTTGAGGTCAGTTATCAGTATCATATCATTGAATCTCACCTATCATGAGATCAATCATCATCTAATCTATCAACATCATCAATCATCATCAAAAAACAATTAGACACTTAGCTATCAACATGAAATCAATATTATCAATAGAATACCATAATTATCCGATCAGTATTCTTAGTTGCACAATTCCAATTTCCTTTGTTTTGATGAGCATTGAATTTCCAAAACAGATGCTTGATGTACTAGAAATTGGATTTCATACTACATAGTAAGTTTTCTCATATCTAGTATTTTGGGGATAAATGGTTCTATGATTGTTTGATGACTTTCAAAAGAACTTGAAACTCCGAACACTGAAAATCAAAACACCATGGCTGAACCTAAAGAGAATCCTGAACTTGGAATCCACAACATTGAAAGTGGAGAAATAACTGAGGAAGACATCCAACATGCTAAACAAGATCCAAATTTCCACAAGTGCTTAGAAAATATTTTTGAAATAAATGGGGAAAAATACCTCCTAATGTTGGATAATCAAGGTGTCAAACTTCCACTTGACTTTGATGTTAATAAATTGAAAGCACCTCCTAAAAATCTTGAAAATGATTCACAACATACTGAACAAGTGGTTTCCTTAACTCATCAAATGAAAAACCTCCAACAATAAATTCTTGACATGCAAAGGGGAACCTCAAAACAATACTTCATACAAGACATTTTCCCATATCCTTTTGATCAAGATATCAACATGATTCCTTTTCCCCAACATTGTGAATTCCCAAAGTATGATAAATACAATGGTAAAACAGATCCAATAGATCATGTGAGGGAATTTAGAACCATAAGCCTTGAGTTTTCACATGAAGAAACTTACTTGATGAGATTGTTTCCACAAAGCTTAGGTGGAAAATGCCATGAATGGTTTTCCAAAATTGAACCCCCAATTAAAACCTTTGAACAGTTGGTTAACAAATCCATCACTCAATACTCTTATAACATCCAACATGATATAACAATGAAAGAACTTTGCAACTTGAAACAGGAAAAGGGTGAATCATTCCTCACTTTTCTACAAAATGGAGAAGGTTGCTTGCAAGATATTCACATCTCGTACCTGAAAAGGAAAATATTTTTTAAAGAAATGGGGAAAAATACCTCCTAATGTTGGCTAATCAAGGTGTCAAAATTCTTGAGATGTAGGCTATTAATGCTTGTGAGATTTGATCAAATTCTCACCATAGTTGATTAGATTGATAGGATAATTGATTTTGATTGATTGATAGGTTGATTGATGTTGATTGATTGATTGGCTGATTTGTGATTTTGTATGATGATAGGAGACTTTGAAAATCCTATAGATTCGGGAGTGCTTCTCGAGGATGTGGGAGTTGATTCCACACCTGGTATCGACTGAGGTAGCTGTTATTGCATGATACAAATTTTCCTCTTTGATAGATATCCCCCAGATTAGGATTAATAGGGGTTTATTGAAAACTTTAATAAAGAGGTAGCATAGTGAGAATAAAACCTTTCATTTTCCCACTAGTGAGATGACAATGACCCCAGAGGATGTCTATCAGATTCTACAGATAACTATTGTTGGAGAGCTAGTATTATATGACTCTACTGAGAATGGCGAGATACCTAGCTCATTATAGACAATCAAGATCATTGGAAGAATACAATTCACATTATCATATTTCGGGCAATCCCTAAAGTCTACATATCCTGATGCTTTTCTCCAGTTTTGAAACTGGCACAATATTTGATATTCACTCAACATAGTCAATAGGTGTGATAACTCCCACATCCAATAGCTTCTTCAATTCAGCTTTCACCAAGAGGGTTATATGGGGATGCATTTTTCTCATGGTTTTCTTCATTGGCTTCACTCTTGGTGGTAGTCGTAAATGATGCATGATAAGATCTGGATCTATGCCTGGCATGTCAGCATAGGACCAAGCAAAGTTGGTGTGCCTCTATTCAAAGAATTTAGTGAAGCTAGGTTTTTCTTCAACGAGGTTTATCATGAGGTTTATCAATCAATCAATGCAACTTGCCTATCATCAAGTCAATTATTAGTATCCTATCATTTAATCTCCCCTATCATGAGATCAATCATCATATAATCTATCAACATCATCAATCATCATCAAACCAAAGGTTGACGCACTAAAAAATCATCAAAAAACAACGAGATTGATAAAAAATTCATCAATTTGGTCTAAATATCATCGATGTGCTAAAACAGTCTTTCTATGCGCTAAAAGCATGCATGTGCTACAAAAATTCATGGATGTGCCAAAATAGGTCTTCAATGCACCAAATCCATGAATGTGCTGCAAAATTATCTCAATGCGCCATAACAAAATTTCTATGTGCCAAACTTTTCTATGCGCTATCAATCATTATCAATGCATTGTTTCACTACGTGAATGCACTAAATATACCTATGTGCTACATCATTTATCCTATGCACTAAATTTGGACATGGTCACACTAAAACTCTCGAAGTGCTAATCTATTAACCCTATGCACTAAAAACCTAGTCCTATGTGCTAAAATGATGAATGCACTACAACAGTTGCTCTATGCACTACATTGGTACCTCTATGTGCTAGAAAAATTAAAGAATTTAAACATGGAAAAATGTTGGAAAAAAAAATTGCACAATTTACAAGGAATTTTTTTTAGGGTACATACAGGAGGTCCATATGTTGTCGGCTTGTTGTGACGTCTGAAGCACTCGAATCAGTGTGTATGGTAAGGAATCACCATCTTGCTCCAAGGTTGCTCAATCACTCAATTACTCTCAAATCTTTAAATTGCAAATGCACAAATGAAGTTCTAAATCACCTTTTAACCTTTTTAAGGTTAATTAAATGGGATTTTGGTGGGATTGTTTTATTTTATTTTTCAAAAGGGCTTAATTAATCAAATCATCACCTGATGGCTTAAACATCATTTTTCAGGAGATAAATCGCTTTTGAATCATAAAATTTTGAAATCGTCATCAAATCATCAAAAATTCCAAAAATTCAAAAGATCCTAAAAATTCAAAAATTCATCGATTTATCTCCTGAGCGGGCATATATCTGTCATCACCTAAAATATCAGTGTCTGGGGCATCAATTTTTTTTTTCAACATCAACAACAAATTATTCCTTGAAGCAACGTGTAAACACATTAATTCAAAGAGAGGAAAAATGTATACACCTGAAATCGGTCAAGACAGTTAATTAATTAAATACTAGTTATTTAATTAATGACCTCTTTTATTTCATCTACTTTAAATAAAATCTCAATTTATTTATATAGTTCACACTTTTCTAAATTCTTCATCTTAAACCACATTCTTCTAAATTTAATTAAATAAACATATGTCAATAGTTTGTTAAATTAAATATCTTCTCACTAAATTTGAATAATTCCAAATTCAAATTTAGTCACATGTCTACAACACTTTTTGGCCACATCATCAAGTGTCACATGTATTTAATTATGACTAATATTTAAATTACATTATTCTAAACCAATTCCAAAACAAACTTTGGACACTTGGAAATCTTACACATTTTATTCTCATACATTTGGCATGTTTCCATTGGTCAAGGGAACATCCTCCATGATTCTTCCATCTCCACCGTTCATCTCTCATGCTGAAATCTTGACTGTTGATTGCTGCCACATCACAAGATACTTTGGAAATCCTATAAATACAAGTCCATTCTACAACATTTTACATCCCACCTTTGGGTAAACTTACTATGGAGGAATAGCATTGGAGCATTTGGAACATTTAGAGTTTGAGCATTTAGCATTGTTTAGCATTTAACATTTAGAATTTTTTTATCATTCTAGTTTAGAATCATGTCTTAGTTCATAGCTGCATTGCAGTTATCATCTTAGCTTTTATACAACATTTCCACCATTTCTTTTATCATCATTATCCATTATCATATCACCATTATCATTTGTCACCTTTAATATCATACCATCATTCAACATTATCATAGAGTTTATTATATCATGTAGGAACTAGATTCTTACATTTTGAATAACATCTTGTTTCTTAAGTTGTCATTCTAACAATCATAGTGCATACACAAATCTGAGAGCCAATATGATCTAATGAATTCTTGAGAATAGAGAACAATGGAATGATTTTAAATATTTTCTTTTTTTTAATTTGATTAGTTTATGATTCAAATCTTTAATGTAATATGTATCATTTCTTGTGTGATCTTGTTATTCTTTGACACATTTTTATCATCACACATAAATTGGCAGTACAATGATAAGCTGTGCATACCTAAATGACGATATTCTTTGATACCCACTATAAAGTCATCATGAATAGTTCCCTTTAAGAGAGCTAGTATTATAGGCATCTAGTACACAGATAATCTTGTAATGTGTTTACACATTGCTTCAAAGAATAATTTGCTGCTGAGGGTGCTTGTTGAGAGAATCCTCCATTTGAGAGATAGTTCTGAAAAAAATTCCAATGAATATGAATGGGATTCCCTCTCTGAAGTGTTTTGTCATGATATTGAAATTGATGTGATGCAAAAGTATACACCAACATGTATTGAGGGAAAAAGCTCAAGTTCTAGACCACTTGAAATTGGATCACAACATATTGATGACTCAAGTGAAGATGATCATACTTTGAGTGAGATAGATACTTTAGAAGAGAGTAACATCATCAACCTCGATATTGCTATTGGACACTTTGATGATGTTGCCATCATGACACTTACCCCTTTTGACCTTAGCCAATTTGACGATTCCTTGTTGTTGATACACTCTAAACTGATTGACTATGAACAAAATGAGTTGCTTGACATACCTATCTTTCGAAAAGATGATGCCATTGTAAACTTCCTTTGCTTTGACAATCCTAAAACATGTTCCACCAGTGAATCTCATAATGAAGCTTCAGACAAGGGGAATGCCAAATATCTCAGCTGCAAAATAATGAATATCAAAAATTGATCTAATGATGAAAACCATTTATTGGCACTATTAGATCAATAAAAAGTAAAAATAAAGAGCACATTTGACAGTGAAAACCTCTCTGAGGCACCAAATGATGGGATATTTGACACTCTTCCTGAGCACTATCATGAGATATCTTCAGTATTAATTGAGCCCACACAATCCATCAATGTTGGCACAACTAAAACAATCAAGAGTCTACATCTAGCAACATCCATGACAGAGGAAGAAAAACCTAGCTTCACTAAATTCTTTGAAGAGAGGCAAGTCAACTTTGCTTGATCCTACATTGACATGCTAGGAATAGATCTAGATCTTATCATGCATCATTTATCACTACCACCTGGAGTGAAGCCAGTGAAGTAAAAGTTGAGAAAAATACATCCCCATATCGCTCTCTTGGTGAAAATTGAATTGAAGAAGCTACTAGATATGGGGTTTATCAAACCTATTGACTATGTTGAATGAATATCAAATATTGTGCCAGTTTCAAAACTAGATAAAAGCATCAAGATATGTACGAACTTTAGGGATCTTAATAGGGCTTGCCCAAAAGATGACTTTCCTTTGCCTAACATTGACATTATTGTAGATTTGACAACAAGTCATGTAATTCTATCACTTATGGATGGATTTTCAAGTTACAACTAGATAAAGATAGCACCCGAAGATCAAGGTAAAACTTCTTTCACATGTCCATAAGGCACATTTTTCTAGAATGTAATGCCTTTTGGGTTGAAGAATGTTGGGGCTACTTATCAAAGAACAATGACCACAATCTTCCATGACATGATGCACACCTTTAGGGAAGACTATGTAGATGACTTGTTGGAAAAATAATTCACTAGGGAGGGACATCTAGAAATTTTAGAGAAGATATTCAACAAACTAGATAAATTCAATGTAAGGTTAAACCCCAAGAAATGTGTATTTGGCATGACATCAACCAAACTTTTTGGATATATAGTATCATCTAAAGGCATCGAGGTGGATCCTATAAAGGTCAAATCCATCATGGAGATGCCTCCTCCAAAGAATATCATCCAACTCAAATCTTTACAAGGAAGATTCCAATCAATTAGGAGTTTCATCGCACAACTAGCTGATAAAACTCATCCTTTCAATCACTTACTACACAGGAATGCCTCTTTCAAATGGGATGAAAAGTGTGAAGTAGCCTTTAATCAACTGAAGCAATATATGATGTCACTACTTGTGCTGGTACCACCAACTGTAGGAAAATCATTAATACTCTACATTGCAACAACCAAAGTATCTTTGGGCACTCTATTGGCACAAGAAGATTCCACGAGAAAAGAGATGGAAATTTATTACATCAGTAGGACCTTGAATGGTTATGAGATCAACTACACCTTAATTGAAAAATCTTGTCTAGTGGTAGTATTTGCTACTCAACAACTAAGAAATTACATGTTGACTCACACCATCAAACTCATAGAAAAACTTGATCCATTGAAGTATTTACTCAGTGAAACTTGCCTTGACATAAAGACTAGCCAAGTGGGTAATGATATTGAGCGAGTTTGATATCCAGTATGTGGATAGGAAAGAAATCAAGGGTCAAGCCATAGCAGATCAACTAGGAGAAGCACCATTGCAAGATGATCATCTGATGAGCATTGAATTTCCAGATGTTGATGTCCTAACAGTGTCAACACAACAATGGATGTTATATTTTGATGGATCTTACAAACAATACGGATCAGACACAAGAATCTTGTTTTTCACACCTCAAGGACATAACATTCCAAACTCCTACAGTTTAATGTTTCCTTGCACTAACAACATAGTTGAGTACAAAGCATTGTTCATTCAAATCAAAGTAGTTGTCAAATGGAACATCACAGAGTTGCATATCTATGGTGATTCCCAAATAGTCATTAACTAGGTGAATAATGATTACCAAACCAAAGATGATAAATTGATGCCATATAAAAGAATGGTTGATGACTTTAAAAAGTACTTTGTGGAGATCAAATTTGCGTAGATTCCAAGAGGTGACAACAAAGCTGCCATGGAAACTATTGCCTCTCTCTTACAGATACTTGAGAAACGAGCCCATTATGAGTTCATGGTGGAACAAATGTTTAACCCCGCCTATGATAACCCTAAATCCCAAGTCATATACCATCTATTTTTGGCATCAGCAGTAGCAAATTACCCTTGAAACATATTTGATTGACATTTTGATTATTGTTTTGGTTGTTGGTTGGATTGTTGTTCTGATTGGGTTTGGTGGTAGCTGTTCTTAAGTTGAATACTAGTTTTGCATTTTCTGTTTCAGCTACACCATCATTGTTGCCAACATACACTTTTTTTTGGCATAAATCAATGCATTGATCTTACTAAAATTGTCTTGTTGTACCATAAAGGCTCCATGTTTAACTTTGGTTGTTGAAATGTAGAGTATTATAGATTTTCCTTTAGTTGGTGGTATGAATATGGGTGGTGACATCAAATATTGCTTTGGTTGATTAAAGGCTACCTCACACTTTTCATCCCATTTGAAAGAGATATTCTTATGTAGCAAGTGATTGAAAGGATGAGTTTTATCAACCAGTTGTGCGATGAACCTCCTAATAGATTGGAATCTTCCTTGTAAAGATCTAAGTTGGCTGATATTCTTAGGAGGAGGCATCTCCATGATGGCTTTGAACTTTGCAGGATCCACCTCGATTCCTTTACACGATACTATATATCCCAAAAGTTTGGCTGATGTCATGCCAAATACACATTTCTTGGGGTTTAACCTTACATTGAATTTCTCCAGTTTGGTGAAGATCTTGTCTAAAATTTCTAGATGTCCCTCCCTAGTGAATGATTTTTCCAACAAGGCATCTACATAGTCTTCCATAAAGGTGTGCATCATGTCATGGAATATGATGGTCATTGCTCTTTGATAAGTAGCCTCGGCATTTCTAGCACATACAACATTTGTTTCAGCACATATAGGGAGTTTTCTAGCGCATTTGATCTTTATTTTAGTGCATTCATTCAATTTTGTAGCACATCTAATAGTTCTTTTAGTGCATGGGAATGATGTTTTGATGCATTGGATAGTTATTTTAGCACATTGGATGACTGTTTTAGCGCATCTGTTTAAATTTGGAAAATCTTAAAAATTCTAAGAACTAATTAATTTTTTTTTTCTGTAGGTGCATGATACACTGGTCAAAGGAATATTTATACAACTAATAATTATGTATGCTATGGATAGAGTTTTTAAATGATTTATTTTGATTAAATTAGGAATCTAGCTTAATTAAAAGGTTAAAGAACCCCTTGGATTTTGTGCTTGAAGTGACAGGCCTATGCTCTCCCCTTTACTAAGTGATCAGAATGCTAGACTCACTATTTATGCTTTTTTAACACTTTTAGAAGGTCTATTGTAGTGGGAAAAAACACTCACCCTATAGGAACGACCTAAGTGGGAACAACCAAAGCCAGGTTTTCAAGCCCACTATAATCAAAAGCGAATTCAAGGAAATTCCACAATTAGATGGTAGTGTGCAAGATAACCATCCCCAAAGCCTTTGTTCTAAAGGTTGGGATGTCTCTTGATGGAGTTTATCTATTGCCGCACTGAATGAAAACCCTTACAATTAACTCTAGTGCAGAAGCCAATCGAGTCAATTTCTAAACACTTTCTATATTACAGTGTAAGGGGATGTAAGAATCTTCCCCCAAGATACTCACCACATAACCATCAGGGATTACTAGCCAAAATTGGAGGATTCGGCTTTGGTTAAGACCTAGGAAAGGAAAAAACATAAGTACCCTCTAGGGGGTGATAGGGTTGTGTGAATATACATGGTTTTAAGATGTGGGTTGTGGTATTTTAAGTGACCCTTGAGAATGGAAAACTGCTTGGATTGTCTTCTCTTGTGTTATACCTGTGGAAATCAAAAGAATTGGACCAGATTCTTGAATACACACTCAATGTTTATTTTCTAGGCTTGACACAATTGTTTGACAACTTACTACTACATTGGAGGTCAAAATTCAAGAAATCATCCATTTGAACACTTAATTCACATAATTTACAAACTAGAAACCAAGAAAACATCATTGTTCATAAAGGCATACATTACAAACATTTAGATTCATAAATTAAAAGTAAAAACAAACAAAAAGAGTCACAAAAACCCTAAAAAAATCTAGTTTAGTGCATTCATTCACTGTTCTGGAGCATTCACTACTTTTTCTAGTGCATTTGTGTAATCTTTCAGTGCATACAATTTCGGTTTCAACGTTTTGATGAGATTTAAACCAAATTAATGAATTTTTTATTTAACTCCTTATTTTTTGATAATTTTTGAACACATCAACCTTTGATTTGATGATGATTAATGATGTTGATATATTAGATGATGATTGATCTCATGATCTAGATGAGATTCAACAATAGGATATTGATAATTGACCTCATGATAGGAAAGGATCAATGATAGTTTGATTGATAAATTGACCTCATGATAGGCAAGGTGCATTGATTTATTGATAAACCTCATGATAGGTGAAGTTGAATGACACATTGATTGATAAACCTCATGATAGGCGAGGTTGAATGATAGATTGATGCTCATAAGATTTGATCAAAGTCTTAGCATAGCTGATTAGATTGATAGGTTGATTGATTTTGATTGATTGGTAGGTTGATTGATATCAATTGATTGATTGTATGATTTTTTATTTTGTATGATGATAGGATCCTTTGATAGTCCTACAAATTTTGGAGTGCTTCTCAAGGACATGGGAGTTGATTCCACACCTGGTGCCAGTTGAGGTAGTTGTTATTGCACATTGCAAATTATCCTCTCTTATAGATATGCCCCAGATTAAGATTAACATGGGTTTCTTGATAACTTTAGTAGAGAGATGCCATAGTGAGCATAACACCTTTCATTTTCCCACTGGCGAGATGATAGTGAGCCCAGACGATGTCTATCAGATTTCATGGATACCTATTGTTGGAGAGCTAGTATTATATGATTCTATTGATAAGGGCGGGAATGATGCACTTCATAGATTACTTCAAGATGATCGGATATGTGGTTACAAGATTGCTTGGAGAGAGATGGTTTACGCTTATGCCACACTACCATTTGTGCTAGCTTGTTTCATTGGAGGGTTCCTTTGTCCTGATCACAGGTCAAAGTGACTTTCAATTGGATGGGGTAGGATTCTTGAGAGCATGATTGCTCAAGGTACCAGATATGCATGGGGATGTTGCATGCTTTCCTATTTGTACCATGATTTGCACTAGGTTGTCTACCTTTCAGGGTCCAATTTGTCAATAGGAGTCACATGGATTCAGATATGGGTGTGGGAGCATACAATGGTCACCCATCTAGTTGTAGATAGACAATGACCTGCCATGAGACCATATGTTCATGCTTATGTAGGTCCAATTGCTCAACCTAGGCTAGGAAAAATGGAGTACTAGAGGAGAGTACTTGATGATTTAGAGTCATCAATGTTTATTACTAGAATTTATTAAGTTGAATATTAATGAGGTATGATCACACTATGGAATGCCAAAACACTCTTTTATCTAATCATCAGATACCTATGATGGCCTTCCATATGACTTAAGAGAAGATAGAAATTGTGACAGACACAATGATTTCTCAAATGAGTATTCCCCCATGCATTTTGTCTTTAAATTAAACATTTTCCACTTGTTTTGATAAAGATTTTAATTGTCTTTCGTGATCTGATGGAGTACAATCACTAATGCCTTTGTCTTTTGATTGAAATTTCTCCTCAAGCTAATGTGATAAAGAACTTCATTGATCACTAATACCCTTATCCTCTGATTGGTCCTTTTTCTCAACCCACTTTGACAAGGAATTTAGTTGTCTTTCATTGTTTAATCATCTAGGCATTGAAGCTTCCCTATTATGTGGCAAAAAAGTATCTTGTGTTGTTTTGAGTGTGTTGCAATAGCATGCAACATCCCCATGCATATTTGGTACTCTGAGCAATCATGCTCTCAAGATTTCCTACCACATCCAACTGAAAGTCCCTTTGACCTGCGATTAGGACAAAGGAACCCTCAAATGAAACCAAATAGCATAGATGGTAGTGTGGCATAAAATTCAACCATCTCTCTCCAAGTAATATTGTAACTGCATATCCAATCATCCTCAAATACTCTGTGAGGATGATGTAGGACATAGGTAGATTTACATACTCAACCATGTCAACCAATGGGGGTTATGTAATGTGTATTGCTAAATGGTGGAACAACTATTTAACCCCACCTATGATAACCTCGAATCCCAAGTCATATACCATCTAGCATCGGCCATTGCTTCTACCTATGGGAAAATCTACACCTATCTAAAGGAAAATACCCTCTCACCCAATTTATCCTGAAACCAAAAATGAAACTTTATTCGACAAGTAGCTCGACATACTCTGAAAGTTGATCTACTTTATTGATGAGGTCTTGATGGTACTCTCCTTTAGTGTCTTGAATGTAACAAAGCTGAAACTACTTTACAAGAGGTTCAAAAAGGTATATGTGGCACACATTCAAGTGGCCTAACTTTGGCTAAGAAACTCCTACGTTTGGAGTATTACTGGCTAAATATGGAAAATAATTCTTTTCAATATGTTAAGAAGTACAAAAAAATTCAAATTCATGGAAACCTGATACACGCACTAGCACAAGAGCTACAACCATTCACATCAACATGGCCTTTTTGTCAATGGGGTCTTGACCTCATAGGTAGGATTAATCCATCTTCATCTAATGGACACATGTTCATAATAACAACTACGAAGTACTTTAAAAAGTGGATTGAAGTTGTTCCTTTGACCACCATCACAAGAAAACAAATTGCATCCTTCATTCTAAATTATATCATTTGTCAACCGAATGGCATTCCTCAATCCATTATCACAGATAACAATAGACATTTCAAGAATTAGGATGTCCAGGAACTCTATGAGAGGTTTCATATCTAGCAGCGGTTTTCTACACCCTACTATCCTCAAGGAAATGTCCAAGTAGAGGACTTGAACAAAACCATCCTAAAAATACTGAAGAAAATCGTCAACAAGGCAAGACATGATTGGCACATTCAACCTAATCCTACTTTGCAGGCTTACAAAACTAGTATTTGCACCTAGATAAGAGCCACACCCTATGCTCTAGTCCATGGATTAGAGGCCATTATACCTATTGAGGTTGAGATACCATCACTTCATGTGTCACTAAAGGGGATCATTTTAGATGAAGATTATCAAGTCTCTAGGTTTCAAGAGTTGGAACTATTGGATGAGTATTTCTAGCATGTCGTTGATCACTTGAAAGCCTATCAACAAAGGATATTTAGAAGTTACAATCACAGAGTAAAATGTAGAACATTTCAAGTGGGTGACTTGGTCCTAAAAGAAAATCCCCATAATCAACAAGATCGAGAGAAGAAGGGGAAATTTGAACCAAATTGGCTAGGTCCCTTTGTCATTGTATCAGCCTTTGGATCAAGAGCATATCAACTATCTATGCCTGAAGGGGATTTTCTTGATGAACCCCTCAACAACCTACATCTCAAGAAGTTTGAGACCTTGATTAGCCAACATTAGGAGGCATTTTCCCCCATTTCTTTCAAAAAAAATTCTAAGCACTTGTGGAAATTTGGATCTTGTTTAGCATGTTGGATGTCTTCCTCAGTTATTTCATCACTTTTAGTGTTGTAGATTCCATGTTCAAGATTCTCTTTAGGTTTAGCCATGGTGTTTTGAGTTTCACTATTCAGAGTTTCAAGTTCCTTTTCCTTGAGTTTTTTCTTTCGTAATCTTGTTTGAATGGGCATACAAGTGTTATACTTTCATGTATTTAAATATGACTAATATTTAAATTACATTATTCTCAACCAATTCCAAAACAAACTTCAGACACTTGGCAATCTCACACATTTTATTCTCTCATACATTTGGCATGTTTCCATTGGTCAAGGGAACATCCTCCATGATTCTTCCATCTCTACCGTTCATCTCTCATGTTGAAATCTTGACTATTGATTTCTACCACATCACAAGATTCTTTGGAAATCCTATAAATACAAGCCCATTCTACATCATTTTACATCCCACCTTTGAGGGAACTGACTATGCAGGAATAACATTGGAGCATTTGGAGCATTTAGAGTTTGAGCATTTAGCATTGTTTAACATTTAACATTTAGAATTGATTTATCATTCTAGCTTAGAATCGTGTCTTAGTTAATAGCTACATTGTAGTTATCATATTAGCTTTTATAAAACATTTCCACCATTGCTTTTAGCATCATTATCCATTGTCAGATTACCATTATCATTTGACGATATCATACCATCATTCAACATTATCATACATTTTATTAAATCATGTAGGAACTAGATTCTTGCATTTTGAATAGCATCTTGTTTCTCAAGTTGTCACTCTAACAATCCTAATGCATACACAAATCTTAGAGCCAATATGATTTAATAAATCCTTGAGAATAGAGAACAATGGAATGATTTTAGAGATTTTTTTTGTTTTAATTTGATTAGTTTATGATTCATATATTTAATGTAATAAGTCTCATTTCTTTTGTGATCTTGTTATTCTTTGACACATTTTATCATCACACAAAACTCACACTAAAGTAGTTGATCATGCAACCAAGAGGGCTTTGAATGCACCAATGCTTGATAAGACGAGATAACAATAATCAAGAGGGATGATCAATCCCCCAGGATCACAATCCCATGGGAAATCAAACATGAACGCAAAGTAACACACATGATGATGAGAAAGGATGAAAGAAAGCTTCAATCATTTTTTTGGCCCGTTGTGGATCACATCTAGGCTATTTGTTTGAAACAAGAAATGTGTACTCACACTAGGGTGATGAAACTTCTACTTGTTCAATGGGTGATAAAGCCCAAGTATATTCACTCTGGGGCCACGAAACTTCTAATCATCCACGAGGTGAAAAATCCACAACATACTCACTCTGGGGCCATGCAACATCTTTTCATCTATGGGGTGAGAAATCCTAAAAGGTTGCTATGGGGAAAGTCGTGCCTCAAAATGGGCTTCTCGCTCAACCATATCAAAGTTATACTTCCTGATAACTTTAATAAGGCGCCACAAATATAATGTCATTTCATGCTCTAAAAGACAAGCAACGCTTCGTATGCTTAGAACTCATGAACAAATGCAATGACAACACATGCATGGAAGTTGTGTTATGCAAGGTGTCCATGGGTATGTGCAGGATCATGATGGGCCAAAAAGTGTCGATATGATGGGTATGTGGCTGACGATAGTCTTTTTACCCAAAATTGATGAAAAAAATGGGTTTTTAAAGGAGATTCTTATCTTTTCACCAATATAAATTATGCTTTACTTTGAATTTAATAAATAATTATTATTCATTTTCTATTTGAATTATGACTAAAGTCTTGATTGATAGGTTGATTGAAAAACATTTGTAGTTTTCAAATGGTATCACATTTTTTGAATCCAAAACATTAATCAAATTATATGCTTTGCACACTATAGGATTAAAAAACAAAAATTAAATTTTATGAAGTTTTGACCAAGTTAAGGTGGTCAGACATACGAGTTTTTTTATATTTTTTAAAAGTTGTAAATAAAAAATCATAATTAATTATTTACATGTAAAAAAATTATTAAAAAATATGCATCACATCTGGACATGATTCCTTTAATTATATCTAAAATCTTATAAAAAAATATTATTATTTTATTGTGGTTAGGATGGTTAGAAAGACACCTACTTCTTATGTTTTCCCTGAAATTTAAGTACTACTGCATTGGGGTATGTGCAGGATCATCATGGAAAAAATAGGCCCTTAAGTGGCAAAAAATTTAGAAAAATTAGAGTTAGGCAACTTGACATAAAAATTTGAATAAGTTATCTATATTATTTCAAAAATATGTAAGAATAGAATCTGTAGAAAATTGAATGTAGTTTCTAAACTACTAGGTTTGTTTAAAAAATAAAATCTATTTAGTGAAAATTTGAAATTTCAATACAATAGTACTTAAATTTCGGGAAAAAAATAAGAAGTAGGTGTTTGTCGACCACCCTAACAATAATAAAATGATAATATTTTTTTATAATATTTTAGATATAAGTAGAGGACTGGTCCTTATGTGATGCATATTGTTTTGTAATTTTTTTCCAAGTAAATAATTAATTATGAATTTTTATTACAACTTTTATAAATATAAAACTCGTATGTCGATTACCTTAACTTAGTCAAAATTCATGAAATTCAAATTTTCTTTTAATCCTATATTATGCAAAGCATAGAATGTGATACATGTTTTGGATTCAAAAATGTGATACCATTTAAAAGCTATAATTTTTTCAATTAGACTATCAATCATGACTTTAGTCGTAATTCAAATAGAAAATGAATAAAAATTACTTATTAAATTCAAAGTAAAGCATAATTTATATTGGTGGAAAGTTGAGAATCTCCTTTAAAACCCTTTTCATTTGATCAATTTTGGGTAAAAGAAATGTCATCAGCCACATACCCATCATATTGCCACTTTTTAGCCCATCATGATCTTGTACATACCTATTGAAATTTCAAATTTTCGCAAAATAGATTTTTCTTTTTTGAAAAATAAACCTAGTAGTTTAGAAGCTACATTCAATTTGCTACAAATTCTATTCTTAGATATTTTTTAAATAATATAAATAATTTATTCAAATTTTTATGTCAAGTTGCCTAACTATGTTTTTTTTAATTTTTCGCCACTTAAGGGCCTGTTTTTTCTATGATCATCCTACACATGCCCCCATGTAAAATGCAAAATGAAACATGCAAAAGTTGTTTAAATGAGTATTTTTTAGATTTGAGGTCTATAACTTAGGAAGCATTGTTCCTAATGTGTCCAAGAGAGGAGCAATCAAAGAATGGGTGATTCCACAATACTGGTTTACAATTTTTGGCCAAACTGGACACTGAACTAATTTTTTCTAATTAAATCTTCACTTTTGGGCACCTATAGCGGCTAAACTATGAGGAATATGGAGATGATACAAACTAGTGATTTATGAAACTTTGTCTTTAGATTTTCAATATACTTTTTTCAAATTTTTTTGAATTAGATTGCACTTTTTTTTCCATCTCCTTCGAAAACTAGTTTTTTCAGTAAACACCCATTTTAAGGAGTGACACTCACCATGTAACACATAATTTTTTTTTCCATGAAGGATAAAATTATATATTTTTTAATTTAGATTTGTAACTATGATATTTAGTGCTTCCAATTGGTTTCATAGTGTTTTATTGAATACTTTTTCCTTAATCGGGTTTTGAAGTCAAACCAATTACAATTCAGACATAGGCAGACTGTATAACACATAACTTTTTTTGTATATAACATATTGAAATTCATATTTTTTTGTTGGATCAAGGACTTCAATATCTGGTGCACTCATATTTTTCAAAAAAAAATTTATAATCTTCTATTTTCCCACATGTGCAAAATAGAAAGCTTGATTTTCAGTGAAAAACCTACATTCACAAGAAATAAAAATTAAATATAATAATGCAATTAAATTTATTTAAAATTGTACTTTTTGGGAAGTTTATAATAACGACTACATACAAAAAATAAATTTTAAATTAATTCATTTGATCCCCCAAAATGTAAATCAAAAGTGATTTTTTATCAGCATTTTGATAGGTGTAAAAGAGACTTCGTTATAGGTATGGTTTAAAACTAGTGGGGTTATATAGGGGGTTTGATCTAAGGTAGTTTGATCAAACCCTCTTCAATTGTAATGCTTTAAATAAAACTTTTAAAGGATTAAGTCATTATATTTTTTTGAAATTTGTGATTTTAGCAAACATCAGAATCTCCCACAAATTGTAAACCAGCTTTGTGGGATCACCTGAATAGAATATTCACAACTTAGGGGATGTAGTGTGTCACATCAGGCCACCAAAAAGAATGTAATATGCTAAGATAGATCACACTTATGAAGGACATCAAACCCAATGTCATCCACAAAGTGACAAACACATCGTATAAAGTAACAAAGATGCACTAAGAACCAAGAAAATGCAAAATGAATTATGCCAATGTATGCCCCCACTTTAAAGGAATTGCTACACACTATTCTATGAGCAATAACTTTAAATTAGGAAAGGTAAAATGCAAAAATGAAACAAGACATGAGATCCAACTTAGAAAGCCCCTATGCCAAGTCATACGTTTCTGAGTAAGGCTTCTTCATGTGAAGGAAAAAGAACAAAAGAAGAGGGGTTGCCCCAAAAAGGGAACACACCAAACACATAAGGGATCTATGGATTTGGGGTCAGTATGTTCGTTACTACAATTTTTTGATTAAAGAGCGTGGAACTATCATTATTCCCCAAATACATAGAACTGGAAGAATGACACAAAGAGAGTGAAAATGAAAAGAAAAATAAAGTCCATTTTGGGTCAACATGGAAGAGAAATTGTGGTCTCAACACCTTGCATCATCCCCAAAAGGAAAAACACAAGTGAAAAAAAATTGAAAAGGTGAAATAAAAGGAAAATCTTTTGGGTCAACATGAAGGAGACATTTTGGTCTCAATGCCTTGCATCATCCTCAAAAGGAAAAACAAAAAACAAAAGAAAAAAGGACTGTTTTTGTCAACATGGAAGAGACATAAGTCATCTCTACGCTTTGTGTCATCCCCAAAAGGAAAAAAAAAAAGAAGGTGAAAGGAAAAAGCAATGTATGACATATAGAAGAATAAAGGTATAAATAGAAGAATGTCTTAAGAGAGTGGGAACATCAAATGCCACATTATGGGGGAACACGATACACACATAGAAAATAAAAATACTAGTAATTCTAAGGAAAGTAAACCATCAAGCAAGTCATCCACCTCTCGAACTCAATTGGTATAAGCGGAAGGTAAATAACGTAGCTAAGGGATAAAAGACAAATTCATTACTAGGACAAGGCTACCAACTTCTTTCCCCCCACTTAGTGCAAGGAAAGAATGATCCAATATAGGTGATGGCGAAGGGTCATGTAATAGTGAGAATAGAATATTCTACAACTATTACATGATAAAGGGAATTGGTTTAAGTTTACTTTCTATCCGATAAAATCAGTAGGTTCAGGAACCTTAGATTTATCCAATATACGTCATAAGGCTTTGAAATTATTAGTAGGATGTCGAAGGGTGCGGTGATGGGCACAATAATTTGTGTTGTATTTGACAAGTTTGATTTGAGTATGGGGTGGGAGAGTGATGTGACCATGATGAAGGAGTATTTACAAAGCTTCTTCATTATCATATGGAAGATAAAGAAATTGAAAAGGTTTATCCATAGGTGGGATTGAATGTGGTAAAGTAGGACCAAGAGTGATTCCTTTAGCTTGGTCATTGTCATGAGGCAAGGGTTGCTCACAAGGAAGGACAACATTCAAATCAAGGGGGAATCAAAGATCACTATGTCGTCATCACGAAGTCTCCAATATTCTACAAGAGGCCTACTATCATGAGGAACATCATGGCAACCTAACCCTAGTGTGCTTTCATCAGTCGGTCTTTGTTCTAAAAGTTAGCAAAGGGTATGTGCAAGATCATCATGGAAAAACACAAGCCCTTAAGTGGCAAAAAATTTAGAAAAATCAGAGTTAGGAAAATTGACGTAAAAATTTGAATAAGCAGTTTCTAAACTACTAGGTTTGTTTAAAAAGAAAACAAATCTATTTGGTGAAAATTTGAAATTTCAATGCAGTGGTACTTAAATTTTAGGGAAAAAATAAGAAGTAGGTGTCTGTCTGACCACCCTAACCATAATAAGATATTAATATTTTTTTTATAAGATTTTAGATATAAGTAGAGTACTCATGCCCTGATGTGATGCATATTTTTTTCCAAGTAAATAATTAATTATGAATTTTTTATTACAAATTTATAAAAAATATTAAAACTTGTATGTCTAACCACCTTAACTTGGTCGAAACTTCATGAAATTCAATTTTTCTTTTCTTAATCCTATAGTATGCAAAGCATAGAATGTGATGCATGTTTTGGATTCAGAAAATGTGATACCATTTTAAAACTATAGATTTTTTTCAATCTTCCTATCAATCAGGACTTTAGTAGTAATTTGAATAGAAAATGAATAATAATTACTTATTAAATTCAAAGTAAAGAATAATTTATATTGGTGGAAAGCTGAGAATCTCCTTTCAAAACCCTTTTTGTTTCATCAATTTTGGGTAAAAAAAATAGTCATCAGCCACATACCCATCATATTGCCACTTTTTGGCCCATCATGATCCTACACATACCCTGAATGTCATGTTCAGTTGTTGTGTCACAACCTTGTTTGATTAAGATTGTAAGACCTTTTCCATAAGTTTCTTCAAGGTTGATTAGTGTGTTGGTAACTTTGTTATCATAAAATGGTTAAGGAGTTGCTTGGTTAGAGGAACTAGGTCCACCTATTGGAGGGACTTAGGTCCTTCATTTATTTTAGGATGTAGGTATCCAAATGTATCAGGAGGTGAGATTGTAGGAAGGTCTTGTTGTTTCATGGATGGATAAAAGGATGCATTGGCTTCAAGTTTGTCAAGACATTCATTTAAGAACCTATTCATGCTATCATCATCTTCTCCAATAATGTCAACAATATGTGGAGGACATTCATGAGGAGTTGAAGGAGCATGAGGAAGCTCAAGGTCATTAGGATTAGTTCCAAAGGAACAATTTGACATGTCTACTAAATATTTTAATGACATCCGAAAATTATTAAAGAAAAAATCCATGATGAAATTAAACTAAATATAATAAACAAAAAATCTTGAAATTATGAAAAAGTGCAATAATAGCAAACTGAAATGCACAAAATATGCAAAAAATTCTAGAAATTAGAGTGCAAAATGTGCAGAGGGACTAAGTCACCCACTGTGGTGAATTAGTCCTAGTGAGGATTGTTTTGTGATTTTTCTAAAATTTTGGATGCAATTTTATGTTTTTCAGGCGTACAAATACAACTACAATATGAAAATGCATTTTTTTTGTTGTTTTCAATGTAAAAATGATACAAAAATGCAAGCTATATGAGCTTTTCACTAATACAACTTTTAAAACCCTATGATGCAATTTAAACAATGCAATACCTAATGCAATTCTAATGCAAAGTAAACCTAGGATGCTCTTGAAATCAGAAGTGAATATGTTCAAAAGTTAGGTTTACCAAAATGTGAACAATGATTTTGGTAACCCAAGGTTGCCTCTAACACTCTTAGGTTTTTCACCTAAAGGGAGAGGAAATTGGGTCCAAAATGCAAATTTCTACACTCAAGATTAATTTAAATGGGATACAACGTATCTAATTATGATGTACTAATGCAATAATTTGAAAAAGAAATGATTTAATGATGCTAAACCTAAGAAATGAAAAGTGTTGGAAAAGACACTGTAATATGCAAAAACACCTAAAAATGCAAGTAAATGATGAAATAATTGAACAAAAATGGAGAGGTGCACCTAGAATCTAGAATCTAATGTGGAGAGGTTCTATAATCCTATAGAGTTTATTGGAAATATTGACTAGGACACTTACGCCAAGTTGGGTAACTTAGTCCAATTTCAAGGAAAATTTGTCAAAGCAAGGATCTACCAAATGGGTATCCAAAAATGCAAAAACCACTTTTCAAGCCTAGTAGTGGGACTAATTTTCCATAGATGGTGACTTAATCCACCTATAGATTATGGTTTTCACTTGCTTTTCTGATAGGTGTCTGATCTTGATTCTACAAAAAATGGGATGAAAAGAGTCTCCAAGCCTCAACTAGGGTTATGTTTACTTTGATAGATTGTTGACCACTTTTTGACACCAAAATCTTTGATAAATTTGCATACAAAGTCTACAAACGCACATGCAAAGAGGGGAAAGAGGGTTAAGGGTTAGAGTATAGGGGTTTGCCTTGGTCAAACCCCACTTTGGTAATCAAACCCTATGAAATGAAATGAAATGAAATAAGAAGAGAATGATAAATAGATAACATACAATTTCATAAAATTAGCATATCATTGATGTAGAAATATAAAGATATGTAATGAAATGCTCTAATGAATGGCTTGATTATGCTTAGAGTGCTTGAATGCTTGAAGGATTGAATGCTTAATGAGTTATGAGACTGTAAGAGATTAGGAGATTAGAAGACGAAAAATGAGGAGAAAAACCATTAATTATAGCTAATTTTACAATATTTCTCGAAAATAACACATCACAGGCTGACCTCAAGGGTTAGAGAATAAAATCCTACAAAAAAATTGAAATAATTTTTATTTTTGTGCAAAATAGGACTAAGTCGCCCCTATTGGCGACTTATTCCCACTTAAGAAATTTAAGTGGGTGTCAGGAATTAAAGGACATTAGATGTTGTCTAATAGGAATATCCTCAAAACCACACTTAAGAAAGGTCAAAAAGTGCATTAAGAGGAGATTTAAACATGAGGAAGGGTCGAATTAGTGATAACAAGTCTAGAAAAGCGTGACAGTTTGTTACAACTCTTTACAACACTTTAAAATAAGACTTGGTAAGTGATAAAAAGGAGTTATTTAAGTGAATTATGATGAAAAGTTCCTAGGAAAGTGTGAAAGTGGGTTACAACACTTCACAACACCTTTACAAGACATCTTAGAAGTCTTAATGATTCACAAGGGCCCAGGACCTAATGTGAACATGTTGACCACATTACAACATTAAATCTAGGAAAAATCAAGCCAAAGTCCACTAGAAGGGCCTAAACATGAGAAAAAATAAAAGGGTTAGTTTTTCTGTGTCCGCAATATGTAGTAAATAAACTACTTCTATAGTAAAATAAAATACCTCTTAAGTAAATAAAATAGCTTGAATATGATATATCTTGTCATTTTTTAGATAGATGTATTTGGGATATTTATACTAGTGATCATAATTATTTGTAGGTGTAATCTCTTAGTCTAAAAATGCAAAACGAAAATGAATGCAAGCAAGGAAATACACAAACAAAACCTTAATGATTAGCATAGTTGAACCTGAACAAAAACAAAACAAAGAGAGTGAGTTACCTTGTCGAATTTCATTGGTTGGTTGGTCATGTTGACTCATTTGATTGTTTTCTCCTTAGATGGCAAATAGCATGAAACCTAATGCAAAACGATTGTGAGTGGATGTGGAATGCAATGGTGTAAGTGGGTATATGAGTAGATGCTCAATGTGGATGCAAATGGAGTTCAAAGTTGTAGCTATGGAGGATGCTTGTGTGTGTGCTTGAAAGATTTAGTACTATATTGAATGCATGATAGACAAAAAATGAGGGAAAAATCCTCTAATTTGAGGAGAAATTCCTCTAAGAAATGGAGGGTTGAGATTTAGCCACCATGGACAAGATCAAGGGCTAGGGTGAGTTGAGGACTCACAAGCCCTCACATCTTGCCATGTGTCCAATGATGTGTCAAGGAGAAGGTGAGGTGGAGGTACTCTAAGGTACCTTGGGATTGGGATATAATCTCCTCATAAAGGAGGTCCTTGTCCCCATGTGGGAGATGTGACACATGAGGAATTTAAAATTCCTTAAATATCCTCATGCGAAAGAGAAGAGGAATTAAAAATTCCAAAATGGACATAGGGGGAATATAAGTGAATTTTAAATTCACATGGAGGAATGGGTTGCCTTCTCCAAAAGGAGAAATAATTTAATGAAAGTTGACTTGGGGGTATCCCATAAATGGCATAAGGACTAGGTTGACCTAATCATGCAATTAAGGTTGTGCAAATAGGTGATTAGGCTGATTAATGAAACATTAGAGCAAGTGGATAAATATGGAGGATGCAACACTAATCTTGATTAAGGGTGTGCACATCCTAATCATGGATTGATTAAATTAATCCATATTAAAGGGGATTATGGAGGATGTGACAAGGAGAGAGAAAAAGGTGAATTTAAAATTGTCTTAGATTCACAAAGCCAAATGACCAAATTAAATAAATTAAAACATTTATTTAATTTAGAGAAGAAAGCGGACAAAAGATAAAGTATTTAATTATTTAATTAAATACCTTAAGAACATTAGAAAAAAGGGGGAATATTAATTAAATAAATCATTTCATTAACACAAATTGGGGATGCGGGATAGATGAATAAAGGGGATGAATTTGACCATATGGGGGTTGTCAAATTCAGATGTCTACACTTTCCCCCTCTTCAAAATCTTGTTAAAATAATAGTGTTTCAAATAAAAATAAAATGTAGATGACTCAATAGAGGAAATGACTAGAAAGTGATGCCTCGACATGGGAGAAGTTGTGTAGGTTGTTTGATCATGGAGAAATGAAGGGAGATACCCCAATCTCACAAGGAAATGGATAGGATGGAGGAATAGAGGAAAAATGACAGGGTATGCCTACTTGAGAGGGTGGATGGGGAAGAGAAAGGGGCTCGGGCGACTTCTCGATATAAAGAAATGGAGGGCACCATGTGATAGAGTGAAAAACACTAGGAAGAATGGATTTTGAATAGAGGATAACAAAAAAATGATGTGAAAATGGTGGCCCATAGAAGAAATGGGATTAAATGAATTAAAAAGAGGTTTAAATAAAGGGTAAAAAATACCCAAAAATTAAAAAAATGAAAAAGAGAGGGAAAATATATATATAGTAATTTTAGAAATTACTATTCACCATTTGCACATTTGGAAGGTGACTCAGCAAGAAAGAGAGGAAGAGGGTGATCAGGATGGTTGAAGAGTATGGCAATGGGAACGAGGCTTTTGTAGATGATGCGATCATCCATCGGGATGACGAGGTGTGCAAGTTCTACCACAAGCACACAGTACCCTGCCAGTGAATGCATGTTTTTCATTTGATGCAGACCCAAATGGAACAATCTCAATCCAATAGACTACCTGCCTTCAAGAGGCATCTAAAAAGATTAAAATGATCATATAGAGAAATTTAGTTAGCCTTCCAAGTTCAACAATCATTAGAAACACAATTTCCCAATTTAACCCTTCAACTCTAGTAGTAGTGGAAACCTAGTTTTCAAGCCTTAACTCATAAAATTTTCACAGGACTTAACCAACACATAGGTGATTCAGATACCCATTTTTGAGAAACAAAACATACCCAAAAAAAGCATAGGACTCCTTCAAAACATTTATTCCAAATTGGCCTTTCTTGTTGTATTGAAGCCCTAATTAGCCTCTTTTTTCAAAGCAAGCCCTCTAAAAACTCACCACCAAACCATGTCAACCTGAAACAGTCTTAGAAAAGACATCAAAACTTGGTATTTTCCAAGTTTTAGAACCTCAAGATCTTGTTTTATCTCCCAACTCACAAACCCTCCTTGTAGCCTAGAAACCTAGGGTTTTCAAACACCCTTATTGTAAGTACACAATTCCAACCTCCCCAAGTTCAATCAATGGTTCAAAAAAAATTATATACCTCTAACCAAGCTTTATAAACACTTACCGGGCCATTAGTTTCATTAGTTTTCAGAATTGCCACCTAGGTTCCTCATTTTCCAATTGGAACAACCCTGCTCAGCCTAGGGTGTTACTCCAACAGCACAATCCCTAACTTCTCTATGACCTACAACATTAAAAATGCTTAACAAGGAATGTTATAGACAAATAAATTGAGCAACAAAGTAATAATAGTAGGTGGATTGGTTAGTTTCTCATTAAATCTCCTTCAAAACCCTTCATTCAATAAATAGGGCAGTCACTGTCCCTTACAAATTCCTTTCACAAAAGTATTGATTGGACCTTCAAAACACTAGAAATAGTTAATAAAAACACATATTTTCAAATGCTAGAAATATCAAACCATAATATACCTGTACAAACCCATACAAGGCTAGAGAAAATAATAAAACACATGATTTTTGAGAAATAATAGGGAATATGATTGTTTTCTTTATTCCATTCCACTTGCCAATGTTACAAATGATTTCCTTTACCTTCTTAAAGGTTCCCTACCTCAAAACCATTGAATAAATATTTATCCAACTACCTTTTAAATCCCTTTTGTGACCGTTGGACTCAATTTCACATTACTTTCACAATTTGTTAACACCATTGGTATCTACCTTGAAATGTTTACATTATGACCCCAAGTGACTATAAACTGACCAAAAACACCTAAAATAGTCCCATGGAACCTTATTCACATGTATTTAAGACTCTACTCCCCATATTCCTCAAAACTCATGATTGCGTAAAGTTTTACTTTAAGAAGCCATTTGACATATTGAACCAAATAACATATTCCACCAAAAGACTTAGAATCCTTTACATTAGGTTGGTCTTTTTAGTCTTATTGCACATAAATAAACACAAAACACTCCTACATAAACCTAGACACACCATATTGACTCCCTTGATTCCCTTCAAAACTTCAATCTTTCACAAGGTGTGGGTGCTCCTACACCATACACCACCCATAAAAAGACTCTTGCCCCAAGATTGGAAACTTGTTCTTTACCTCCTCATTGCTGCACTATGCACCTGCAAATATGCAATCTCCTTCATCTAGTTGAGATACTATGATCCCATGATCTGCCATGTTGATTAGACTATCTTTGCACCGATCTTTGCCCTCACTACCTTCTTCAAGCCTGATATCTACTTTTCCCCTATATTTGGACAAAATTCTAAGGTCTTCCTTGTACCTACTACTACAAAAAAATAGTCAGTAGTCTTATCTTTATCTACCATTCTCTTGTTTCCCTTTGTGCACTTGTGTCTGCCCACCATTCCTTGCATACTATACTTTACCTCTACTACTGTCAAACTTTTGTCTCTTTGTTCACATTTCCCTTTTCTTGATTTCATCAAACCCTTCACACTACCATCACCATGCATCATGAAATTATTGTCCTTTTCAACTCCCACACTAGCAAACTCCATTTGCATTGCAACATTACTCATGTTAATAGGGCACACTAGGGTCCCCACAATGAATTCTCCCTGACTCGTGTACTTATCCACATACCTCTCACATTTGTCTCCATTCATCTTGCTTACATCAAACTACAATTTATCTTCATTTTTGTGAAAAACCAAACTCCTCACTGTCCCTTTATTAGCCACCTTAACCAAATTAGGTTTAGGCATGAGTTTCTTCTCTTCCCTTTGCAAAACTAAACTTGTTACTGTCATAGCACCATTTGTGGGTGTTTCTCTTGCTATCCTAGCATCATAACCTTGCTCCACACCTGCAAACATATCATGCTTACTATCCTCTAGCCTTAATGGCTCCTTACCAAAAATTACCACCTTAGACTTGCGTTTGTCCTTCTCTTTTCCCTACAAAGAGGTTAGCTTGAAATATATCATACATAGACTTCCTATCAAATTTCTATTGCCTTCCCAAGAGTAGATGGAAACAATCCATTGGCAATATATCACATAGGATCCTATCCTTGTACTCCTCAATCTAGAAATCCACATAAGCTTGCTCATTCACCACTAAACTTTGGCTATCATTCACCCAAGAAACTTTGTAGGGTGCTACATGAGGAATATTTTCTAGAATTAACTTATCTACCATCTCCCTACACACCATGTTATCGTGAGAACCAAAATCAATTACAGCTTGACACACTTTACCTTTGTATTTACAAGAGGTTCTGAATAGACTCCTTCTTTGGCTTAGATATTCTTCTTTTTGTTCTTTCAACAAGGTCCTTATCATGAGTGCCTCACCTACTTCTAGATTTGTATGTCTGCTTGATGAAATCACACTCTCTTCTTCATCTCCTTGCACATATTGGACTCTTTTATCACCTTTTCTTTCACTTCCACTTGCAGTAGCACTAAACTTGTTAGGACACTTAAATTAAAGGTGACCAAACTCACCACATCTGTAGCATCTTCTTTCAAATTCATTTGAATCTCTCCCCCTATAATTTTCTCTTCCACCTCTAAACTTAGTCCCTTGGTCTTTACTTTTCTCAGCATCTTCTTGACCTTCTTTGGATTTTTTTTGTGTTGGAAGGGTACTTCTACCTCTAGATGTACCTCCTCTACCTCTTACTGCCTTCTCTTGTATCATTTTTAGTTTTTCTTCTGCTCTTGTAGCCATTTGAAAGCATTGTTCAACTGATTTAGGTGCCAAAATACTGATCTCATCCTGTATTTTGTACCTCAAACCATTCAAGTACCTACCAACCATTTCATCCTCATATTCCTCATGCTTAGTTATTATTCTCAACATGTAAAATTATTCAGTATAAGATTGCACATCTAAATCCTTTTGTCTAATATTTTGCAATTTCTTAAGCAATTGAACATTGTAATCACAAAGGAGAAATTTACCTTTCATCTTGGACTTCATCCTTTCCCAAGAAGTGATCTTGCTCTTTCCTTGTCTCTCCCTTTCCTCTTGCACAAAATTTCAACATACCAAAGCATGTCCCTTCAGTCTTGTTTTAGCTTTCTTCACCTTATGTCCTTCATCAACATCTTCACTATCAAAGTAGTTTTCCATAACCCTAGTCCAGTCTAGGAGCTCTTCACTATCAAGTTTTCCTCCATACATAGGCACATCTATTTTTCCATGTCCATCCTTCTTCACAGTCTTCAAAAGCTTCATTGTTCTCACATCATCTGGATCTATCTCCTCTTCTTCACCAAGAGCTTCCTCTTCCTCTTTAGTTTCACTTACATCCTCTTCCACTCTATTCTTTTCCTTCCAAGCAGCCATCTCTCTTTTCAAGGATTCTATCTCCCTGTCATGAATTTCCATCTTCCTTGCAACTAAACCTCCTTTAGGTGGCATTTTCACAATCCCCTCCTCACCTACCTGTAAAACCAATTCAAAACAACACAATATCTACTACTATGCTCTAATACCACTCTGATGCAGACCCAAATGGCACAATCTCAATACAATTGAATAACTTCCTTCAAGAGGCATATAACAAGATTAAAATGATTATATAAATAAATTCAATCATTCTTCCAAGTTCAACAATCATCATAAACACAATTTCCCAATTTCACCCTTCAACTCTAGTAGTAGTGGAAACCCAATTTTCAAGCCTTAACTTAGAAAATTTCCATAGGACTTAACCAACACATAGGTGATTCAAATACCTATTTTTGAGACACACAACATACCCAAAAAGTGCACAAGATTCCTTCAAAACATATCTTCCAAATTGGCCTTTCTTGTTGTATTGAAACCTCAATTAGCCCTTTTTTTCAAAGGAATCCCTCTAAAAGCTCACCACCAACCCAAGGAAACCTAAAATAATCTTAGAAAAGGAATAAGAACTTAGGATTTTCCAAGTTTTAGAACCCCAAGATCTTGTTTTATCTCCCAACTCACAAACCCTCCTTGTAGCCTAGAAACCTAGGGTTTTCAAACACCCTTATTGTAAGTACACAATGCCAACCTCCCCAATTTCAATAAATGGTTCAAACACCTTTAGATACCTCTTCCAAAGCTTTATAAATGTTTACCAGGCCATTAGTTTCATTATTTTTTAGAATTACCACCTAGGTTCCTCATTTTCTCATTAGAACAACCCTGCTTAGCCTAGGGTGTTACTCCAACACCACAATCCATAACTTCTCTATGCCATACAACATTGAAAATGGTTAAAAAGGAATGTTACAAAACAATCCACCAAGCAACAGAGTAATAACAATATGTGGATTGGTTAGCTCCTCATTAAATCTCCTTCAAAACCCTTGATTCAAGAAATAGGGTGGTCACTGTCCCTTACAAATTCCTTTCACAAAAGTATTGATTGGACCTTCAAAACACTAGAAATAGTTAATAAAAACACATATTTTCAAATTCTAGAAATATCATACCATAATATACTTGTACGGACCTGTACAAGGCTGGAGAAAAGAATAAAACACAAAATTTCTGAGAAATAATAGGGAATATGATTGTTTTCTTTAATCTATTCCACTTGCAAATGTTAAAAATGATTTCCTTTACCTTCTTAAAGGTTCCCTACCTCAAAACCATTGAATAAATATTTATCCAACTACCTTTTAAATCCCTTTTGTGACCGTTGGACTCAATTTCACATTACTTTCACAATTTGTTAACACCATTGGTATCTACCTTGAAATGTTTACATTATGACCCCAAGTGACTATAAACCGACCAAAAACACCTAAAATAGTCCCATGGAACCTTATTCAAATTTATTTAAGACTCTACTCCCCATATTCCTCAAAACTCATGAATACATAAATTTTTGCTTTAAGAAGACATTTGACATATTCAACCAAATAACATATTCCACCAAAAGACTTAGAATCCTTTACATTAGGTTGGTATTTTTAGACCTTATTGAACATAAATAAACACAAAACACTCCTACATAAACCTAGAAACACCATATTGACACCCTTGATTCCCTTCAAAACTTTAATCTTTCACAAAGTGTGGGTGCTCCTGCACCATCACCGAAAATCAAGCTCTTTGTTTTGCACACATGGAAAAATAGCAGATTATCAAAATAAAATTCTAAAAAAATATGTTAGGTTAGGTATTGATGTCCTTGATCTAGTTAAAAAAAATTGAATTTCAATACATACAAAAAAAATTATGTTGTATACGGTCTCGCCTATGTCTGAATTGTAATTGGTTTGACTTCAAAACTTCATTAAGGAAAAAAAATCAATAAAACACTATGAAAACAAACAAATTGGTTAGATATCATAGTTGCAAATATAAATTAAAAAAAAAATAGAATTTATCCTTCATAGAAAAAAATTTATGTTGTATACGGTGACCATCACTCCTTAAAAATGGTGTTTACTCATAAAAACTAGTTTTCGAAGGAGATGGAAAAAGAACTACAATATGATTCCAAATTTTTTGAAAACAATATATTTAGAATCTACTAAAAAAATGTCACAAATCACTATTTTGCATCATCTTTGAAAATTCCTCACGGTTTAGTTGCTATAGATGCCCAAAAGTGAAGATTTAGTTAAAAAAAATTAGTTCAGTGTCCAGTTTGACCAAAAATTGTAAACCAGTATTGTAGGATCACTCAGAGTTCTTGGAGATAGTACTGATGAATTTTGTGCTTTAAAAAAAATATTTAAAAGATTTGATATCATAGAGATAGTCCCTTAAAAGGTCGCCTTTTGCTCCTTGCCATGTAATAGTTGTAGGACCTTAATATTATCACTATTACATGTTTTACATTCATTGTAAATCATCTCAAAATGAAAGGAGCTCTTCCCATCACCTACCTTGGCTCATTATTGTCTATCACATAGTGGGGGAAAGAATTAGATAGCCTTGTCCTAGTACTGCACTTGATGTTGTCCCTTTGTCTAGTTGTCTTCCTTCCACATATGATAAACAAGATTGGGATACAGATGAGCTACTATAGGTTGAATCACATATTCCTTAATAGTCTTGTCTTTGTTTTTTTTTTTATGTTATGCATGTGATTGCATGAGTGTAATGTGATCTCATACTGATCTATTTGATGTATCTCTCTCTCTCTTTGTAGCATTCCTTTAATTCTATCTACATTCTTCTATATGTCATAAATATTTTATCTCTTCTTTGTCTTGTGTTTTCCTTTTGGGGATGATGCAAGGTGTTGAGAAAATTAGGTCTCTTCCATGTTGACCTAAAAGATTATATTTTATCTTTTCTTTGTCTTATGTTTTTCTTTTTTGGATGACGCAAGGTGTTGAGACATTTAGGTCTCTTCCATGTTGACCCAAAAGCTTTTCTTTTCTTTTGCTCTCTTTGTGTCATTCTACCTTGATCCATGAGTATTTGGGGAATGATGATTTTTCTAAGCTCTCTAAAAGACATTGTAGCAAAGACATACTGACCCCGAATCCATGGATCACTTATGTGTTATTTCTGGGATTTCAATTTGGGCACAACCCCTTTTCATGATGTAGCTTCATTTGGAAACATATGACTTGGCATAGGGCTTTCCAAATAAGCTCGCATGTCCTTTTTATTGTTAGCATTTATAATTTTCTACTTTAAAGTAATTGCTCACAGTAGGGAAATCCCACAAAACTAGTTTACAATTAGTTTGAGGAAGGAAAAATGTATTTTTAGAGGATAAACACTTTAGGGGGTTTGCTACAATGGGGGGCTTCACTAGAACCCCCCTATTTTTCCCTTCTCCCCCTCTTCTATCAAATTTATGCAATTTATTTCCTTTCAAAGATCAGGTTGAGGATGAAAATGGATGAAACTTCAGAGGCCCAACTAGATGATGGTAGTCCTCAAAACAAACTATCCATTGAATATACTTTTAATATATTTTTGTTTTATTATGGTTTTTTTAGTTTAATTAAGCATAGGTTTTTCACTGAAAATCAAGCTCTTTGTTCTGCACATGTGGAAAAATAGTAGATTATTAAAAAAATGTTCAAGCTAGGTATTGATGTCCTTGATCTAGTAAAAAATAATTGAATTTTGATACATGTAGTGTAGAAAAAAGTATTCCTTTATATTTTCACACTTGTTTGGGCCCTCCTTATGGATTTTGGCTTAATTTTGTCTCAATTTAGTGTTGTAATGTGGATGATACATTCGCATTGGGTCTTGGGCCCTTGTGAAATCATAGATTTTAATGGTACCTTCCTAAAGTTTTGTAAAGTGTTGTATCTCACTTTCACACTTTCCTAGGGTTTTGTCAAATAATTAAACATAATAAACCTATTTTTAATCAAAATCAACTTTAATCTTTCCTTATTTGGAGTGTTGTAAAGTGTTGTAACACACTTTCACACTTTTATAGGTTTTTAATTAATAATTGGGCTTTCTCATGCTTTGATTGGCCCTATTTTGTATCCACAAGCCTCATTTATTGCATCTTTTTGAGGATAATCTCAACACCAATCATTGACCAATCATAATTCAAGTGTTCCTAGCTTGTGTGGCTTAGATTTAGTGATCATGACTCATTCGCTACCTTGGGAAAATGGGTCCCACCTAGATCTTTTGGCCTCAAATCGAATTTCACACATTTCTAAGCACTTTTTGTTTTTGGTCCCATACATTATGCTTGATGGGACTCATTCGCCACCTTGGGTGAATGAGTCCCATGTAGCCCAAAATAAAATTTAATTCAAATTTCTCTTGGGATTTTATCCTCCTAGATCTGATGTTGGCTTGTAGTGTTGTAATTTTGAGAATTCTTCTATAATTGAGTATAAATACAAGGTTCTCTCACTCATATTCAACACCTAGCATTCAAGAGAGTTCAAAAGAGCATTTAGGAGCATTCAAGCGAAAATTATCAAGCATTTTTAGAGGAGCATTCAAGTGCTAATCATCAGGTCAAAGATTTTATATATCATGTTTGTTATTGTGCTAACAATTGTGATGTAGGGTTTATGATTCAAGCAAGTGTTTCAAGCAAGATCAACATCATTCAAGCAAGATTCAAGAACCAACATCCATTATAGCCATTTCAAAAATATTTGTTGCACCTTATTGCTAGGGTTCAGTGAGTTGCAACATTTTCTTTTGTTCATTCATTATTCTCCATTCATATTTACTTTCATTTCAAGGATTGATTTCCAACAAGGGGTTTAACCAAGGAAAACCCCTATCGATTAAAACAACCACATTTTTTTCCCCTCTCCTTTATATGTGATTTTCATGTTTAGGTTACATATTTTATAAGAAGCAAGATTGGAGAAAATTTTTCAAGCAATCAAAGTTGTCAAAGTTGTCATCAATCCTTGGAGAACCTTGGAGATTATTTGTAGCTTGCAAATCGAAGATTCGGATCTGAGAACAAAGAAGACAAGGAAGTGAAGAATCAACTTTGAAAGTTGTAGAAAAGACCAACTAGACTGATTCACCACTTTTAGCGAATGAGTCTCAGTTCTAGTGCATTTTTAGTATTTTTTAGATTTGGATACCCTTTTGGAAAATTTATATTCCTACACAGTTTCCCAAAAATTAGATCAATTTTCCCAACTTGGTGAATGAGTTTGAGTCAACCTTGATAGTAGATTTTCTTGTGATTTATACCTCCATTCATTCATCTCCATTTTCCCAAGTGCACACTTTTTGTTTTATAGTTTTATGTTGCATAATTTCATTCATCTTTCTAGGTCATTAAATGTTAGTTTTCATTCAATTAGGGTTTTGTTTTACATCTTCCATTTCATTATCTTTTCCAAGGCTAAACTTGGTGGTGAACCCCTCATTAGATTATTCAACCCCTAAGACAACCCTCTTGCAAGATCTCTTTCTCTTTTGTATTGAAATCTCAAGGGTTTGTTCTTGAGTGAAAGTTAGTGAAAATTTCCCCTTTTAGGTACCTAAACCCTAAAGGTAAGAGAACCCAATTTTCCGCCTTTCATTTTGGTGAACCTACATTTAGAATATGTTCTTTTCTGATTTGAAGTGCATTGTCTTTCTTCCATTAACACTGCATTACGACTTGCATTGGTTAACTTGCATTTTAGGATTTCAAATTGTGTATTAAATAAAGCTCATATAGCCTGTATTTGTGCATCCAATTTCATTGAAATATAATCAAAATATGCATTTTCATTTCACATATAGTTCATAAAGCATAAAAAAAAATCAATTGAAAAATTCTGAAATTTTTAAAAAAATCATCACTGGGACTCATTCGCCACACTCGGCTAATCATTCCCTCTACACATTTTACACTACATTTTTTGGCATTCTAAACATAGTTTCTTAGTTTTTGTTTGTTTTTTTTACCATTTTGTTTTAGTTTACAAATCCATTTCCCTCAATTCATTGTATCTAGCTTATAGTCATTCATCTTGTGCATTGCTTAAAATAAAAGTTGCATTTACAACATTTCATTTTACATTGTTGCATAGTTTACAATCTAAAATTTACATTATGTATATTTTATTTAACAAGCTCTAGATATCATTAAAGTCCTTAGTGGATGTGCCAAGTTGTGCCTTTGGAAATGATGCTAATGGAATTGACCTTACTCATTCTCACTCAACTCCTAATGCATGTCCTCATGATGTTGACATCATTAGAGAAGATGATGACAACATGAATAAGTTCCTAAATGAATTTCTTGACAATGTTGAAGCTAATGCATCTTTTTAACCATCCATGAAACAACCAAATCACCCTACAATACCACCTCTTGAGATGTTTGGTTACTTACATCCTACAAAAAAAGTAGAACCTAAGTTCCCTACAACATGTGAACCTAGTTCATCTAAACAAGCAAACACTCAACCATTTTATGATAGAAAAGTAACAAACACACCCATCAATCTAGAAGAAACATATGGAAAAGGATTCACAATCTTGAGTAAACAATAATGTTATACAACAAGTGAACATAACATTCATCAAGTCCTAGAGAAAATACCAACTAATGAAAACACAAAGGGGTTAGGATATCAAGATCCTCCTTGCAACATAAGGCCTCCTAAAGAATATCTAATGCTTCATAGTGATGGTACAATGATCTTTGATTCTCCTCCTGATATGAATTTCCTTATGCCTAAGGAAAAACCAATGACTCATAACAATAACAAGCATAAAGATAAGATCATCTTAGGACCTCTTGATTTAATCCCATTTAGAGAATTTTCCTTGCCCACCACCTAAATGTAAAAGGAAACTACAATTGCTTCTAAACAAAGAGCTCATAACATTACCACCAATGAAAGACATACTTGTCATATATCCTAAAGATGTAAAAGTTCCACATTGTTGATACCACAAAAATCTTGGACACAATATTGATGAGTTTTATGCATTCAAATTAGTATTGAACAATTTTCATTTTGATGGAAATGATTGCCATCGAGTGATTGCATAACCTAATATTTATCTACTCCTTGTCATGCAATAGTTGTAGAACATTTTATTCTCACTATTACATGACCTTTCCCATCACTTACCTCAACTTATTCTTGTCTTGCACTTAGTGGGGGAAATATGTAGATAGCCTTGTCCTGCTAATTCCTTTGTCATTGTCCCTTAGGTTCGTTTTCTACCTTCCACTTATATATACTGAGATTGGGAGGCGGATGTCCTTCTCATAGCTTGAATTGCATATGCTTTACTAGTCTCTTGCATTATTTCTTTTTTATTTTCTATTGTGTGATTGCATGTGCATAATGTGATTCCCCCATAATGATTTATTTCATGTTATCTCTCTCTTTGTGACATTCCTCTATCTGTACCTCCATTCTTCTCTATGTCGTACATCTTCTCACTTTTTACCTTTTTTTATTTGTCTTGTGTTTTCCTTTTGGGGATGACACAAGGAATCGAGACATTCATGTCTCTTCCATGTTGATCTGAAAGGATTTCTTTTTCCTTTGCCTTTTCTTTTTCTCTTTTTTCATTTATCTTGTGTTTTCCTATTGGGGATGATGCAAGGCATCGAGACATTCATGTCTCTTCCATGTTGACCCAAAAGGCTTTCTTTTTCCTTTGCCTTTTCTTTTTCTATTTTTCTCTTTTGTCTTGTGTTTTCCTTTTTGGGATGATGCAAGGTGTTGAGGCATTTGTGTCTCTTCCATGTTGACCCAAAATGATTTCTTTTTCCTTTGCCTTTTCTTTTTCTCTTTTCTCTTTTGTCTTGTGTTTTCATTTTGGGGATGATGCAAGGCATTGAGATATTCATGTCTCTTCCATGTTGACCAAAAATGTTTTTTTTTTTTCTCTCTCTTTGTGTAATTCTTCCAATTGTATGTGTATTTGGGGAATGCTGACATTTTTGAGCTCTCTAAAAATATTTTAGCAAGAACATACTGACCCCAAATCCATAGATCCCTTATGTGTTTGGTGTTTTCATTTTATGGGAAACTCCTCTCCTCTCTTTTCTTTTTCTCTTACATGATGCAGCTTTGTGTGGAATCATATGACTTAGCATAGATCTTTCAAAGTTGGCTCTCATGTCTTCTCTATTTGCATTTTTCATTTGCTACTTTAAATTAATTGTTCACAGTATGGTGTTTAGCAATTTCTTTAGAGTGGGGGCATACATTAGCATTATTATTTTGCATTTTTCTTTTTCTTGGTTCTTGGTAGAGTTTTCTTGTTTCATACGATGCATTTTTCACTGTGTGTATGACATTGGGTGTAATTTCCTTTAGGAGCATGATCTACCTTAGCATATTACATTCATCTTAGTGGTTTAATGTGACACACTACATCCCCTAAGTTGTGAATCTTCTATTCTCTGATTGGTCCTCTCTTGGACACATTAGGAACAATGTTCCTTAAGTTAAAGTCCTAGCATTAACTAAGCAAGATTCCTTTGAACATTCTTGCAAGCACTTTTGCATTTTGCATTTGTTGTTATATAGCCACCAAGCATAACATAGCTTGCATGCCTGTAAAGCCATCATGTTTGTTTTGAGCCCCAAGCATATGAATTTTTTCTTGCCTCATGAAGATCAAAAATCATTTTTTTGTGGTTTCTTATTAAAGTTATCAAGGGATATAACTTTGGTATGGTTTGAATGGGAAGCCCGATCGAGGCATGAATTTCCCCATAGCCACTTGTGTGTGTGTGTGTGTGTGTGTGATTTCATACTAGCCATGAGTGTATGTTTCTCACCTTTTAGGACTTCTCACCGAGTTGACAACCAAGAGTTTCATTGCCTCAAAGTGAGTACATACATTTTTTCAGACAAATAGCCTATATTTGATCCACATCAGGATGGAAAAATGGTCGAAGCTTGATCCAATTCTCTTTTATCTTTTAACTTTTTCTCTCTTTCATATTTGACAAAGTACCCTTGTGCTTTATTGTTGTTCTTTACATCATTCTAATGTGTGTTCTTTTGTGCCTATGATGGTTTTCAATGGGATCTTGATCCTGGGGTCCTGATCACCCATCTTGATCATTGTCGTCTCATCTTACCAGTATTGGTGCATTTGAACCCCTCTTGATGTGTGATTGTCTACTTTAGTGTGAGTTTGAAGCAAGTTCCTCCTCTCACTAAAGTGGGGGCTAAATGTAGTATAGAAAAATGTATCCATTTACATTTTCACACTCGTTTGGGCCCTCCTTGTGGATTTTGGCTTAATTTTTCCTTGATTAAGTGTTGTAATGTGGATGACACATTTGCATTAGGTCTTGGGACCTTGTGAACTAATGAATTTTAATGGTACCTTGCTAAACTATTGTAAAGTGTTGTAACTGACTTTTACACTTTCTTAGGGTTTTATCAAATAATTAAACATAATAAACCTATTTTTAATCAAAATCAACTTTAATCTTGTCTTATTTAGAGTATTGTAAAGTGTTGTAACACACTTTCACACTTTTCTAGCCTTGTCATTAATAATTAAGCTTTCTCATGCTTTAATTGGCCCTATTTTGCATCCACAAGCCTCATTTATTGCATCTTTTTGAGGATAATCTTGACACTGATCATTGACCAATCATAACTCAGGTGTTCTTGGCTTTTGTGGCCCAAATTTAGTGTTTGGGACTCATTCACCACCTTGGGAAAGTGGGTAATGTTACCAAATTTCACTTAAAACTCAAATTGGTAGAGCTAAAATAGTTGATTGCATCAAAAGTGAAAGGTATTCCAACAAATTTTGTCTAAGGCTTAACAATTGCATATGAATGCTTTCAAATGGAATTTAGTTTTTATTATGCAATGTTTTATAGCAGAAGGAAATTACATAAATTGCATGATATTGTTGTCTTTTATTCATTTGGTAATGAAAATGTATACAATATTGCATAAATGTTGTTTTATACATTGAGAGAAAAATAATGCTTGAATGTCCCACACAAGCTGTGGGAGTAGATGAACTAATGCAACATAAAGATAGGCTATATAACTGAAGATAAAAGTAGAAAAACACATGAGGAGAAAGTATATCCATCATTTCCTATGGCACAATCTTGTTTTGATCTTCTTTATTTCCAACTCCTCCTTATTTTTGATCTTCAGATGAACCTAAATGATGATGAAAGGATTGGGTTAGAGCTCCAGATATAAATCTCATCATATTCCCTATCAACAAAAATATAGCCTATATCTATGATGCATTTGATTAGTTGATAAATTATCATATGTATGCAAGAGAGCCAAAATCAGATCATCAAATGAAAGTCAAATCATTAGGAAGAGCATTGAGCTTCACTTTTTTATCTAACTTGTTTGTTCACTATACAAGTACATGTTCATTATTATTACATGATTCATCTTATTTGAAATCACATGTGGTGGAAAAATGAGCTCCCACAAGGGTTGAGCCTAGCATGTTGCCCCCTAAGTCTCAAGAGGGATATGGATAAATAAGAGACAAGATTAAGCTTTTCAAATAAAAGAATATTATATTTTAAGGTCAATTTATAAGGTAACTCAACACATTTTCCATTCATGAAAGCCAAGTCAAAGGTGCAATGAGGTTACCCCCTTTCACTTTGAAATGGGAATCACAAGTGAGCAATGAGCTCATTTAAACTACTTAAATAATGCACAAAACTAAGTAAATGTGCATCATTTGCGTCATGGTTTTACATCATCTATCGGTTGTCTCATGATCATTTCTTGTTTTCTATATTCAATAAGATGCATACATTGAGGGTGCAACCCATTAATTAAGTGTAAAAAAGGAGCAACTAATTTGAATGCAAGCATAGTCATGAAAGCATCATCATCAAGTTTATGATAGTCCCCTATATGTCTTTCAAAGCCAAGATGAAGGCTATATGCTCCTACCAATGAATGTTCACCATTTACCAATCAAGGAAACATTTACAAAGCACATATTTTTTTCTACTTTCTATAGAGATGAAAATGCAAATATTAAAATGCGGCCACAAGTTTGAACAAACATGAAAACCAAAAATTTATGTTAAATATCAAGGATTTTTGCAAAAACTAAAAGGATAGCAGAAGGGCATGTGGTTTTAGTTGTGCGGTTGAGACAAGTAAATGGGGTTTTGTTTTTCTGTTACCCAGAATGCGCAAAAGGGAGAACCTAGAAGGTCGTGGGCAAAACCACAACATGTACTAAAAAATGAAATGAGTAGAGAATTTTTGTGTTTTTTGTAAAATTGAACACTTACCCGTGGGTTCCTAGAGGGAAACACCATGAAGGCCACCTCCAAAATGCCAGAGAAAGACTCCATAATGGCTTGAAAGTCCCCAAAGGACTGCAAGAATGCCATGTTTCTCTTTCAGAGAAATAGTAAAACCTTATGGTGGCGGTGTAGAGGCAGAATGAAATTCTTCACCAAAAAAATAAAACATGCAAAATGAATGAAAATGAAAGGAGGTCGTGGGTGTTTTTTTCTAGGGTTTCTTTTTTCCCTAATTTTGGTCAACCCTTTTATGGGTGTTTTTTCACATCGTTTTAAACATTTTATGCTAAATTAATACCCGTAGACTCAAGTTTAAGACCCTTTTCACGTGTTTCAAACTTAGGCATGGGGTTCATTAAGGCCATTTGTCTCTTTTATGATAAAAGCAAATACTTTGTGTATCTTTTGTAAAAGTGATGAATCAAAAGCCAAGCTCAACCTCTCTTTCTGTTCTGCACAATTGAAGCTGAAACAAGATGTAAGGCATTATTAAAGTAATAATCTATAAATTACTTTAGTAAGTGTCATGTAAATGCAAAGAAAAGAGCAAGTGTAGAACACTTATTAAGGCAATTTAAGTTTGCTTTCCCTTTTTTTCTTGAGTTCCCATTATGAAAAATAGAAAGATGGAGTCAATTGAAGTTTTTATTTTGGTTTTCTAGTCAGATTTGAGTGATTGTGGAGTCCTTTTGGGTAGATCCACTTGGGAAGGAAAGTTTCTACCTATTTTCACTTGTTTTGGATAAGCTCTATGCCCTCTTTTCATGGCTTTTTCCTTCTACTCATGAGAGATGCTTTGGTTACTATTTTGGGTTGCAATTAGCTGCAATTTTTGCTCCTTGGCTCTTAAAAGAGTTTTTGGGTATTAAATGGGAAGAAAAACTTTATTTTTCTCAGTTCTTGCTTCTTCCTCTCTTGAGCTTTGCAAAGAGTTTGTAATATTTTTGTAACTCATATTTTCATGGTTTTTGTCTCAATTTGTAGTGGATGATTTGATGTTTGATTGTGATTCTAAGTGTTGAATCCTTTTTCATGTCTCATTATTGTAAATATGTGTGCAAAAGCTTCATGTAATGCAGGTTGTATGTTGTGCTTAATTTTAAACATTCATACAAATCACTTTTGTATTAAATGTTTCACATGAAATTGTGAGAGTAAATGTTTTAACAGCTGATTGTGAGTTGAATTAGTGAATAAGTTTAAAAGTTTATACTGCATCACCCTTTAAGTTTTAAGATTTCTATTTTAGTTATCCTTCTAATCCTTTTCTCAAAAAAGTTAGTAGTTTTAGGTGATCTACTAGGGGAATCAACCCTCTTTAGAGATTCATTATCATCATAAGTTACCCATAGCTTGAGAATGTTTCCATGCTACACAATATAGTTGAGTGCAACTCAACTAGGGTACAATCCTCATTGATAACAGTTTTTGGCACACTCGGTTGGACAAATCAAACTATTACAGTCCATAAGTTCTCATCCATTTTTGATATTCGATGTTTATAACTGCAAGATCAACCTTCAAAGGAAGTATCTCACACACTTGGTGACTCAAGGTACAAATCTACTGGTTTCAAAAATTTTAGTGCTTGTATGTTACAAAAAGCATCTATTCACTCTATTTTACAACTCTTTATTTGAGTAGAAATGTTAATTTTTCATAGTCAATATGAATATCCACCAACATGCGCTATGAAAATTTTTTCGATGAGGATCCTTATCAACCATACCCAAGTAGCTATAATGTTTGTTTTAGTCCAAATAATCAAGATGCTTACCACATACCTACCTCTACCCAATCTTCCAATTAGCCTCAAAATTTTGAAATTATAGTTTAGATATATGACAAACATGATTAGAGATACCTTGATAGGCTTCAACAAGCAAATGGATGACATTAAGAGGGAGCAAGAGATAAATTTTTAGTTGAAAGAATGTTCTTATCAAGCTTATCTCCATAAGAAGGAGGAGTTGGCTCATCAATCCCAAATTCATAGGCAAGAATTGGAGGCACAAGGTAGACAGTTTGTAAAAAAAATTGCAAAAGATTTGGCAGCTTAAAAAAAGAAATATGAGGAGAGGCTTGCACAATTGGAATCATAGTCATCGCCTTCTCCTTCATTAGAAAAATGTGTAATTAAGAAAGAAGCTAACCCATCTATTGCCTTTCCAAACCCATTTTTTGGAAAAGGTATTCCTATGTTCAATACACTATGCTTCATAGAAGATGAACTATTCTTGACCAAGTTCAATCTATAATACCTCAAGAACAGCTTCTTGAAGAGCATATTTGACCTCTAACATCCCAAGAAACTCCATAGGTTTATCTAGTTGGTCATATTGTATCTCCAAAGAGTTTTTTATAGTGAACATAGCAAGCTAGAGCAACAAGATATAAACTAATAAGTTGATAGATTAGACTTGTTACAAGAGGTAAATGAGATGGTACATCAAGAGCAGCAGGGTATAGATTAAGAAGAGGTTGATAGTTTTCAAGTTTTAATTGATTTATTTGATGAATTGCCATGTTTTATGAATGTTGAAGAAGGTCTGATTCTGATTTCACCAACAATAGTTTCAAAACAAAAAGAATATGCTCAACAATATGAGGAGTTGCTAATTGAAGCTAAGCAATCTCACCATGGGTTCTTTGATTAAGCAAAAGAGTGTGAAAGTAAGCCTTTCATGGAGCCTACAGGATTGGATGAGAGATGTTTTGAGGTAGAAAATAGTCCTCCTTCATCAAAACCACATGGGGAGGAATATTCAATTTCTTTATTTGATCAACTACCTAGATTTATTGACAATAAGGAAGAGAGCATACATGTACTCAACTTACCATCTGATTTGGAACAACAAGAACATATTAAAGGTTTTTATGAAATGAAAGTTGAAAAGGTGATAAAATGATGAATGAAGAGACCTAGTTTAATGTGCAATTTTGTTTAATTATTTTCAAATGAAAATTTATATGATCTAAATGATATGTAAGTTGAATGATTTGTTATTGTATTTTTTAGATTTAAGGAATGCAAAACCATGCAATTCTAAAACCCTAGATGAGATGCAAATTTGAATGAAAATTAGGTAACCATAAATGAGATATAATTTAATGCAAATGAATTAAAATGAATGCAAGATCAAACCTACCATGAGAAATAAGACTTCTAAATCAGAAAACTACAATGTTCAATAAGTCAGGTTCATCATAATCAATCACCGAAAATGGGTTCACCAAAATGAGTGAGCAAGATGATGAACCATAATTTTTCTTACCAATGTTTCATTCAATTGTGAGGGTTAACATGCATAAATAATAATAAAAAAATCACTCCTAACTATTATGAAAACAATAAGGGAGATTTTAGGAGGGTGAAAAAATGTGTACCTTGTTGAAAAAGTGGTGTTTTGAGGTCACTGAGGACTCATTTTCCCAAAGTGGTGAATGGGTCCATGTTAGGGTTTCTGAAAACTGACTTCTAGGTTCTATTCTTTAATGTCTACACTTCAATGTCCCAGGTGACCAACTCCTAAAATTTTGAAACAAATTTTGTAGATAACTTTAAGTGATCTTGTAATATGAATGTCAACTTTGCAACTTTTCAAATTTTTAACTTTGACAACTTTGATTCAATCTTGTTCTCCACTTGATATTCAACCTAAAACCTATAAATTCACATCAAAGATGAGAAAAAAATGTTAATTGTTAGGGAATATGGATTTACCTCGGTCAAACCCTATTTAGGTAATTAAACCTTATGATGAAATAATCAAATATGAACATGAAACATGAAACATGAACAATGATACCTTGGATGATGTCTAGGAATGTAAATATACAATATAACTTAAAGTGACCATGAAGAATTTAGATCTTGACCTTGAATTGGATGTGAAACAATGCTTAACTTGGATTTTCAATACTACGTCAACACACTAGTTTGACAACATGCTTGATGCACTATGCATTTGACATGATGATATGATCTTGAATTGCTACAATAAAACTTCAATAATCTACCCTTGAATTCCTTTGAAATTCTCTTGAAAATGTTCTATAATTCTCTTGTAAAAGTGTTGTATTGATAACTTGAACTTGCTAGGATGTCTTAGATATTCTAAGATGAAACTATGTGAATTAGCATTGTATTTATACTAAATCTAAGGTTTAACCCTGAAATTTAAATAAGCCAAGCTGCCATCAGATCTAGGATTCAAAATAATTAAAATCCCACCACAAATAAGTTCAAAAAGGGGTGTCCTAAGTAAGGAGGACCTATTACATTACATTACCACCCATTAGAGAAAATAGACATCCAAATCCTAAGAACACAAACACATCTCAAATTGTAGATATCATAGAATTTTTGGACATAGTACTAATGAATGTCATGATTTACAATAAATATTGAAAATTTTTGATATCATAAAGGTAGTCCCTTAAAGCATGCATTTCACTTCTTTCCATGTAATAGTTGTAGAATTCTACCATTCTCACTACTACATGTTGTACATTCATTGAAAATCATTTTCTTTATTGTAGGGAGGTCATTCTCATTACCTATCTTATCTCATCCTTGTCCTGCACTTAGTAGAGGCATGGGTTAGTTAGCCTTGTCATAGTTTTGGCATGTCTTGTTGTCCCTTTGGCTAGTTGTCTACCTTCCATTTATAAAGACCAAGATTGGGATGTGGAAAACCTGCTATAGGTTGACTCACATGTGTTCCTCACTAGTCTTTTCCTTTGTGTGCTTTCCATGTTTCTCTATGTGATTGCATGTGCATAATGTGATCCCTCATGATGTTTTGTTTGATGTATCTCTCTCTCTCTTTGTGCATTCCTCTATATGTACCTACGTTCTTCTCTATGTCATAAACCCTTTATCTTTTTTTGTTTCTTTGGCTTTCCTTTTGGGAATGATGCACGGTGTTGAGACATTTAGGTCTCTTCCATGTTGACCCAAAATGTTTCCTTTATCTTTTTCTTTGTCTTGTGTTTTCCTTTTGGGGATTATGCAAGGCATCTAGACATCTAGGTCTCTTCCATGTTGACCCAAAATCTTTTTTTCTTTTCCTTTATCTTGTGTTTTCCTTTTGGGGATGACGCAAGGCGTCAAGATATTTAGTTCTCTTCCATGTTGACTCAAAATTATTTTTCTTTATTTTCACTCTATTTGTGTCATTCCTCCAGTTCTATGAGTATTTGGGGAATGATGACAATTCCAAGCTCTAAAACAACATTGTAGTAGATACATATTAATCCTAAATCCATACATCCCTTACATATTTTTGGGGGCAACCTTTCCCTCCTTGTTCATGATATAGCTTTACTTCAAAAAAATATGACTTGGCATAGGGTTTTTTGAGGAAAGCTCTCATGTATTAGGAGAAAACATTGGCTCCTTTAAAGCAATTGATCACAACAATGCTTTTAGCAACCACTTTAAAGTGGGGGCATACATCGATGAAAACTTTCAACATTTTTCATATTTCATGGTGTGATTTTCTATTTTCTTATGATGTGTCCTTTTCTTGGTGGTGTCATTTGGTTTGATGTCCTCCAAGAGTGATATTTCTAAGCATACAATTTCCCTTAGTGACATGATGTGAAATGAGAGGCATCCCATAAGTGGTGATATGATATTCTTGACTTGTGCTCTCTTGGAGACATTAGGAACGGTGTTCCCTAAGAAGAAGACCTTACATGGACGAAGCAAAATCCCCTTTAACTAAAAAATTATAGACATAACATTCAAAAGCATAGCATTGTGGTGCCTTATCAAATTTTTCAAGAGGACAATTTTAGTATGGTATGGGAGGCTAATATGATTCTCTCATTTTCCACCTCATTGGGATAACTCTCCTAGTGGATGTCCTAAGGTTACACTACCCTAGAGTGAGCATGCATGTTATGGACAAACAACCTAGATTTGTTTCACATCGTGTTGGACTTTCAAAGCTTGATCCTTGTTATGTAAAAATAAACTAGATATTTTCCACATCACATTGGACTATCGAAGCTTAATACTTGTTATAGAAAAATAGCCTTAGATGTGTTCCACATCACATTGGACCATCAAATCTTGATCCTTTTTCTTGGAAAATGTCACATTCCACATTGTTTTGGAATGATCAAAGCTTTATCCGTTGTTTTCCTTTATTTTTCTTGGTCTTTAATAAGGTATGGTTATGTATTCTTGTTATTGATGATTCTTAAGTGTCTTGAATGTCTAATTTAGTGTGATTTTTTCATGCGGGGGAAATCTCACTAAAGTGGGGGTAAAATGTAGCATCGAAAAAAGTAATACTTTTTCATGCTTAGTCTGGGAATTAACAATTAAAGATAAAATGTACTTAAGCGTGCCTTATTTAGGGCATTGTAAAGTCTTTTCTTACACTTTCACACTAATCTAGGGCTTTATTAATTAATTGAGGTTAATTAGAGCTTAATTGATGCCTTCAATTCAAATCTAGGCCTTAATTATTACATTTTTCAAAGGATTTATCCTAACACTCATTAATAATATTGCATAACATTTAATTTGGCAAATGGGTCCTCCTTACTTAGGACCCTCCTTTTTAAACATATTTGTGGTGGGATTTTAGTATTTTTTCACGTCCTCAAATCTTGGTCCTAGAAAACTATGCTAGGATCCATTTTCCCAAGGTGGTGAATGGGTCCTCCTTACTTAGGACACCCCTTTTCAAACATATTTGTGGTGGGATTTTAATGATTTTGAATCCTAGATCTTATCTCAGCTTGTGCTATTTGAATTTTGGGGTTAATTCTTATGTTTAGTATAAATATAAGGTTAATTGACATAGTTTCATCCTAGATCTTCATAAGCAATCAAGAGTACTTTCACAAGAGCATTATAGAGCATTTTCAAGAGCATTTTAAGGATACTGAAGGGTAGATTATTAATTTTTTATTGCAGCAATTCAAGATCATATCATCATGTCAAAGACACAGTGCATCAAGCATGATGTTGAGCTAGTATTTTGTAGTATTGAATATCCATTTGCAAACATTGTTTCATATCCAATTCAAGATCAAGATCTACATTCTTCATGGCCACTTCATGTTAGATTGTAGATTTACATTCCAAGACATCATCCAAGGTATCATTGTTCATGTTTCATATTTCGTGTTCATGTTTCATTGTTTCATCAAAAGATTTAATTACCTAAATGGGGTTTGACCAAGGAAAACCCCTATTCTCTAACAATCAACAAGTTTTTCTACTCTTTGATGTGTGTTTGAAGATTTTCTAGGTTGAAGATCAAGTAGAGAACAAGATTGAAGAAAAGTTGTCAAAGTTGGAAAGTTGCAAAGTTGTCATCTACATTGCAAGATCAAGAAAAGAGCTCTATAGAATTTATTTCAGAGTTTTGAGAGTTGATCACCTGGGATTTGACAGTGTAGAAATCAAGGAATAGGACCCCGAAAGTGATTTTCAAAAACCCTAACAGGGACCCATTTGCCACTTTGGGTGCATGAGTCCTCAGTGACCTCAAAATAACACTTTTTCAAAAAGGCACACATTGTTTCAACCTCTAAAAATCTCCCTTATTGTTGTTATAATAGTTAGGATTTATTTATGATTGTTTTTTGTATCATATCTTGCACACAATTGTATGTTTCATAGCAAAAAATAGTGGTTCATCATCTTGATAAATTCATCTTTGATAAACCCTATCTTCTTCAAAACAGTTCCTTCTTGTGTGTATGCGGTTTAATTTTCATTTGAGGTGTGTTGTGCGTGTATTGGATTGTATATTATTTTTTAGCACTTTTTTAATGGAAGCTATATTTTTTAATACATTTATTTTTGTTGTCTTGCTTAAAAATAGTGTAATGTATTATTTTTCATTGTAAACAAAAAAAAATGCAAAATAAAAAAATTATTATTTATTATTATGTAGTGTAAAATGGGTTAGTTGAACACTTGGCCACTACTAAGCCCCTTGAACTTTTTTTTGTTTCCTTGCTTATAGTGTGGGACTATTCTCTATGAGTGTGGCATTGAACCTAGTACACTAATTTCAACTAACAATAAGTTGATGACTATTAAATGTGCATCTTAATTTATTGTGTCTATGTTTGGAGTGTAGTGGTGCTAAGAGTCATCATTTAAGAAAATTTTTAATCAAAATTTTATTCTCCTTTTGTCGAGCAACATGGTAGACCAATTTTGTGCCTTTCGAAAAATTATTGAAGATAGTAGAAAGCCATTAAAAATTTCCTAAGATGAGGTATGTTGATAAATGTTATATCAATATTCCTATGGATGTATCGTGATTACTCTTGGACAGACTTGTGTGATAGTCTCTAATATTTTCAAAATCAATGTCCCTACATATAACAACATACCACACAAATGTACAGTAGCCCAACACATAGTCGCTAGTACAAAAATGATAGTAATGTTTAATTTGAAATTTAAGATTTAAAAATTTGAAGTTTAAATTTTTACATAAAAAATAGCTTGAGTTATTTGTACACTTGTAAATCTAAACCATGATGTCAAATAGAAGGCCTAACAATAAAGTGAACAATAATAGATACCCGAGACACCTTATTAGTGGGACGACACTATAAGGCAAATGGCTACGATCAGAAAACGCATGATCCAGCTGGCAAAAGTAGTTTTGTCTATTTTCTCTTGTCGGCGAGGTTTCTGGTCTTACCATTCTTACATGTTAGTTCTGTGCCGGCCATCGAGGACCCTGTGAAGTCTATATATTGACAGAAACTTAAAGCAGTTTCAGTTAACTTCAGCCAATCTCTTGTTTTCTTTGCTTGAAGTTTCTGAGCATACAAATTTGATTGGAAAATCGAAAGTGGAAAGAGTAAGGCTCTAAATTTATAGAAATGGAGGCATTTAGTGGTTTGAAAAAGGTGGCTGCAATAATGTTTGTTTTGGTGGTGGTGGGAGTGAGAGTGGAAGGTGCAGATCCTGATCTGCTTACAGATTTCGATCTTTCTAGTGGGGCAACGATTGACGAGAACTTCTTTACGTTTAAAAGGTTGAGGGGAGTTGGTTCTAATTCCACGGCCAGCGGGAGCTTTAAAATAAGCAGAGCGAGCCAGCAAGAATTTCCAGGACTGAAGGGGCTGGGTGTGTCGTACGCCTTTTTCGAATTTGGGGCGAACAGTGTTGTTCCTCCTCACTTTCATCCCCGGGCAAGTGAGGTGCATCTTGTGTTAGAGGGATCACTGACTGTGGCTTTTGTAGACACCACCAACAAGCTGTTCAACCAGACTCTATATGCGGGGGACATGTTTGTTTTCCCAAAGGGCATGATCCACTACCAGATCAATCTTGACCCCTACAAACCTGTTCTCGCCATCTCTGCATTTGGCAGTGCCAATCCGGGGACTGTCCTGCTGCCTTCCACTCTCTTCGGCTCTGGAATTGCTGACCTCGTTCTCCAAAAGTCTTTCAAAATCTCACCTGAAACCTTGTCCATGCTCAGGGCTCCCTTCCGCTAGTAGATTGCTTTTGCCACGTCCTAACTTATATTCATTCCATCTCTTTCTTTTCTAATCTCATTCCTCCTCAGTTTCAATCTTTCACCCTATTTTCCCTTTCCTTGTTCTACATCCATGATTATCGTTTTACTCAACTGGAGTTCTGTGATTGTGTTTATTGTTTCTAGTCATCTATTTGATTATAAATAAAATGACATGACATAATTTCTCACAATGGCATTATTGGATTTATTTTGCTTCTAACAAAAAGGACAGATTTAATCTGGTGGAATGGAAAATGACGTCTTTGTTTAGAATCACTTGGACCGTCAACGCTTTCTATCTCCTCTATTTTTTATCTCTCGTACGCAATAGTGCTAATTATAGTGCTATGGGTTACTGGTGAAACGCCATGATATTGAAAAACTTTGAAAATTTTCAAATATTCTCAATTTTGGTTTATGGGTAATGAATTTTTTTGTCGCATGACAAAAATAAGGTAGTAGGAAATAGAAGGAACCATTAGCCTGATTTTTGGATTTAATCAAAGATCAAGGTTAACATTTGGCTCTATAAAGAAAAACATTGTAAAGTAAAATAAACTATACAAACTTTTTATGCTGATGGAATATGTCAGTTTTATCTGCAAAATTGATATTGCCTGCTAAATCTATATTTACATAATAATTTATTTTTATAAAGCTAGCACTTGTACTAGGAGTGGGTGTGATGGTTGCATCGATAAAAAAAATATATGTAAGTTAACATTTTAAAGAAGTGTATTTTTATCGTCTACATAATTTGTAATCCAATCTTGAAATACATAGGATATAGTCTGCAACATATATAATATATGTGTATTACATATTTGCTATAGTGAATTCAAAGAAATATTTATAACAATATCAATTTTGAAAAATTTGTAGTTGTTTATTCCTATTAAATGAGACTGAAAATATCTTTCCTGATTATTTTTTTGCATAGTATGCAAATCATGATATCTACAATTAGCATAAATAATAAATAGTTTAGACTCTAAACCCTTTATTTCCATCTTACATATTTTGAACTTTCCAAAAGAAGTATGGTAACAAAAAGGTAAAATACCCGTTTTACCCTTTATCAAAAACAAAAAGGTAAAATACAATAAATTTATTTTATTAAAAGAACAATCATTTTAAAAGCTATATTGCATAATAGCCAAATATACACATATAATGACTCAATCATTGGCATCTAGAGAAGTACAAGGAAAATAGTATTGTGTGAGTCCTCCATTCCAACAATTTATCAAATGCAACATTTACAAAATAATCCATAATAATAGAAAGGAAGATAAAAATTTCCAAGGGATTCACACTATACTATGATAAATACAAGAGACAAATAAAAAAACATTTTAAATTCAACTAAATCATACTATTGTTTTTAAATGGAAATTCTAGGGAAATTATAAAACATCATTTTTTATAAGGTATAATTTGGAGTTTTTAAATGAAAATTCCAAGGAAATCGGAAAACATCATCAAGAAATAATAAGTTTGGAGATTAAATTGTAAATATTGATCTAACTATACTTTAATTTCTATTCATATTTTTGAATAATTAATTGTTATATTATTAATCAATACATTTATTCATTTTTTATCTTTTGAAATACTATCAATATTTACTAATAATTTTTTTTTTTTTATGATTATAATAATTCTAATGCACTATCAAGCTTATGTACTATTTGACTTATAAGCCACATCATGTGTATAATCATCAAAATTTTCCCAAGGTTGGTCTTGAACATTGGTCATCAACATGGCTATTGCTAAAATAATATATGCAACTATATGCCAACATCTATTGCCCCCTGCAGTTGTTTTGAGAATTGAGCCAAAATTTCAAGAGTCGGAACCAAGTGACAACTCAACTGAGAGTAGCCCTCAAGAAGGTCTTTGGGAAGCAATGAAATGAGAACAACATAGTCCCAAACCTCCAAATGATGAAGCAGATCAAATGGGAGAGTTGTCCATCGATCATCGAGAGCCCTCCCCTCTTGTAGAGAATTTATACATGATGGATGATTGACTTTATGGGGGATTCTTAGAGGGAAGTTAGATGTCATACTCAAGTCCCCTTGATGAGCCAGTGTTAATTGCTGATTTCTTCCCACTTGGAATTTTGCCACAGGGCTATGTGGACACTAAGGAGGAGTACATTTTAGAGGTGGGTAGTGATGAAGACATACTACCTGAGTGTCCGAATGGTGAAACATTAGAACTCCCATAGTGGGAAAGGGACTCCACTTCTGTATACAATGATAGTGAACAAGAGGAAACAAGTAAACATTCTAATGAGCTACATGACTTGCAAGGAGATGAAGACCAAGGCAAGGATGTCTTATAGGCCACCCACAAGGATGATATACCTTTCCAATTACAGGTTGCAACTAGGAGCCTTTCCTCCTTGCCTATTTTTGATCCTCCTACACACTCTAAGAGCTACAACATGATAGATTCATTCATGTCATGTTTTTATAACATAAAGCATAAACAAATTGAGATCAACACCAGGGAAATGAGATGGGACAACATGCTACCTTTTGAAGATAGTAATCAAGTAGGCACAAGGGACGTAATTTATCAACATGATAGTGTCTATCTCCTCAAAGAACAATTGATGGAGGTTGTGGGTCCCACTGGTAGCTTGGAAGAGGTGTTTGTTGTCTCATTCTTCTAGCTTTATGCAAGCCCAACATCAAGTACAAGGTTCCTTGCATTTGAAAAATTTTCTTCACAATGTGTACTACTTGATCAATTTGATTGTGATCTACAAATTTGTAATACAAAGGGGATGCTACACCATCCATTGCATCCACCTGAGGCTTCCAATGCAAAGACTGATGATGCAGTGCTTGCTCTTGACTGTCAAACATTGCTACCTTCGCATGGCAACATCCAGGTTCTATATTTCCTTGCTCCTATAAATACCCACAACTATGTTTATCATTTTGGTTATGGGAATGAGGGGAGATAGACTTGTTTATGGATTGACCATGGGTTTAATGAATGACCTTAACTGCTAATTCTTCCTGAGTGTGTTATTGAGTTTGAATGTTGCAACATTGAACTTCATTTTTTTGAATATAAGGATGAGTTTGCATGTCTTAGAATTGTAATGATTGCCCGGTTGCTTGTCCATGCAATGCAAAGTTCTATGGGCATAAATGTTAGTTTTCCTTGCCTAGATGTGGTCCTTTGTAAATATCTCTATACATAGTTGTTTTGAATAGTGTAGGACATATCTCACCTTCCTGCTTTCGTTAGATTAGTTGGTTTTCCATAGATTAGATTGCTTTAGAGTGGTTTCCTTGTTGTTTTCTTTCTGTTTTCTTTTGTTTTCCTTCTGTTTGCTTATGTTTTCTTTTGTTTTGCTTTTGATTTTCTTCTTTGTGGGGTCCCTTTGCTTGCTGATGGGTATGTTTGCACTCACAATAGCCTGTTTTATATTGCATAGGGTTGTTTTATGTATTTCTTCATTAAAATTTAATCAAGTTTTTAGAATAGGATGGTGAAGGTCCTCTGTTAGTGTCAAATGACTTGGATATTTGACTTAAAGAGGATAAGTGATTGGTTTAATCCGATTATGATGTATTTTGAAATCTTACACCTTTTACACATTAAGAATTTAAGGGTCATTGTAGGCTCCTTTGTGAAGTCAAGTTAAGTGAAAAAATCTAAAATTCTACTTCAGTACCACTATGATTCTCAACCCTAAATTCAAGCTTCACTACTTGCGGGTTGAAATAAAAGGAAGAAAATAAAAATCAAAAGAAACAAAAGAAGGAAAGAAAAGGAAATAGTAAAAATCAAAAGAAATAAATTCAACTTTTCAGGGGGATTCGAGAAACTCTATCAGGTCTATGGATGCATGGTCGATAGTAGAGGAAAGTTTGAGAGAATCACAATCACAACCTTGTCGAGGCTATGGACGCCTAATTGGTAGCAAGGCAATGTCTCGAATACTTTTGGAGTTAGAATCAATTATGTAGCTTAACTTGATAAAGCTTAGGTTCCTGTAATGCCTTAAGGCAAGAATTAATGCATCTACACACAATCGAATTTTTAGTATACAGAAGGTTGGGTTGACTAGTGGTTTTGATCCTTTGGTCAAATTTTTGGTTTGTTTGTCCTAGCATAAAGGTTGAAACCAGAGATTTTGGGTTCATGATTTCAATTTTTCATCAAAATTCTCTAGAGCATTCCCCCAGTAAGTTGCCATTTGTTGTGCATATTTTGCATAGACACCCCCTCGTGGGTAGTGAACCTCACTCTTTTGCTTGCGCTAGATCGTTCTTGCTCTTAACAGGTCATTTTCGCTCCAGCCTTGCTTTGCGCACCCCTATTCTTGAGCCTAAGTTGGTCACATGCCTTAAAATGATCAAACACCCCTTGAACAAATTCACCTATCTGAATTTAACTAAGTCTTTTTCCTTTGTAGAAATTTTGTTGTAGGATACCTGTTGTGGGTTTTTGTTTGCGACTTGCTACTACGAGTTTCTGTTTATGGGTCGCCTCATGCAAGTCTCCGCCTGCATTCTGCTGCTAAGTAGTGGCTGACCCTTAACTTCCACTTAGATGGTAGGCTCCACACCTAACTTCTTCGTCCAAGCTTCGACCAAGTGACTGTCACCCCTGGCGAACCCCCATTTGCAGTTCTCCCTTGGTGGGCCGATGTGCTCATTTCGTCGTTCCTTACAATGTTTGGCTTGTGCCTTTCCAAAGGAGAATTTTTTATCATTTCCTTTGCCAAGGGTGTCCTAGCGATGGACCTTCTGGCTTGCCCCTTCCAAATCTTTGCAAAATTCAAGTTTTCAACATCTAGGGCCTATAAAATGAATGTATCCCCATGCTCAAGGAGATTTGAGTCAAGTTCGCTAGGTGTTTAGTCGTTAAAGAAGCTTTTCTATGAGTTTCTATCTACGGGTTGTTGGCTGCGGGTTTTTTTCTGTGAGTTTCCATTTGTAGAAGTCCCTTTGTGAAATTTTATTGCAAATGACGTCGAACCCTTCGGCTTCCACATCACAAATTTTCACATTTTTTAAAATGAGTCAAATCTTAAGGGAATATGTCTTGGAACTCTTTCTACCCCTTTTTCCCACATTCTAAAATTGAAAATCTCAAATTTACTAAGTTTGTGACTTTGTGGAAGTTTCCCTATGGGTTTTTGTTTGTGGGTTGTTGGTTGTAGGTTTCTGTGTGCGGGTTGGTGTCCATGGGGATCCACATGTGGGACATTGTCCACCTTTAGCTTTCACTTAATAAACAAACATTAACGTCCTTCCCATTGGCTACACCTACACTCCTTGCACCTGCATGAGAAAAAGAGGGTGCTCCATCACTTATTTTAACATGTGCCAAGTGACCTCAACCTAGATTTACCTTGTGATCATACCATGTGGAAAGTAGCATGTAGGTCGACCCATGTAGACTTCTATCTATGGGTAACCCTTACTCTATCATCATTCCCTAAAATTTGAGCACCCATGTCTTCCCAAATGGCGGGTTCCACAAGATTTTTCTCCCTTTACTCTGTTGAAGTTTGGCAAATGCCAAAACATAATCCTAGGAGCCTAATGCAGGATTTCCTATATGGACCACCCTTGTAGACCACCATCCCTTAAAAGATGTTCCCTAGCGGTGAGTAGCTGATAGTAGTCTGGTAGTTCACATCCACATGCCCAAATGACCAAACTTTAGTAAACAAACCTGGTCACCCAAACCACCCGCAAGTCTTGTAGTGTGAAACTCTGTCTGTGAGTCTTCATCCCCTAGAATCTCCTAACTAAATGGCTCAGTTTAAACATCCATCAACCTCCCTGCATCTGTATAATCCAAACTCGCAAATGCATCATAGCCTAATCTAACGACTGTGGGTACCTCATTGGTCAAGTCCATGCATGCCTTATCACTGTTAGCTCTCAAAAATGCAGGTGAGATCTACCTCTAGAGGTTGCCAATCTCTAGATACGTTTTAGGGTAACAGACAAGGCCAAATGAATTGAACCTTCTACTCTTCAGGCGCTGCCAGACCTAGGCAAGTGTACCTATAACAATAAGGTAGACTTGACCTTTGTTCACTTTCTAAAGCAATTTATCCACACTGGAAAATACGAGTGGATAAATAGGTTTTATTTTGGTATAAATTGTATAAGCAATATCAAGGATAAATATAATGTGTTCATATGAAAAAGTGAATGAAATTAAACAATGAACTATCAGAGACTAGTGCCTTATTGGGTGTATGGAGTCAAATGAAAATATGAAACGAGTAACTTCTTTATGGTAGAAACTCAAATTTTTTGGCATATAGGTTTAAGTTTATAACTGGTATAAACATGCAAGGATGTGACTACTGAGTTCTTCTTAATAATCCAAATGAGATTTCATAATTACTATGATTGACTAAGGGGATTTAATCTCTCCTTGAAAGAACCAATTAATCCAATCATACAGATACAACAAATGTACACTAATAAACTAAAAAATATCCTTGATATATTAGTTTAAACAATTAGAAAATATCAACCTTGGAGACAACTTTAGCAATACTTTTAATTAACATAACAAACAACTAAAACCAGAAAAAATGCCACCAAATCAGATGAATTCAATTGAAATCTCCATCATTTTTACATGCATCATAGTCTCAAAAATATAAACATTCTGATCTATTGTACTTTATGTCTCCTTTTGCCCTCTATCCCATTCACTGTTAAAAATGAGTATTTATCTATTAGTCATTTGAAAGGACCCATCCTTTCGCATTCACATCTGCGATGATCCATTGTATTCAGGGCTTTTCAAATGTTCGCCAAACACCCACGAAGACATCCTGTAGTCATACCAACACTCCAAGTCCTCTCGACAACCAATATATCACATATCGCTATGGAATCATGCAATCTGATTGACATTTTGATTCTCACTAACATTTTATCCTTTCGGTTTTAAGTATCAATGTGACTTCAGGGGTCAGAAAACATTCTTCCGACTATTTGTATCTTCCTGAGAATCTTCCTTCGGAAATTCTGATCACCAAAACAAAATGTTTCTCTTACCAATGGAAGTATATTTGGTATGACCTTTTGTATCTCTTCTCGCTAAAGCCAGTCTCACCGAAGATCAAACATATCACCAAGTCCCAATGTAATCCTTTCGCTATGACATAGGGGTCGGCAAGACTCCATAACTTCATACTGATGACAATGACAGAACCCACCTTTGCTTTATCGGTAAGACCAAGTGAATGCTCTGGGACATTTCACCGACAACCTAGGTCTTGCCAACAATCACTTTGTGCTACATCGATATAACACACATATGTTCGTTATGACTTATATCAATGAAAAATTTCTTGAGCTAGTAGGACCCACTTTTTTGGGAAACATTTTGAGAATATTTTAGATTCCTTTTTGATGCTCTAGAATTACACCACGATCGATAAGACATAAATGATCCCATTATGACTTACACCGATGCATGTTGTCTTCTTGATAGAACCTTTCTGTCATTGAGACCCCGAATTATGTCTACCCGATGTGTATCTTCAGATGAAATCATATTGGTATAACATTCCCAATCTCTCGCTAATAGACTACAAAAAGATATATATTAGTATAAAATACATTATGGATCAGGAAGACCCTTACCATCTCTTGCCGATATGATTTGTACTTTCAAATGCTCAGGAACAAGTGAATTCTAGGGGACCAAATGATGAAAACCAACTAATGCATGGGAAAAAAGTTATGCAAAGTAGATTCATGAGCTTATAGCATGGACTTCTTTGAAAAATCATGAGCGTACACAACTATAAAATTTTCAAAATTTTACGGTTCTAACAATCACCTCATTAGAAATTTGATCGCCAACTCACCTATGTGGAAATTTTACTATGGGTGGCCACTTGCGGGTCTCCGTAGCCCTAGATCCATTTTCTCACTACCTTCATCCTAACGGCTTCCAACTTGGGGAAGCTCACACTATTGAGCCTGCATTAGCTAAAATGATCCAAATGAACTATGAGTGCTAAACAATGATAAATTTTTTGATATTTTGAGAATGTATGAATGGATGGGTGAAATCACAATACTGTGTCTCACTTTTTGCCCAAGATGGACATTTACATCAACATTTTTAACTGAATCATCATCATCTGCTGAGACCTATAGCATCTAAACCATTAAGAATTTGAAGATGATGTAAACTAGTGATTTGCAGTAATTTTTGTTTAGATTCTAAATAATTTTTTATCAATTTTTTTTAAATAAATCATGAATCTTTCAACATCTCCTCTAATAACTACTTTTAAACAAAAAACAACATTTTCATAAAGTAACCTTTGTGTCGTACAACATAACTTTTTTTCTATAAAGGATTAAATTATACTTTTTGAAATATAGTTTCTCAACATCAATATCTAGGGAAAGGATATTTTTTCATAATTTCTTGTTGAATTTTTTTTTTTAATTAATTTTTTAAGTCACTGAAACTATAATTTAGACATACATGTGTGTCGTACAACCTAACTTGTTGTGTATATATCATAATCCAATTTTTTTTTTGGGTGAAACAAGGACATCAATACCTAGGGAAAGGGTATTTTTGAATTTTTTTTATGATAGTTTACTATTTTTCCGCCTCTACACAACAAAGAGCTTGATGTTCAAGAGAAAATCTATGTTTAGTAAAAATTAAAAATTAAATACATGATAAAATGAAAATATATCAAATCTATACTTGTTGGAAAGTTTGTTTTGAGGGATACAATCTTGCAAAATATAAATTTTAAATGATGTTATTTAATCCCTTAAAAGGTTAAGAAAAAGAGGTTTTTTCTAGCATTTTGATAGGTGTCAAGGAGACTCCATTGTGGGTATGATTCAATACTAGAGGGGTTCTATCCAAGGGGGTTTTCATCTAAGGGGGTCTTATCTATCCCTCTTCAATTAAAACCCTTTAGATGGAGCCTCTCAAGACTTAAATCATTAGTTTTTCTAAAAACAATGATTTTAGACAAAAAATAGCACATCCCAAAAGTGAGACACACCATTTTGGCAGCACCTGGATCTAACAGTCGATTTGTAGGCTTTGACTAACACTTGCTCTAATTTACATACAAAAGCACTTACTGCATCGTTTGCATGCATGATTTATGGAACCTGTTGCGGCTCCATCAAGGAGGCCTGTTGAGAAATCCATCAAAAGAGGAGGGCTGAACAAGGGAAAAACACATTGTTGTAGTCATCGTTCATTTTATGCTTACCTCTCCTCCTAGCACCCATCAACAAAATTGTCGCTAGAAAGAGGGCTTCTAAATTCAAGGTGAATACACTTGATATCAATAGGTCTGATTTCTCAGGTCATGCTAGGTCTTGGCAGTTATCAGGAAATTTTCTTATAATGCTGCTACCAAGAGACACTGTCAAATGGGGGAGTTTAACTCAAACCCTGGTCCAAAGAGAAAAGGTGGTGAAATCATAAAGACTACAATCTAAAAGGACCTACATGCCACAAGCCAAGTCCGCAGGAGGAAGTCCTCTCACATGTTTGTCTATAGGAGTGTACCAAGCGATAATGATTAGCAAGGAGTTGTCCATCAGGATTAAGAGCAACATATCTACTTCTTAGTGACATAAATCCACAACAAGATTCAATGAAGAAATGTTGCAAACACATCCACAAAAAGGAATACTTCAATAGTTTTCACCCACAACAAAGGAGAAGGAAGTCACTAAAAGACAAAATTGCTACAATGCCAAGGTCACTAGAGGACAAAATAGAGAAGACAAAATAGTCTATTTTAAATTGTGAAATATTGGGGGTAGATGAAACCCTAACTTGTATTGAATCTGGGCCACACAGTGTAATTTTAAATCCTAGCTAATCATTTCACTTTTGGAAAACTATAAATAGGGGCTTGCTCCTCATTTGTAAGGGGGTGGTGAACTGGTGTAAAGGGCATTTTGCAGCAATAGAAGGAAGCATTGCAGTATTTTGGATGTTTTCTTTGAGCTTGTTCATTATGCATGCATGGTTTAGCCTCCATGTTAGATTTAGCTTGTAATTTCTTGAATGGCTCTAATGGTGAATGTTGTTATAGTACTTGATGAAATTCCAAGCTCATGGTTTTTTGTGATTTGTTGATGATGAATCACTTTGCAAAGCTAGTATTCATAGCTATTTAACACTATTTAACATTGTTGCAAGTAAGTTCAATTATGTGTTCATGAGGTGAATGCACAATCTGAAAATTAGTAGACCTTAGAAGATTGCACTAGTTTTGTGTAGTTGTAGGTTCCCTTGGTCAAGTGAAACTTAGTTATGGGAGTCTATCTACTATAGCATCCTCCATTGTTACTATTCATTCATAGATTAAATTTAGAATAGTTCTTTCAACACTTTGTATGTTTCTATTTCTTTTAACTCCTTGTTAGTGTAGGGTTCCAAGCATCATAATAATGCTAAATCTAATGAACGTGGTGTTAAACAGGCGTAGGACAACTAAGATGGGGGGTGACTTAGTTATCAAATAATTTCAAGTTTAAAACTTTATCAGTTATCAAATCTTCAACTACACTATTTTGTTATTAAATATAAGCATGAAAACATAAATAAGAGAAAGTAAATCAATACAATGAACACTATATTTTTACGCGGAAAACCCAATAAGGGAAAAACCATGGTGAGGGTTAACTCACACTATATAGTATTTTCAAAAGAGGCTCACTGCCAAAAGGACTCACTATCCAAGTACAAAGGCTCATTGCCTACAAAAAGGACTCACTATCTAACAAGGAGGCTCATTTCCTACACATGATTATACAAAATACAATAAGGCTTTACAACCTAGAAATGAACTAGAAAGATGCACCTATCATGTGTTGATATAGTTCCATAGATGCTCACAACTGTTGCCTTTTTTATTACACCTTCACACTCATTACTCGCTCAATATTTCTTTTGTCTCTTTTCTATTGTCTACACAAACTTAATTCTCTTCACTACTCACTCACAAAAATTGTTTTCCATATACTTATATATATGTCCGATCTCCATCACAAGCACCAATTAGATCGACCTAATTAGATGCAATTCAGTATAAAATATATCAACTGTCAGCTCCACAAAATATTTTCAAAATGCAATTTTCCCATTAGCATGATACATTTCGTTGGCTTGGACCAAGAAATAGATCTCACATCATATCAAAACTATCTTAACAAGTCAGCCAGGAATAGTCTTCAATGCAACAAACTCACAATGACTATGGTAGATTTACTGATGATTTTCATAGTCGTCCTTAGTATGCTAGACCTGATCATTACAAACAGTATGAATCTAATAGGCATCACATGCATAGAAATCGTGTAGATGAGACTCAATCACAATATGCAACACATAAACAAAAGATTATTAACCAAAAGGGATAAAAAAAGTTATTATTCTATAGGAAAGAGACTTATTAATGACTTCCTGAGTCAAAATAGGTATTGGGAACCACAAGAAAATAAAAAATTGTATTCTCAAAGGCCTCAACAAAATGCATTGCATAATAGCCATGGAGTATGGGTCCCCAAAAGACCCCACAGACACCTATTACGGAATAAGCATGAACCCTTTGATTTATGGGAAGATGATAGAGGAGATCATATTTACAATAGTCAAAACCCTAATGTGAGCAAGCAAGATTAAGATTGACCATCAAGGTTTTGAAACTCTGCACAAAATATTCATGAAAAGACTGGTGCTCCCTTCAATCCAATATCTCATAATCATTATTCTATACTACAATAAATAGAGATCAAGGAAAGAAGTTTGGGATTAATCTTAAAGAAAAAGGAGAGTCGTTGGGTCCTCAGAAGGGAGTAAACCCTAAAGGAAATTTTGCAAAGAGATCGGAAAAGCTAGGAAATTTGGGAAATAAAAAAGAAATTCAACATGTAAGAGAAAAAGATGGCAACAAGGTCACTACTGAAGATCCATATGCAAGCTCAGATAGCATTACTTTGGTCCAAAATTTGGCTTCACATGCTCAACAGTTCCAATGTCCAGAGATCTAGGAAATCAAGAAAGATAAATATAAAGAAGTTGTGTCAAAGAAGAACCATCATGTAGAGAGAAGTAGCAAGAAAAAGAAGAAACAGACATTCCCAAGGGGAAATCGATGCAAGCAAAGAATGGCTACAAAATTCAATGGAGACCTATCCTGAAGAATACTCTAGAAAATGCAGCTCGATCAGTAGGGGATAAAGTGACTCCTATCGACACAAAAATCACTGTATCAATCACTCCTTTCAAAAATCAACTAGACCCACTAGTGTCAAATATACGACATCGAGCATTAATATGTAAGTTTTGCTACCTCAAACTTGATATTGATCTTCTTAAAGACTTAATTTATGAGGAATGGAAAGGAGCTGGATTAAAGTTTTCTACCTAGACCAGGAGTGTGGAATATTTCTAGTGCTTTTTGAGTCTAAAGGGCATAGAGATGTAGGGTTTAAGGTGAAATCATGGGTCTTCAAAGGTTCAGGTTTGTTTATGCAGCCCTGGTATCCTAATTTTAGGGCTCGGGACTTTGTAATTAAATTCACCCCTTTCTAGATTCAATTGCCTTCTCTGCCTCTTGAATACAGGGAGCTTTGGATAATTGTATTTTTATTAAATCAAGTTGGAATATTCCTCAATCATGACAAAATTTCTTGTAAAGATCCACCAAAACCAGTTAGATTTTGTGCTTTATTGGATGCTTCAAAGAAACTCCCTGAGTAAATTCTTATTAAATCTAAATATGGATTGTGGAATCAAGATATTCTTCTTGAAAACCTAGATATTGTATGGGTATGTGCAGGATCATCATGGAAAAAAAGGCCCTTAAGTGGCAAAAAATTCAAAAAAATCAAAGTTAGGCAGTTCTTGACATAAAAAATTGAATAAGTTATATATATTATTTCAAAAATATGTAAGAATAGAATCTGTAGAAAATTGAATGTAGTTTCTAAACTACTAGGTTTGTTTAAAAATAAAAAAAATCTATTTTGGAAAATTTGAAATTTCAATGCAGTAGCACTTAAATTTCAGGAAAAAATAAGAAGTAGGTGTTTGTCTTACCACCCTAACCACAATAAAATGATAATATTTTTTTATAAGATTTTATATATAAGTAGAGGACTCATGTCCCAATGTGATGCTTCTTTTTTTAAAAAATTCCAAGTAAATAATTAATTATGATATTTTTATTACAACTTTTAGAAAATATATAAACTTGTATGTCTGACCACCTTCTCTTGGTCAAAACTTCATGAAATTTAATTTTTATCTTTTTAATCCTATAGTATGTGAAGCATAGAATGTGACACATGTTTTGGATTCAAAAAATGTGATACTGTTTGAAAGCTATAGATGTTTTTCAATTAGCCTATCAATTAGGACTTTAATTGTAATTTGAATAGAAAATGAATAATAATTACTTATTAAATTCAAAGTAAAGCATAATTTATATTGGTGGAAAGCTAATAATCTCCTTTAAAAACCCTTTTCATTTCATCAATTTTGGGTTTAAAAAAAGTCGTCAGCCACATACCCATCATATTGCCACTTTTTGGCCCATCATGATCCTACACATACCCGTATGTTACAAATGTCATATAAAGGGTCATTTAGGGAAGTCTTGCTTAGGAAAATATGGCTTATTAGATGAGGTTATAGTTAATTAGGACCAATTCACTTAAGATATCACTCCGAATGAGAAATAAAAATCTCCTTCATGTATGCTTGTAACCAAGGGAAACCTTCCTATAGTACCACAATGGTTAGCATTTATCTCACAAAAAAGAGTGAAGAGAGATGTTTCTCTGTAGTTAGAAAGACTGAGGTTAGGCAGTCAAACAAAAATCACTTTAATCTTGCCAGATTTTTTAAAGCGTTGTCAATCAATTGCTTGCTTCTCCCCTACATTTTCTTGTGCTACTAAAAAACAAATGGATGATATAGTTAAATCCCTCATGTTTGATAAAAGCATGTTGTCTTCTAAGCAAACAAATCAACTTTACAAATTACATTTCCAAACCCAAGATGTGGCATCCACAAGACCAATGATTCATGATATTGCTAAGGAAGAAGAACCAACTTTCAACTCATTTGACAACTTATTTTATGAAGTTTGTTTGGAGGAATTGACTGATAAGATTATGGTTTCTGAGGGAACTAAAATGATTGAATGGATTGCTGACAAAATCCTTAAATAAACTCATTGTGTTACTAATGCATCCCCCCTTAAAGATTTGGATAGACTTTTTGATCTGGAAGAAGTTGACGAAGGAGATATGAGGTTCTCATTGGACTCTTTTAACATGGCATCCTCTCAAAAATTAGTCAGTAAGCAATTGTATCAAAGTCCCCAGACTAAGGTAGTTGGGGAGCATCAAAATATACAATAATTTTTGGTTAATGACGATCAAGTGGAGCCTCAAGAGAAGAAAGAAGTTTTGACTACTCTCAAACTTTGGGAATTTCTCAAACTCCCAATGCACAATTTCCTTCTACTAAGACTTCGCGTAAAAGGGGAAGAAAATATCACATGACAAAATTAATAGAAGAAATAGCAGCTGGTGTTCAGTCAACCCTGGACAACACAATGACAAGCTCTGCAAATAAACGTCTAAGGATAGTATGTTTCTCTCCTCGATACCAATGAAGATCTTGTCATGGAATGTAGGGGCATTAATGCCTCAAAAAAGAGAGCTTTGATGAAGAAACAACTAGATGCTTGTGGAGTAGAAATTATCATGCTACAAGAAACTAAAACCTTAGATCAAATTTATTAGTTGTCAAAGCAGAAATGGAGAAAATGGTAGTCTTTTCACACGCCTAATCAAGGAGCTTTTGGGAACATGATTGTGTTATGGGAGGCTAAACAACTTCAAATTGAGATTATAAATAGTGATAAGCACTGGCAACTATTTAAAGTTTCATAGTTTGAATTTCACTTCTAGTTGTTAAATGTGTATGCTCCAACGGCCACAACAAACAAAAAACATCATTGGGGAGTGCTAACAATAATTTTGGATGGAATAAGAATGGATAAGGTAATTGTTGCAAGTGACTTTAATGCTATAGCCAACATGCAGGAGAAAAAAGTTGGAATTACTCCTCAAAAAGTTATAGATGACTTTGTGACTTTCATCTCTGACAATGCTCTCACTGATATAGTACCTGTAAAGGGTCAGTTGACATGGACGAATAGGAGAAAGGGTTTTCTACACATAGCTAAAAGGCTAGATCATTTTCTTGCATCAACCAATTGGTATGGTACTGGGAAAACATTGGTGTCAAAAATTATGCCAATTTCTCATTCTAATCATTTTTCCATTTCTCTGTCCATTGAAACTTAGTCTCAAGCTAAAAGTCACAAGTCATCATTTTAAGTTTGAAAGGATGTGGCATCAACACCTCCAATTCATGCCTTTTTTGAATCAATGGTGGAATTCTACTCCTTTTGTGGCAAGATCAAGGTGTTTTCAATTAGCTCAAAAGCTGAAATATGTTAAAAAGTAGATTAAAATCTAGAATATAAATGTTTTCAAAAAAAAAATTGAGCAAAAGGAAATGGTGTTTAAGGAATTATCATATATAAATGATAAAATCATGAATCAAGGTTTAGATTTTGATCTATATGATAAACAAAAGTATTTACAAGAAGAATGGGAAGAGTTAGTTGTTAGGGAGGAAGTGTATTGGAAGCATAAGTCTCAGGAGTTTGGTTGAAAGAGGGTGACAAATACTAAAATTTTTCATGCTTCTACGCAGATAAAAAAGTCACACAATTCTATTTTCATAATTCAAGATGTAGTATGGGTATGTGTAGGATCATGATGGGCCAAAAAGTGGCAATATTATGGGTATTTGTAGGGTATGTGGCTAACAACTTTTTTTTTATCCAAAATTGATGAAACAAAAAGGGTTTTTAGAGGAGATTCTCAAATTTCCACCAATATAAATTATTCTTTAATTTTAATTTAATAAATAATTATTATTCATTTTCTATTAGAATTATGACTAAAGTCCTAATCGATAGGCTGATTGAAAAACATCTATAAATTTCAAACAGTATCACATTTTTTGAATCTGAAACATGCGTCACATTCTATGCTTCACATACTATAGGATTAAAAAAGAAAAAGTAAATGTCATGAATTTTTTACCAAGTTAAGGTGGTAAGACATACAAGTTTTTATATTTTTTAAAAGTTGTAATAAAAAATTCATAATTAATTATTTACTTAGAAAAAAATTACAAAAAATATGTATCACATCTGGACATGAGTTCTCTACTTATATATAAAATCTTATAAAAAATATTATCATTTTATTATGGTTAGGTGGTCAACACCTACTTCTTATTTTTCCACGAAATTTAAGTACTACTACATTGAAATTTCAAATTTTCACCAAATATATTTTATTTATTTTTAAATAAACCTAGTAGCTTAGAAACTACATTCAATTTTCTACAGATTCTATTCTTACATATTTTTGAAATAATATAGATAAATTATTCAAATTTTTACGTCAAGTTGCCTAACACTGATTTTTCTAAATTTTTTGCCACTTAAGGGCTTGTTTTTTCCATGATGATCCTGCACATACTTGTATCAAGTCAAGAACTAGTGAAAAGGGAAGAAATTCAACAGGAAGCTATAAGGTTATTTTCATCCCTTATGTTAGCTCTAGATAAGAAACCTTCATCATCCACCATTGATACAAGTGACTTATTGGATGCTATACCATCTTTGATTACAAGGGAGGATAATGAGAACCTTTTGAAACCTTTCACATTGGATGAAGTTCGAGGTGTAGTATTTTCTATGCAGCTTGATAAAGCACCTAGCTTGGATAGGTTTACAACTTTGTTCTTTCAAAAATGTTGTGACTTTGTTGGGGTTGATGTATTCCTTGCCTTGGAAGAATCAAGGAGGATGGGGACAGTATTAAAACAATTTAATATAACTCACATTCCCTTGATTCCAAAAGTGAAGAATCCAAGGTCGTTTGTTGAGTTTAGGCCAATCTCCCTATGTAACACAGTGTACAAATTTTTTACTAAAGCCATTTATCTATGACTCCTACCTCTTATTTCCCAACTTGTATCTCCAGAACAAGGTGGTTTTTTTTTTTGGGAAGGGAAACATCAAAAGGTGCCATTGTCGCTCATGAAGTGTTACATTCTATCAAAACCTTTGCCATCCCATCGTTCATTATAAAGTTGGACATGATGAAGGCGTACGATAGGGTGTGTTGGGAATTCCTCATCCAAGTGCTCAAAAAATTTGGGTTCAATAATAAATGGTGCAAGTGGGTCCTATCATGTATTTTTTGAGCTAAATTCTTAGTGCTTATCAATGGATCTCTGGTCGGATTTTTTAGATCTTCCAAAGGAGTCAGACAAGGGGACCCATTATCTCCTGCACTTTTCATTCTTATGGTGGAAGCTCTCAACAGATCAATCCAAAAATCTCATCTTCAAGGTTTATGGAAAGGAAATGCAATTCCTAACACAAACATCACAACTACCCATTCACTGTTTGCAGATAACACATTGCTGATTGGGAAGAAATCCTTGGCAGAAGCAAAGCAAGCTAAATTGTTACTAAAAAATTATTGCATGGCATCAGGTCATAAAATTAACACTGCCAATTCAAAGGTATATGTTTTCAATACTAAAGTAGTGATAGCAAATAAGTTGAATTCAATTTTAGGTTTTCAAAGAGCAGAGCTTCCCTGTTCATATTTGGGAATACCATTTATTATGGGCTCTAATAAGTCTTCATTTTGGAATAGGATTTTAGATAAAATAAGAGTGAGAATACTTGCTTGGAAAGCAAGATGGATTACATTATCTAGGAGAATTATTCTTATTAAATATGTTCTAGCTTCTATCCCAAACTATTTTTTGGCAATTTTGCAAGCTCCAAAAAGTATAATCCATCAAATTGAGAAACTTATAAGAGAATTCTTGTGGAAAGGAAATCTTGATGATAAAAAGAAGCTTCCTCTAGTCTCTTCGGAAAACATGTGCTCTGATAAATCAATTGGTGGAATAGGTCTCCATAACTTATCTGCAAGGAATATGGCTTTAGGAGCGAAGCTGTTTTGGAAAATGTATGCTAGGCTAGATCTTAAATGGTGTAAGCTAATGAAATGTAAATATCTGGATAATGAAAACCCATCTAGGATATTTATAGTCTCAAATCCTATAGGTGGATCTATCATGTGGAACTTCATTCTAGCTTGCCGAGATGTTATTAAGCCCTTTCTTTCATGGGAATTCCATAGTGGGGATCAAGTTTTATTTTGGAAAGATTCTTGGAATGGTCAGCCACCACTAAACTTGAATCAAGATGTGCAGTTAGCTAGAAATGTTCTCTCTTCAACTTGCCCAAGAGAGCTTATAAAGGATTATGTTGCTTCTTCTAACCCATTGAAAGGCCTGGTTAAATGGAAGGATTTCAAAAACACCTCTTTGCCATATTTTTAGAAGCAAGTGTTATTAGATACTTTGAAGAACAAAAATGTGCACCTTTCTCACTCTCCAAACAAATTATTGTGGGTAGCATCTAAGAATGGTCTTTACATAGTTAAGTAAGGGTATAAAAAAATTATTGCTTAGGTATATTAGATGCAATCTCATAGAGCATTTTCCTTTTGTTAGAACTCAGCACAATTATCAAAGGTGGGTAGTTTTTCCTGGTTAGCTTTGAAGAAAAGGATTCTTACAAGTGACTGATTGGAGAAATTTGGAATAACAAGAACCTTCAAGTGTGTTCTATGTAAAAAGGAAGATGAACCAATTGATAATTTGTTTGTCCTTTTCCCAGTGGCTTATGAGGTATAGAAATTCATTATGGGTAAATTAAATGTTTCTTTCCCATTTCCTATCTCTCTTTAGAATATGTTTACTAGTTGGCCAATTCTTCAAAAGTCTACATTGTTTGCATGCATTTGGTTAGTTACTCTGGCTCTAGTAATTTGGTCAATTTGGCTGGAAAGAAATAGATGTGTTTTCAAAAGTCAAGCTATTTCAGTTTAGAGAATCAAAGAGAAACTAGAAAAGTCCATTTCTGAAGTATGTAATTCCTATGTTAGAAACTATAAATCAGTCTCTTCACTATATTCCAATTGGGATAATTTCATTCTAAATCACTAGGAATATATTTTTTTGCCACTTCACAGGGTTCTACATCCAAATTCTCTTAAAGTGGATAGAAGCAAAGTGAAATGGATCCCACCAAGCTTCACCTTCTATAAGCTTAACTTTGATTGAGCTTCATGTGGAAATCTTGGTGTATCTGGTGCAGGATGTTGTATCTAGGATTATAGGGGTTCTTTGTTAGCAGCCAAAGAAATATATTTAAACTCTTCTAAAAACAACATGGTAGAAGTTCAAGCACTGTTAGCAGGTGTCTCTTTTGCAAAAGATCTCAAAATTAACAAGCTACATGTGGAGGGTGACTCTCTTCTCATCATCAATGCATGTAAAACAGAGAATATCTATAATTGGAAAATAAGATATATTCTTTAGAAAATATGGGATATATTAGCAACTTTTGTAGACATCAACCTCTCCCACACATATCGCAAAGGTAACAAGTTAGCAGATGTGCTGGAAAACCTAGCCTGTGATCAACAAGAGTTAATAATCATAAGAAATAATGAAAATTTGTCTAGCTTTCCTCATATTCAAAACATAGCGTTGGCAGATTGTTCTTTTTTGGTTTAACCTAATAATTAGGAATGGTAAAGAATGTTTTCCTTTAGTTTATAATTTCTCCATTCAAGCATATACCATTTTTATTCAAATTTAAAAGGTGGGTGGAGTCTTGTTTAGTAGACATGCCAATTGTAAGATCTGTATGAGTCATCTTCCACATTGATTGAGATGTTATCTGACATGGCAGCTTTTACCCACGTGTGTAACTCAAGGAAGGGAAGGAATGTGTAATGGTATTGATTGCATCACTCATGATCTATTGTGGTGGGATCTGCAGAATGAGATGCTTACGATGTCTTATCACATCTACCATATCTCCACTATGTCCAACTTGGCTGCTAAACATAACATTTAATGATGTTTAGCAGTTAATATTCCTAATATGTGCTTTAATTAGTCACATGGAGGATGGAGCTCGAGTTAGTCATGAAGTGCCATGAATTGCATCAATGGGGACACTTGTTTATTGCTCCATGTTTTGTCCTTATCATAATGTATTACGTAGGTACCTTATATTCTTTCGAGTGTGTGATACATTAATGAATTCTGTGTTGGTGGTCATTTCGTACAAACCAACATGCTTCAATGGTTTTATCAGATTTTTGCACTTTTCTTGCCATAATTTACATATGCCTATTCATTATGGCTTTAAAAAGTGGTGATCAATGTTTTATCTCATTCATACAGTTTGAAGGTGTTTAGAGAGTAACGGTTTACAAGTTTTGTATTTTGAATTCTAGAAAAATGATGTCCAGGCCATGGAATTTCAGAGTTAGCTTCCTAATGAAGCCATGGGAACGTCCTTTTGAGGAGAACCTTACATATGAAAAACTGGTGATGATATTTCAAGTTGAATGTCCTAGGGTTGAGGAGTCAGTGCACTCCATTCTTGGTTTTGAGTTAACCAGCCCCAGGGCCCTTCACCTAATCTTCCCTTCCCAGGTTCTCTCTGTGTTCCTATCCAATATTTTGGATCTTCTTCAATCACTAGGTGATTTGGAAGTTATTGTTGCTAGGTTTTTCAAGCCTCAGATACTTGATGTTGATGGGTTATTACAAGTTGTTCAAGGTTACAATATTTTTGTTGGTGATGTGTATCTGGGTGGTTTATTTCCTAGAAAATTTATTAAATCTAGGTCGGGATATGAGGATACCTTTGAAGCCATAAGGCTTGCTTTGCAATTTAGGAATGACAACATTCTTTTTAAAGCTTTAAGGAGAAATTCAAAGAGAATGTGTGTCACAATGAGTTTTGATGTCAAGGAGAAATATTATGCCATATGTTTTCTCCGTGAAAATTACCCTCATCCACCTCAGGCTTTAGGATTTGTTAATCTAAAGGACGAGGGTCCAGCGTCTGTACCAGGAAACGAGGATCTTGAATTGATGTCAGTTGGAAACATTATCCTAGATGAACATGTTGTTGGTTCTTCAACCTGAGTTCAATTAGAAGGGAATATAGTTGGTTCTTCAGCTAGGTACCAATTAGCAAAGGGAAATGTTGTTGGTCTGCCTATTGAAAAGGAACTCCAATTTGATCCTGATCCTTTTGGCCAAGAATGGTGTCTGCAAGAGATTTTGGTGGGTGAGGATGAGAACTCAGTCCATGGAGAAGATCATATGGAGGAGTAGATATTCGACCTGTGCAAGCTTTCAGTTTTTGTTTACAGTGGTGAATTTTGCCTAATCTTGATATAGTAGATATAAGATGTTGATAGGATGCTATGTATAGAGTTTATTATGATGGATTATGATGCACTGTATCTTAGCTTGTTAGTATGGCGTTTGGAAGCTGGTAGAATGATGGGTTGAAATTATAGATTTGATTTGGTAATCTGGCCTTTTTTATTTTATGTACCTCCTTATGATAGGTTGAAAGTTGGATCTGATTTGGCAATCTGGCCTTTTTTGATATATATGTACATTTTATAAATATTCTATAATATATAGGCCTCATGCCTTTTATAAAAATAAAATAAAATCCATAAGTAATTTCCCAAAACTGTAATCAACAATTGTCAAATGTGGAGAAATGCAAACTAGAATACCAGAGGGGCAACCAAAAATACCAGATCAACCATCAAAGAAGATAAGATAGTGATATGCACTAGTTTAGAGTACCGGACCAAAATACCAACATGGTGCCATCAATAACAACATATAGATAATCTAGTCATTCTTCCAACAATCTCCCCCTTTGTCATTGATGACATGTAAACAAAAATTCTCCTTTTTACCTCAAATTTTTTTAACTCTCTCCACTACCTCAAACACTCTCCCCCTTTGAAATTAATGGAAAAGGGTGCCAAAAATGAGTGTAAATATGGTGACATCAAAATTTCAAAATATTTCAAAAAACTTCAAACAATATATAACATTTAAGAAAAAATTAAGTGAAGATGATATTCTTCACCTCGAATACCTTCTTATACCTTTCTTTGAGAACTAGATACAACTTCTTCCAGTTAAAAACAACAAACTCCATCTTTGTGCATGCATTTTCCAATAATCCCAACAGAGTAAAAGAGGATGACCAAACTACAACAGAACATTGTTTCTCAACATCTTCAGCATCAATAAGAATTACGAAAAGATGCTCTAACTGAACTTCATCAATTTATTTAAGAAGCCAAAAGGTCTTTGTCACATCATCTATAAGTCTTTGTGTAATGATTAGTTTAGCCTATAGTTCACCAACTCTTATTCTTTGCTTCCCTTCTTTGTCTTCAAATATATCAAAATTATTTCCAATGTTGTTCACCTCAACTTCAATTGCTTCAATTTTATTTCTAAAATTATCTACAGTTGTAGGCCACTGAAGAAAATACTTGTAAACATCTAAAATTTCTTTAACACACTTCTTTGTTTCCAAAATCAATCCAAACAATCTCTACATAGCCTTTTTACATCTCCTTTCAACCAAGATTCCCATATTATGTCCTTCCGTACCTTCAAGCAACATCCTTTCTTCAAGAATCTCAATTAGATTTTTTGGAAAGAAATCAGAAACAATAGATACTTCAATTCCTTTTCTAAGTAGATAGTCTACCAGAGCATCATCAATTTTTAATTTTTCAATAGGCTAGGCAACACTCCACAGTTCACCAATCTTCTTCATTTTTCCTTCAATTATCATAGATTGGATGTCATTAGGATCAGGGGATTCAGTGCCAGTCAAAGACTCTTTCTCCTTCTCATCCAAAATGTCAATGATGTCTTCAGTTATCTATTTTCTCCTTTTCAATTCCGGAGGGAAATCACTGATAACAACCTCCATTTCTCTTTTTTTGAAGGAAGAACCCACTTCAAATTGACTTGATGTAGATATACCAAAGAAAGGGTTTTCTCGCAAAGATGAGAAATACAATCTACACATATTTTCATTATTTTCCAAAGACTCTAGATACCTATAATTTTTTTTTCCAATAGGGATACCAGATTCCCACATCACATTATCTTTTCTAGGTAGAGAATTTAGAAAGTAAAACACTAGACAATCCATTGTCCATTGCTATGCTTCTCTTGGAATTCAGTGAAACTTTTTTTATTTTCTTCTTTCCTTTTGCAATCAGAGAAAAAGTTTCTAGATTACCTAAATCAATCTTTGAATTCCCTTCACAAAGATTTCGAGCATGCCTCAAGATTTCGTCAGAGCATCTTCCAAAGACTTCAAATGCACAATTAATCAAAATGAATCACAAATTTTTACTTAACCTTTGTCACATCGAGCTTTCCCTAAGAACACTAAATGTGGAAAACAAAAAATTTGCTAAACACACGCTTCACTTAGCATAGAAAAACCTAATTCAGCCCACAAATCCTTATACCAAAATATTTTTCTCTGTTTCCTTTTCTAGCACCTCTAAATAGATATTCTTCACATTTTGATAATGGGATAGCCTCTGACATGCCATTCTTCCAGGGGGTTTTTATAATCTTCTCATAATACTCCCCTATAAGACCATGCTAGGTCTATTTTTCCAAATAAGTAATTTGTTCCAAATGAGGGTACAAACACATCAAGAGTCTCATATTTTTCTTCTTCTTCTTTCTTCTTCCATACCTTATCCATTTCTTGCTTTGTCTCTTCTTTGTCAATCTTCTTTACCGGTTCGCTCTTCTCTTCCAGAGCAAACTTCTTTTCTTTCTTGTTCTTGGAAATTTTAGATACATGTCTAGTTTTTTTGCAGTAATAACAGATCTCACCTTTCTGATTAATTTTTCCTCCAGTTTTCCTCGATCTACACTAATTCACTCTATGTCCAAATTTATTTTAGTTATAGCAGTATCCATTAAAGAATTGATTCATGTTGCCTTCATTATACCTATTCTTCATTACTCGATTGATCATCCTTACTTGATATCTGCATTCTATAGCCTTATGTCCAAACTTCCTACATTCAAAACAATTTATGAAAAGAGAGCTAGAAAACTGGTTTATCCTGCTCCTGCATTCAGTTGCTCTATGACCATATTTGTTACAAGAAAAGAAAACACCATCAAAAGATGGGTACCTTTGTGCCTTAGGTTGTCTCATAGGCAGTCTTGCAAAATTCCTTCTCTGCTTCCTCTTGCCTTGATTCTTCTTCACATCTTTGGAAATTTCACCGGTATCAATTCCTAAGCCACCTTTTTCTTTACATGGTTTTTGTCCTACAAGTAATTCTTCAAGTTTACCGAAGCTAGATCTAAAATTACTTTCACATAATTTAGCCTTCTCTAGTTCTACTCTTAAGTTTACTATCTCCTACTCAAGTCTAGAGCATTCATCAAACTTGTTCTACACCATTGTATTCAAACATTCTTCAATCCTCTTCTTCTCTTCTACTATTAATTTCAATCTAATGAACACCAGATTTTTACGTGGAAAACCCAATAAGGGGAAAACCACAGTGAGGGTTAACTTACACTATACAGTATTTTCAATAGAGGCTTACTGCTAAAAAGAGTACTCACTGTCCAAGTAAAAAGGATCACTACCTACAAAAAGGACTCATTGTCCAACAAGGAGGCTCACTGCCTACATAGGATTATACAAAATAGAATAAGGCTTTACAACCTAGAAATGAACTAGAAAGATGCACCTATCATGTGCTAATATAGTTCTGTAGATGCTCACAACTGTTGCCTTTCTGATTACACCTTCACACTCATTACTTGCTCAATATTTCGTTTGTCTCTTTTCTATTGTTTAAACAAACTTACTTCTCTTCACTACTCACTCACAAAAATTGTTCACCATATACTTATATGCATCCAATCTCCATCGCAAGCACCAATTAGGTCGACCTGATTAGATGCAATTCATTATAAAAGATATCAACTGTCAGCTCCACAAAATATTTTCAAAATGTAATTTGACTGTTAAAATGATACATTATGTTGGCTCAACCCAAGAAATAGATCTCACATCATATCAAAATTATCTTAACAAGTCAACTAGGAATAGTCTTCAATGCAACCAGAATAATGTCACTTCATTGTATGAGCCTGTGAGAACACAAAATATCCTAATCATGCATGCCTTTAACATCCATAAGTAATTTCCCAAAACTGCAATCAACAACTATCTACTATGGAGAAATGTGAACTAGAATACCAGAGGGGCAACCAAAAATACTAGATCAACCATTAGAGAAGATAAGATAGTCATACACATCGATTTAGAGTACCGAACCAAACTACCAACATGGTGACATCAAAGACAACAAATAGATAACCTAGTCATTCTTCCAACACATGGTGAGTTTTATCTTGTTGTTTTCAGTGGGAAACCACTATTCACTCACTTTCAACACTTTGAAACTCCATTTTTAGACCCAACTTCCCATGCTTTGTAAACCATAAAGGCCACCCTGTGATTACCACCAAATCACATCAACCAACTGAAGTATTCCAAGCATTGTCATCACCTAACACCCTAAAGACCTTGGGGTGATTTCTAAAACTCAAGTTGTAGAAATTACCTTTCAAGGGAGGTATCATACTTGTGTGTTTCTTGTGTTGAGAAGTTGCAAAAATACCCATCAATAGAACCCATTCACCTAAGGTGGGGAATGAGACCTCCTTACTTAGGACACCCCTTTTTAAACATATGTGTAGTAGGATTTTAATGATTTTAAATCCTAAATCTGATATCGGCTTGTGTTATTTGAATTTTGGGGTTAATTCTTATGTTTAGTATAAATATAAGGTTAATTCACATAGTTTCATCCTAGATCTTCATAAGCAATCAAGAGTTCCTTCACAAGAGCACTATATTTTCAAGAACATTTTAATGACATTCAAGGGAATATTATTGAAGTTTTATTGTAGAAATTTAGATCATATCATCATGTCAAAGGCACAGTGCATTAAGCATCTTTTTGATAAAGGGTAAAACAGGTTTTACAGGGACCTAAAACCACAAAGTTTACAACAGAAAAGAAAGGACAGAAAAGTCCAGCAGACAAAACTGGCTACACAAAAGGAAAATACTAGAACAAGCAGTAGACACCCGCAAAAGACCAGAAAGGTCAAACAAAAAAGGTCAACAGAAGAGCCAACAAAAGACCAACCGCAATCAACCCAAAGTCTTCAGGACCGAATTTGTCTCCGCCTCCAGGTTATGCATATCATGAATGCCCTTCTTAAAGATTTGAATCATTTGCGGAGTGGGAGGAGCCTTCCTCTTCAAATTGGCCCTGGTTCTCTTGGAAATGCCAACATCCTCCTCCTGATTTCTTTCATTAATTTCCTCCAGATCAACCACTAGAGACCCCTGTTGAGTTTTGTTCAATTTCTCAGTCATGGCATTGATGATGATGGCATTGTGTCTAGCCATACGGTTGTTTTGCTTGGAAATAATTTTGATAGTATTTTTCATTTTCTCCAATTCAAATTCAACATTTTTGTCCTTACCAGCTTGGTACTGGGTATCAATGCTATCACCGTGATCTCTTCGTTCCAACTCTTTCTTATCAAGCACCGCAACCTTAACACCCAATTCTTCCAATTTGCTTTGAAGGGCCCAATTTTTTATCTTTAACTCATTGATTTCATGAAAAGCCCACTCCAAAAGTTTGAAATGGTTATTAGCATTATTTCTAGCTAGATCCATTTATTATTGATCTAGTGTTTAGATGTATTATTAAAGATCCATTTGCAAGCATTGTTTCATATCCAATTCAAGATCAAGATCTACATTCTTCATGGCCACTTCATGTTAGATTGCAAATTTTCATTCCAAGATATCATCTAAGGTATCATTGTTCATGTTTCATGTTTCATGTTCACGTTTCATTGTTTCATCACAAGGTTTAATTACCTAAATTGGGTTTGACCAAGGAAAACCCCTATTCTCTAACAATAAATATTTTTTGCTCCTCCTTGATGTTTTTTTGCAATTTTTTAGGTTGAAGATCAAGTGGAGAGCAAGATTTAAGCAAAGTTGTCAAAGTTGGAAAGTTGCAAAGTTGTCATCTACATTGCAAAATCACATAAAGAGCTCTACAAAATTTATTTCAGACTTTCGAGAGTTGAACACCTGGGATTTGAGTGTGCAGACATAAAGGAATAGGACCTCAAAAGTGATTTTCAAAAACCCTAATAGGGACCCATTTGCCACTTTGGGTGAATGAGTTCTCAGTGACCTCAAAACAACACTTTTTCAACAAGGTACACATTATTTTACCCTCTTAAAATCTCCCTTATTATTGTTATAAAAGTTAGGATTTATTCTTCATTGTTATTTGCATCATATATTTCACACAATTATATGTTTCATAGAAAAAATTAGTGGTTCATCATCTTGATAAACCCTATTTTTCCTCAAAACAAAACGGTGAAGCCGACTTATTGAACATTGTAGTTTTCTGATCTTGGATTCTTTCTTTTCATCCTTGGTTAGATCTTGCATTCATTTGTATAGAATTAGATCTCACCTAGGGTGTCCTATTTTTCATTCAAACTTGCATCTCATCTAGGGTTTTAGAATTACATTCTTTTCATTCTTTTAAATCTGAAAAAGTACAAAAATAAATCAGTCAGCTTACATATCATTTAGATCATATAAATTTTCATTTGAAAATCAAAACAAAACTGCATATCAAACTAGGTTTTGTAGTTCATCATTTCATTACCTTTTCAACTTGCATTTCATAGTACATTTGTAGAAATATAAAACTAAAAGTTAGTGTTACAGACTTGAATCTAAAACTCATTGAGAAAATCTTAAAAATTAGTCAAAAATAGTTCAAAAACCCTAATCTAGGACCCATTTTCCCAAGGTGGAAAATGAGTCCCTTAGCATGTGTTGATTTGAATTTTCTACAATCTAAAACTAATTGAAAAAAGCTTAAAAATTAGTAAAAAAAAGTTCAAAAACCCTAATCTAGGACCCATTCACCCAAGGTGGCAAATGAGTCCCTGATTAGGTGCTAATCTGAATTTTCTAGAATTTGAAACTCATTGAAAAAATCTTAAAAATTAGTAAAAAACTGTTCAAAAACCATAATTTAGGACCCATTTTCCTAGGGTGTTGAATGAGTCCCTGATCATATCTGAAACTACATTTTTTGGAATATGAAATCTCTATTTTATGCTTATGTTTGTTGCTATTACATTTTTGTTTCAGTTTTTTTATTTTCTATTTCATTAAATTCATTAAATTTAGCTTAATTTGCTTCATTTAATGCCTTGTAAAAATTTAAAATTATATTTACAACATATCATTGCATAATATAATAAATAATTTACCTTGTTCTAAGTCTAAAAAAATCTAAAAATGGATAAGTGTTTTAGCAATGTGTGGAAATTGTGTTTGTTCTCTTTGGTTGATGTTTCAAGTTGTGTTTCTGGCAATGATACTAATGCAATTGAACCTACTCATGCTCACCCAACTCCTAATTAGTGTCCTCGTGAAGTTGAAATCATTGGAGAAGATGATGCTAGCATGAATGAATTCATAAATGATTTCCTTAACAATCTTGAGAATAATGCATCCTTCTATCCTTCCATGAAATAACCAACACAACTTAAGGTGTTTGGTCTTTTATGTTAGAATTGTGAAACAAGCACAAAACCATGAGCCACAAGATCAAACAACAAACAAATACACCTTCCACACAAGAGATCTATAAATAATAAATGCAATATTCCTCAACAAGAAAAATCTACAAAAGTAAGAGACTCTCAAGAAGATATGAAAGCTCAAGATATAATTACAATGAGGGTTGTGTGCTTATAAGAGAAAATCCCTAAATGAGAAAGGGATTAGATAATGAAAATTGTTAACATCACATAAGATGAGACATAATGATTTGATATTAGCTTAACTAATAAGTATTAAAACACTTCTAAGTTTAGATTAAGTGCATGAGAATAAATTAGACTAATATTCAATTAAAGATTAATTAATTATTAGTGAATGCATGATTACTCTAACACCTGCCATTAAGATGAACTTAGGGAGTAGCTAAAAACCCTAAAAAGAATGCATGATGGGTCCCAAAAAATAATTCCATGTAAGGTATCCATGTATAAACATAAGATCTCTATAATGCGAAGAAATAGAGGAAACCTCATGGGAAAAACTACACTCCATAAAGAGATGAAATCTAAGTGAAGAACTAAAGAATCCTCCAAACAAGATAATGTGGTCCCAAAAGATAGGAACAAAGGATGAACAAAAAGAACACCACTGAAGCATGTAGAAGTTGCAAACACTATCGAATAATGATTGTTGTAATACCAAAAACATTAATGCAAGAGTGTTTGTATGGTAAGTGGTCCATCTCACTGAAATGCAAGTAACTAGCCACTGTTGTATGGTACATCCAAGAGTACATAGAAATAAAAATTGTATGCATAGCTTACTCCAATGCAAAACCAAAGAAGCATTAGAACCAACAATAGAAACCCCCCATAATGTTAAAAAAGGGAGAGGCATGACAGGTACATTGAAATTGCATGCCAAAAAGAAGTGCATGAAGAAGAATCATGAACATCTAAACATGCAAACATCAAAGTACCCACATATAAAGGGTGTGAAAACAAAATTCACACGCACATGAGGCTTGTTTCATGGAAGGGACACTCACTAGACAAATGTATGATGGAAAACAAAGGTCAAACATCAAACCCCCTCATGGCACTTTATAGTATAGTGCAAGTACAATAAGGCACAAAGTGATGTGCAAGTTCCCATAAAAGATACACCTAATGTGGCACTTTATTTTAGTGTGTTTACATAATGAAATTCATTTAATGGGAGACCAATGTGTAAAAAAAGACATGTTGAAAATATAATTCTCTAATAGAAAAGAGGAAATTGGTAGCACAATGATGAAGTACATTCATGAAAAACATGCACTTTAAAAGAAAACAGCACCCAAAAATGTGTCCAGATGCAAAAGATATGGCCTATCAAAGTCTCCAAAATGAAAACTAAATGGCAAAAGCATTGAAAAACTGAATTCTAGAAAAAAATAGAAGCAAAAACTGGAAAAATCCTATACCACCATGAAGAGCATGAAATTCTACCCTATTTTTAAAAAATGCACTAAAAAAGCCCACCGTATGGCCAAGATATGGCCTCTAGAAGTTGAGGTGCAAAAGTTAAAAGCCCAACTAAGAGAGCCTGAGTAGGGAAAAAGAAAACTCCTCCAAATTTGTCAAAAACACCTCCAAAAATAGAGACCCATCAAATATAGTGGTGCTGCAAAAAATTTCTCCAAGTACAATACATTTGACATTATTTTGCAAAAATATAATAATTGCAAAAAAAAGTCGTCATTTTTATTTTGAAGTAAAAAAACTATTAATTTTTTGGTAAAAAAATATTAAAAAAAAATGTTCTGATTTTTTTTTCAAATATTAAATTTTTTGGGGTGGATCACCACCCCTGGCATGATGCCCAAGGGGCCACCACCTACCATTGCATGGTAGTGATAGTACCCTTTGTACTCGTCTGTATGGGGTAGGGTTGGAGGGCCACCACCCTACCACATGGTGGTAGGGGACGATACCCGCTACCCCCCTAAAAAAAACTTTTAATAAAAAATTTAATAAAAAAACAATGAAAAAAAACTTGCGACCCAAAAGGCTTTGAAATTTTTTCTTTATGATTTTTTCAAAAAAATTGTAGGGAAAAAAAATATTGAATATATATATACCTTGATTCACATGTTGGGAAGGTTGTACGACTTCCTTGGCAAAAAATATTTTCCTCAAAAACTTTCGACATAAATTTTGGTGTTTTGAAGACGATCTTAAGGTTTTTGGGCCTTCCGGGCATGATGGAAACCTCCATTTTGGCTCAAAATGCGCCAAAATTGCAGCTACCCTTTGGATCTGGAAATAAATAAACCACTTAAAACCTTCATAGATCCAGCTTTAGGAATCCAATTTAGGTGAAACAAAGGTCAATTCTAACTTTTTGACAACTCTAGATCCAACAGCGAGGTCCTTTTCACACAAAAATACTTTGAAAAATGCCCACATCCAAAGTTTACAAAAAAAACAAAGGGGATTTAGATCTAAAGCCTATAACCCTTGTTGAAGAAAGAAAATCTCATAAATCGAGAAGGGGTTCATTGAATCCACGCTCTGATACCATGTTAGAATTGTGAAACAAGCACAAAACCATGAGTCATAGGATCAAACAACAAATAGATACATCTTCCACGCAAGTGATCTACAAACAACATATGCAATATTCCTCAACAAGAAAAAGCAACAAAAGAAAGACACTCTCAAGAAGATATGAAAGCTCAAGATATAATTACAATGAGGGTTGAGTGCTTATAAGATCAAAACCCTAAATGAGAAAAGATCAGATCATGACAAGTGTCAACATCACATGAGACTCTAATAAAGTATTAAAACACTCCTAAGTTTAGCTTAAGTGCATAAGAATAAATTAAATTAATATTCAATTAAAGATTAATTAATTATTAGCTAATGCATGATTACTCTAACATTTTACATCTCGATATTGTGTTACAAATCAAGCCTAAACTTCCAACAATTCATAGTGAACCTGGTTCCTCTAGTCATGTGCATAGTTATTCATATTATGTTAACAAAGTGACCAACAATCCCATCAACCTTGAAGAGACTTATGGCCAAGGCTTTAAGATCTTAATCGACCAAAGATGTGACATAACTAGTGAGCATGAAATTCATAAGCTCTTAGAGAAAAATCCTATGGAACAAACAAAAGGGATAGGATATCAAGATCCTCCTCTCGACATAAGTGTCCTCCTTCCTAAAGAATAACTAATGCCTCATAACAATGATAAAGAAGACAAGGTCATTTCATGTCCTCCTGCTCCATATCCACCTAGACAAGTTGGTGAATCTCGCAAGCAATGAAAGCCTTACAAATTAAAAAAATACAATTCTCTTGTTCTTCTTCTAAAACTAAAAGAACTTTACTCATAATTCTAATTCAAGGACTTATTACATTACCACCTATGAGATAAAATTGAAATCCAAATCCTAAGAACAAAAGTAAATCTCATTGTAGATATCATGGAATTTTTGGACATAGTACTGATGAATGTCATGATTTACAAGAAATATTTAAAATTTTTGATATCATAAAGGTAGTCCCATAAAGTATTCATTTTGCTCCTTGTCATTTAATAGTTGTAGGATTCTACCATTCTCACTTACACGTTATAGATTCATTGAAAATCATTCTCTTTATTGAAAGGAGCTCATTCTCATTACCTATCTTGACTCATCCTTGTCCTATACTTAGTGGGGGCATGGGTTAGTTAGCCTTGTCCTAGTTTTGGCATGTCTTGTTGTCCCTTTGGCTAGTTGTCTGCCTTCCATTTATAAAGACCAAGATTGTGATGTGGACAACCTGCTATAGGTTGACTCGCATATGTTCCTTACTAGTCTTTTGCTTTACTATGCTTTTTCATGTTTTTTTATGTGATTGCATGTGCGTAATGTGATCCCTCATGTTGTTTCATTTGATGTATCTCTCTCTCTCTCTATTTTTGCATTCCTTTGTATGTACCTACCTTCTTCTCTATGTCGTAAACCTTTTATCTTTTTTTTGTATTCAGTTTTCCTTTTGGAGATGATGCAAGGTGTTAAGACATTAAGGTCTCTTCCATGTTGACCCAAAATCTTTCCTTTATCTTTTTATTTGTCTTGTGTTTTCCCTTTGGGGATGATGCAAGGTGTCAAGACATTTAGGTCTCTTCCATGTTGACCCAAAAGCTTTCTTTTGTCTTTTTATTTGTCTTGTGTTTTCTTTTTGGGATGGAACAAGGCATCGAGAGATTGAGGTATCTTCCATGTTGACTTGAAATGATTTTTCTTTATTTTAGTTCTATTTGTGTCATTCTTCCAATTCTACAAGCATTTGGGAAATGATGACAATTTTGAGCTCTAAAACAACATTGTAGTAGAGACATATTGACCCTGAATACATAGATCCCTTATGTATTTTTGGGGGCAACCCTTCCTTCCTTGTTCATGACATAGCTTTACTTCGAAAACATATGACTTAGCATAGGGTTTTTTCGGGAAATCTCTCATGTCCTAAGAGAAAACATTGGCTACTTTAAAGTAATTGCTCACAAGGTGAAGCCACAATAGTGGTTCACAATTTGATGGAGGAAGGAAAAATAAGGAAAAATGACCCCATGGAAAAAAAATTGGTTTTAGGGGTTCGAATGAACCTACAAGTTCGACTGAACCAAAAAGGGGTTCAATCAAACTAGGGTTCGAGTGAACCCATTAATTACTGGGCCCACATTTCCTACCCAAAAAAGAAAGAAAAATTCATATTGAAGGGGGTTCGAATGAACCTCTAGGGGTTCGTACGAACCCCCCTAATTCCTCATTCTCCCCCTGAAACGTAAAAAAACCTAAATTTTTATGCTTCGAAGCTCAATTTGAACATGAAAATGGAGGATTCTTCACAAGCCCAACTGGAATTAGGTAATCCTCAGAACGAGCTATCCAATGAATATAATTTTAATATGTTTTGGTTTTATTATGTATTTGTTATTTAGTTTTATTAAACATAGGTTTTTCATCGAAAATGAAGGTCTTTATTCTGCACATGTGGAAAAACAATAGATTATCAAAAAAAATTGAAAAATATGAGTGCACCAGATATTGAAATCCTTGATCCAACAAAAAAAAATTGAATTTCAATATATAAAAAAAAGTTACGCGTTATACGGTCGCGCTATGTCTAAATTGCAATTGATTTGACTTTGAAACTTTATTAAAGAAAAAATATTCAATAAAAAACTATCTAACCAAGTGAAAGTACTAGATATTGGAGTTACAAATCTAAATTCGAAAGAATTAGAATTTTATCTTTTATGGAAAAAAATGTTATGCTTTAAATGGTGTGCATCACTTTTTAAAAATGTTGTTTTCTGAAAAAAACCAATTTTCATGGGAGATGGAAAAATAAGTGCAATCTAATTCCAAAAATTTTGAAAAAAATATTTTTAGAATCTAAAGAAAAAATGTGATGAGACTCTAGTTTGCATCATCTTCAAATTCCTCGTGGTTTAGCAGCTATAGGTGCTTGAATGTGAAGATTTAGTTAAAAATAATAATTTTAGTCTCCAATTTGGCCAAAAATTGTAAACCACTATTATGGGATCACCCCACAGTAATGGTGTTAGCAACCATTTTAAAGTGGGGGCATACATCGATGACATCTTTCAACATTTTTGATATTTCATGGAGTGATTTTATTTTTTCTTGTGATGTGTCCTTTTTGTGGTAGTGTCATTGGGTTTGATGTCCTCCAAAAGTGTGATATTTCCAAGCATACAATTTCCCATAGTGACATGATGCAAAATAAGAGGAATCCCATATGTGTCAATCTACTATTCTTGATTTGTCCTCTCTTGGAGACATTAGGCATGATGTTCCCTAAGAATAAGACCTTACATGAATGAAGCAAAATCCCCTTTAACTAAAAACTTATAGACATAACATTCAAAATCGTAGCATTGTGGTGCCTTATCAAAGTTTTCAAGAGGACAATTCTGATATATCTGGGAGGCTAATATGATTCTCTCAGTTTCCACCTCATTGGGAAAACTCACCTAGTGGGTCCGTCCTAAGGTTCCACTACATTAGAGTGAGCACCCATGCTATGGACATATAACCTAGATGTGTTCCACATCACATTCGACTATCGAAGCTTGATCTTTGTTATGGACAAATACCCTAGATATATTCCACATCGCGTTGGACTATTGCAGCTTGATCCTTATTATAGAGAAATAGCCTAGATGTGTTCCACATCACATTGGATCATCGAAGCTTGATCCTCTTTCTTGGAAAAATAGTTGCGTTCCACATTGTGTTGGAACAATCAAAGCTTTATCTTTTATTTTTCTTGGTCTTTGATAAAGTATGGTTATGTATCTTTGTTATTATTGTATTCTTAAGTGTCTTGAATGTCTACTTTAGTGTGAGTCTTTGATGGGGGCAAACTCTCACTAAAGTGGGGGAAAACTGTAGCGTCAAAAAAAGTAATCCTTTTTCATGCTTAGGTTTGGAATTAAAAATTAATGATAAAATGTACTTAAGTGTGCCTTATTTAGGGTGTTGTAAAGTGTTTTCTTACACTTTCACAGTAATCTAGGTCTTTATTAATTAATTGGTGTTAATTAGAGATTAATTGGCACCTTAAATTCAAATCCAAGACTTAATTATTACATTTTTCAAAGGATTTATCCTAATACTCATTAATATTAACATTTAATTTAGCAAGGTTTAAGTCCTAGAAAACTATGCTAGGACTCATTCATCGAAGGTAGTGAATGGGTACTCCTTAGCTAGGACCCCTCTTTTTAAACATATTTGTGGTGGGATTTTAGTAATTTCTTCACCTCCTCGAATCTTGGTCCTAGATAACTATGCTAGGACTCATTTTCCCAAGGTGGAAAATGGGTCCTCCTTACTTTGGTCACCCCTTTTTAAACATATTAGTGGTGGGAATTTAATGATTTTGAATCCTAGATCTGATGTCGGCTTGTGTTATTTGAATTTTGGGGTTAATTCCTAAGTTTAGTATAAATATAAGGTTAATTCACATAGTCTCACCCTAGATCTTCATAAAAAATCAAGCGTACTTTCACAAGAGCATTATAGAGCATTTTAAGGACATTCAAGGGTAGATTATTAAAGTTCTATTGTTGTAATTCAAAATCATATCATCATGTCAAAGGCATAGTGCATCAAGCATGATGTTGAGCTAGTGTTTTGATTTAATCTTGAATATCCATTTGCAAGCATTGTTTCATATCCAATTCAAGAGCAAGATCTACATTATTCATGGCCACTTCATGTTAGATTGTAGATTTACATTCTGAGACATCATCCAAGGTATCATTGTTCATGTTTCATGTTTCATGTTTATGTTTCATTGTTTCATCACGAGATTTAATCACCTAAATGGGGTTTGACCAAGGAAAAACCCTATTCTCTAACAATCAAATTTTTCTCCTCTTTGATGTGTGTTTGCATATTTTTAGGTTGAAGATCAAATCCAAAGAACACGATTGAAGAAAAGTTGTCAAAAAGTTGCAAAGTACTCATCTACATTGCAAGATCACGAAAAGAAATCTATAAAATCCATTTTAGAATTTTGGGAGCTAATCACCTAGGATTTGAGAGTGCGGATATCAAGGAACAAGACCTTGAAAATGATTTTCACAAACCCTAACAGGGACCCATTCACCACTTTAGGCAAATGAGTCCTCAATGACCTCAAAACAACACTTTTTCAACAAGGTACACATTGTTTTAGCCTCTTAAAATCTCCCTTATTTTTGTTATAATAGTTAGGATTTATTTCTAATTGTTAATTGTATCATATCTTGCACAAAATTGTATGTTTCATAACAAAAATTAGTGGTTCATCATCTTCATAAATTCATCTTTGATAAACCCTATTTTTCTTCAAAGTAGTTCCTTCTTGTGTGTATGTGGTTTAATTTTCATTTAGGTGTGTTGTGCATGTATTGGATTGTATATGATTTTTTAACATTTTTTTATTGGAAGTTATATTTTGTAATACATTTATTTTTAGTTGTCTTGCTTAAAAATAGTATATAGTGTATTATTTTTCATTGTAAACAACAAAAAGTAAAATAAAAAGTAAAATTAAAAAATTATTATTTATTATTATGTAGTGTAAAGTGGGTTAGTTGAACACTTGGCCACAACTAGGCCCCTTGAATGTTTTTATTGTTTCCCTGCTTATAGTGTGGAACTATTCTCTATGAGTGTGGCATTGAACCTAGTACACTAATTTCAACTAACAATAAGTTGATGACTATTAAATGTGCACCTTAATTTATTGTGTCTATGTTTGGATTGTAGTGGTGGTAAGAGACATCATTTAAGAAAATTTATAATCAAAATTTTATTCTCCTTTAGTTGAACAACATGGTAGACCAATTTTGTTCCTTTCAAAAAATTATTGAAGATAGTAGAAAGCCATTAAAAATTTCCTAAGATGAGGTATGTTGATAAATGTTCTATCAATGTTCCTATGGATGTATTGTGATTACTCTATGATAGTCTTGTGTGATAGTCTCTAATATTTTCAAAATCAATGTCCCTACATAGAACAACATACCACACAAATGTACACTAGCCCAACACATAGTGGCTAGTACAAAAATGCTAGTAATGTTTAATTTGAAATTGAAGATTTAAAAATTTGAAGTTCAAATTTTTACATAAAAAAATAGCTTGAGTTATTTGTACACTTGTAAATCTAAACAATGATGTCAAATAGAAGACCTAATAATTAAATTTATATTATAGTGATAAATGAAGATAGGTACACACTCTTAAAAGAATGAGTTTATTTTTATAGAAATATGATTATTCATAAAACTTTTAATACCTAAAAACCACTCAAATTAAAAAATTTCAAAAATATTTAATAAAAAAGAAATTAAAATATGATTTTTACCTTTTCAAAATTGAAGAGATAATCCCATGCACGTTTATAATATTTTGGCCATTTCTAAGGGTAGACTAATTAAAATAATAATAATCATGGAGGAAGCTCCAGTTGGAGAAAATGGGCATGGCTTGGGGACGGAACAATGTGGATTTTATCAATCCCCACACGGAAAAAGTGCGATTGCAGCCAAGTCGAGAGCAGATTCTGCATAATGATCGAGTGGGGGAAAACTCTTAGAGATTTCTCCAGATGGCAGATTCTGCATAATGATCGAGTGGGGGAAAACTCTTAGAGATTTCTCCAGATGGAAGAAATGGGTATGATCTAAGGGAAGAGCCTTGTGGATTTCATCTATACCCACATGGAGAAAGTTGCATTTTGACAAATTCAGACTCACTTACTACAGAAAACTGTAACGTAGGTCAAGTTTCAAGGCTTGTGACAGAATACTGAGTTGGAGAAAATGTGCATGGCCCCGGGGAGGAGATGTGTGGGTTTGAGCAATACCCATCTGGAGAGAGTGCCCACACAGCCCGTTTCGAATCAGTCTGTGTATAAAACACTTCTGGAGGCCATTTTTCATCTGAAATGTGCAAGTCGAGTGAGCTTGAGGCAAAGAGAAAAGAGAGCCCATGCCTCTCGTCAGATGAGTGTTGTGATGAGATCTTCGATGCAAAGAAGAGGAAGAAAGGACATTAACACCAACTGATTTGGCCTCATATGGCTACTGGTGCCTAGAATCTTACAAGAGAGCAGGGCAACAAGCTTCTGCAGAGAAAGTTTCGTGGGGATTGTCTTTATATATGTGATTTGCCTGGTTGCATTCACTCGGAGGAGAAGAGGAATTACAGACTGTTGAGGGGGATTTTTAAGAATTTAAAAAATTCATGTGTGTGGAGGAATATGAAGAACATGAAAGCTAAAAAAAGTGTGATGGGTTGTGCTTTCTGTAACTCAGATGGCACTTGGGACATGTTGACCACTTTCTGTTTGAGGAAGTCGTTTGATTATCATGATGATGAGGAGCCTGTTGTGAGGGCCTATGTCTGTGAAAATGGGCATGTGGCTGTGGCTTGGACAAACAGGCCAATGTATACTTAATCAATTGCATTTTGATGAATAAAGTCTCTGAATATTAGATTTTAAAAAATAATTCATTAGTGGACCTGGATATCTGTTTTAGTACGGTGTTAGCTATTGCATTTCAGTTGGTGAAGAAGATCTTGGAAGATTATTGAAGTTTGGTTGATGAAGTGTTTTGAGATTTCTGAACAGCGGTTTGAAGTAGAGTCTCGACCAATGCTAAGATATGAATTTTGTTGTTGCTGTATTTATGGAATCTTGATGGGATATTGGGAGTTTGGTTGCTGATTTCTGCTCAAAGAAAGAAATATTATTTTTCCCTTCAGGCATGTTTCTGACCAATTTCCAGGCATCTTTCTAACTAAATTACTAGAAATAAAGTGCCCATCACAGGGTGAGTTATCAGCGACTATACTATGTGCCAGTCCAACTTATACAATTACAAGCACAATACCCCATAAGGTCATCTTTTACTATTTACTCTAATATGTTACTGCACTTTTTAGGTTATTGTATTGGAATTAAAGCTTAGTTCTTTTAGCCAGGCTTCTATGTTCGGCAGATGTTTTTGCTTGTCAAGAGCATATTTTTTTTGTAGTTTCCTTCCATAGCATTTCATTGGCATGATAAATTTCATTTTGTTTATACGAACTATTTATGCTATTTAATATTTCTGATTATATAAAATATTGCAATCATAGTTTCTAATTGGACCATTTTTTATAAACTGTCTAGACAAATTAACTGTACAATAAACTATGTAAGTTTTCTTTCATCTTCCATTTTCGAGTACAAATTCATATTATTCGTCACTATTTTTTTTGGGAAAGCAAGCCCTTCTCGAGGGTTATGAGTGCAACCAAAAAAATAGAGAAAATTTATCTAGACTTGTTTCTCATTGCACATTTCAAGCATCAGAATGTATCTTATGTTGTCAATGGAGCTGGAGACTGGGTGTGTGCCGCCTTAAACTAGTCAGTTGGTATGAACTTCATGCATTGTAGCTTTTCAACTGCTGTTGTCAAAGCAATTTTTCATGCAGAAGAAAACTAACATCTTTTTATTATTTTTAAAAATCAGATGTTTGAAAATCTCATTGTTCTGAAAAATACCTACCATTATCCCTATCATTATCTTGGAGTTTATGGATTTGATTTCATAAATATTTTTCCATCAACTGTTTGGATCATATTCTATGATCCATCATCAAGATGGAGATAGTAAAAAAAAAGAAACAATAGAATATGCTCAGTCAAAGAATAAATCAGGAGAAAAAAGGAATTTATAGAATTTTGCCATGGCTAACAGCATGGTTGGCATGCTTTCCCCACTGCTATCAGTTCGCTCCTCCAAACCTTTCACTTCTCCAATTTGGTGGGCTGCTGCCTGAAAACGATGAGGGTTTTAGAGTATGTTTGTTTAAATGAGAATTACGGCCAAGACCCTAATAATCAGCACATTTAGATTTTAAAATAAAATGGAAATTAGGGCAAAGATCCTAATAATGAGCAAATTTAGGTTTTAAAATTACAGCGTCTTTTACCCTACCTAATTAAGTATAAATTAGCACAATTAATATATAATGTATATTTTAGCTTTTAAAATTTTGACATTCTTTACCCTACATAGTTAAGTATAAATTAGCATAATTAATATAGTATGTTTATTAAAATGAAAATTACTCCCTAATAACGAACACATTTAGCTTTTAACATTATGACATCCTTTCCCTTATAAAACATAATAAATAATTAGTTTTAAATATATAAATTAGGTTTTAAAATTACAGCATCCTTTACCCTGTGTAAATAAGTATAAATTAGCATAATTAATATAATATGTTTATTAAAATGAAAATTACTGCCTAATAACGAGCACATTTAGGTTTTAACATTACACCATTCTTTCCCTTATAAAAACATAATAAATAATTAGTTTTAAATATATAATAATATTATTCTATAATAAAAATTAAAAAAAATTAATACTAATATTAAAATCATTTTCTAAATGACCTATCAATTAATCTCATTTACTACACAAATTTATGCAAAAAATAAACCATTTTTTCCCTAATTCACCTTCCACACCTCTACGGCATACCCATTGCGCAAGGTGCCATAGCTAGTTAAAATGATTTGAAATAAAAACTTTGAATTTGTTTTCGGACCGAGTGCTAGATGGTATCCTGCGGCCTGGTGTCAATGGGTGTCGATTAGTATGTTGCAATTAAATTTAATGTGTAACTTCCCAACAAAGTTTTATTTTTGTTCGTCCGTACCATTTGGAATTATCAATAAAGCGAACAATAATAATGCCCGAGACACCTTATATGTGGGACGACACTATAAGCAAATGGCTACGATCAGAAAACGCATGATCCAGCCGGCAACAGTAGTTTTGTCTATTTTCTCTTGTCGGCAAGGTTTCTGGTCTTACCATCCTTACATGTTAGTTCTGTGCCGGCCATCGAGGACCCTGTGAAGTCTATATATTGACAGAAGCTTAAAGCAGTTTCAGTTAACTTAAGCCAATTTCTTGTTTTCTTTGCTTGAAGTTTCCGAGCATACAAATTTGATTGGAAAATCGAAAGTGGAAAGAGTAAGGCTCTAAATTTATAGAAATGAAGGCATTTAGTGCTTTGAAAAAGGTGGCTGCAGTAATGTTTGTTTTGGTGGTGGTGGGAATGAGAGTGGAAGGTGCAGATCCTGATCTGCTTACAGATTTCGATCTTTCTAGTGGGGCAACGATTGACGAGAACTTCTTCACGTTTAAAGGGTTGAGGGGAGCTGGTTCTAATTCCACCGCCAGCGGGAGCTTTAAAATTAGCAGAGCCAGCCAGAAAGAATTTCCAGGGCTGACGGGGCTGGGGGTGTCGTATGCATTCTTCGAATTTGGGGCAAACAGTGTTGTTCCTCCTCACTTTCATCCCCGGGCAAGTGAGGTGCATCTTGTGTTAGAGGGGATCACTCACTGTGGCTTTTGTAGACACCACCAACAAGCTCTTCAACCAGACTCTATATGCCGGAGACATGTTTGTTTTCCCAAAGGGCATGATCCACTACCAGATCAATCTTGACCCCTACAAACCTGTTCTTGCTATCTCTGCATTTGGAAGTGCCAATCCGGGGACTGTCCTGCTGCCTTCCACTCTGTTCGGCTCTGGAATTGCTAACCTTGTTCTCCAAAAGTCTTTCCAAATCTCACCTGAAACCTTGTCCATGCTCAAGGCTCCCTTCCTCTAGTAGATTGCTTTTGCCACGTCCCAACATATATTCGATCCATCTCTTTCTTTTCTAATCGCATTCCTTCTCCATTTTATTTGTTGACCCTTTTTTCCCTTGTTCTACATCCATCATTACTGCTTTACTCACCTGGAATTCTATGATTGTGTTTATTGTTTCTATTCATCTATTTGATTATAAATAACATGACGTGACATAATTTCTCACAATGGCATTATGAGATTTATCTTGCTTCTAACAAAAAGGACAGATTTAATCTGCTAGAATGGAAAATGACACCTTTGTTTGGAATCTCTTGGACCGTCGACGCTTGTTATATCCTCTATATTTCATCTCTCATACACAATAGTGCTAATTATAGTGCTACAGTTTACTCTTGAAAGGCCATGTCATTGAAAAACTTCAAAATATTTCAAATATTCTCAAATTTTATTTATGGGCAATGAATTATTTCGCGCATCACAAAATTAATGTAGTAGGAAATAGAACGAACCACTACCCTGATTCTTGGATTTAATGAAAGATCAAGACTAACATTTCGCTCTATAAAGAAAAACATTGTAAAGTAAAATAAACTATACAAATTTTTATGGTGATGGAATATGTCAGTTTTATCTGCAAAATTGATATGCAAATATTTGTTTAGAAAGCTAGCACTTGTATTAGGAGTGGGTGTGATGGTTGCGTCGATAAAAAATATATCTTAAGTTAACATGTTAAAGAAGTGTATTTTTATCATCTACGTAATTTGTAATCCAATCTTGAAATAGATAGGATATTGTTTGCAACATATATAATATATATGTATTACATATTTTTTATAGTGAATTCAAAGAAATATTTATAACAATATCAATTTTGAAAAATTTGTAGTTGATTATTCCTATAAAATGAGCCTGAAAATATCTTTCACTGATTATTTTTTACAAAGTATGCAAATCATGATATCTACAATTAGCATAAATAATAAATAGTTTAGACTCTAAACCCTTTATTCCATCTTACATATTTTGACTTTTCCAAAAAAGCTATGGTTAGAAAAGGGTAAAATAGAATAAATTTATTTTATCAAAAGAACAACCATTTTAAAAGCTATATTGCATAATAGCCAAATATTCACATATAATGAGTCAATCTTTGGCGTCTAGAGAAGTACAAGGAAAATAGTATTGTATGGGTCCTCCATTCCAACTATTTATCAAATGCAACATTCACAAAATAATCCAGAATAATAGAAAGAAAGATAAAAATTCCCAAGGGATTCACACTATACTATGATAAATACAAGACAAATAAAAAAATTATTTTATATTCAACTAAATCATACCATTGTTTTTAAATGGAAATTCCAAAGAAATTAGAAAGCATCATTTTTTATATGGTATAATTTGGATTCTTTAAATGAAAATTGTAAGGAAATGAAAAAACATCATCAAGAAATAATAAGTTTGAAGATTAAATTGCAAATATTGATCTACCTATACTTCAATTTCTGTTCATATTTTTGAATAATTTATTGTGATATTATTAATCAACACATTTATTCAATTTTCATCTTTTGAAATAATATCAATATTTACCGATAAATATTTTTTTTTTTACGATTATAATAATTCTAATGCACTATCAAGCTTATGTACTGTTTGACTTATAAGCCACATGACTTATAAGCCACATCATGTGTATAATCCTCAAAATTTGCCCAAGGCGGGTCTTGAACATTGGTCATCAACATGGCTATTGCTAAAATAATATACGTAACTGTATGTCCACTTCTATTGCTTGCACCTGATCATTCGTTTATCTAGATAGCAAAGGATTGGATGACCTTAAATGAATATAAGTATAAATATAGAACAATCTAGGAAACTTTGATATAATTAAAAAATAGCACCCTTTCCATGCACAAACGTATTTAAAACAGAGATGTCAATTGTCTTATGATCTTCTAAGAAACTTCATAGTAAACATAGTTGCATACAGTTACATTCAACAACCCTACAAGTTAGTTCTAGATTTATTTGTAATGATTTATGGTTTGTAAAGATGTGATGAAACAGACTTTTTTTCAATTTCAATGCAAGCTTAAAAGTGTCCAATAATTATCAAAAATAAAACATATACAGTTGCACGTGTAATGTAAAAGACCGATTTATAGCATTGAAGAAATAAAAGAAAATTTGGGAATATAAATAAGTAGATGTCATTGTATTATGTGAATACAACACACAATTTCTTCTTTTATTTGATTAGGACAAACAATATTTTATGGTTAAAATTTTTGGAGTAGAGTCGGGAGACGTTAATCTTTGGAAAAAAGGAATCTATGTATGTAACATGTTATAACATAACATCCCATCCCCATCTCACCTGCTGACAAAATGCACTGATGGACAGAGATGGACGAATGGCAGTTAAATCCCGAAGTTGATGGATCACTACAATAGAATTTAAAAATAAGTAGAAATTTGAATTTTAAAAATGAACGAGAATTTGAATTTTAAAAATTAATGGGTTATATAATTTGGTGGATGGCGCTGATTTTATACCTGATGATCTTATGAACAAGTGACAATTGTTTTCATTTCTGATTTTTCAGGTCCATCTATTGTCGAGAAAAATGCCGGATAGATCAAAATGGCTGCCGGGTGGTGGATTTTTCAGGCCAACAGCAAGGTATGATATTACCACAACGTCATTATAAATTTTTCCTTACTGTTTTTTAAAATTGTGAAAATGCTATAATTTGTAATGCACATTTAGAAATTAAATGTTGATATTTTCCCAACTTTTTTAGTCAGTTTCTCCAAAACTTATTGGTAGAGGTCTTCTGTAAATTATTCATGCAAATTTTTCTTGTGATTTTGTTATTGGCAGATAATTTTATGGAAAGTTCTCAGGAATCTTAATCTTCAGTGTGAAGAAGCAGAAAATGGAAAGAGCATAGTTGTTTACTTCAAGCAAGGAAGAACATATGATCTTGATTTGATGGAAAAATAAATGCCTCTCATGGATGGACATGAGGTGAATAAATTTTAATTTTTTGATATGTATAGTTTTATTTACTCTACTTAATTGGGGAAAGTCTGTGATCGCCTTATGCAATCGTATTTTGTAATTAAAACTTGTGTCTCTTAGATGAGGCAACAAGGCAACTAAGAACAATGACGCCCATTGTTGTGCTCACTATAAATGACTTGCAGTTAGATAAAGACTTTTTCTTTGAAGCTGGTGTGTATGAATTTCAAACTAAGGTATGTGTCTTTCTCTGTTTCTGGTAACGTAGTTTATGCCATATGTAGCAATGTATGAAATTATGGAGTTTTGTAGAGCCATCACCATTCTTTTCACTCATGTGACACATTCCCTTCTGATACCTACAATGTCAGCTCTGTAGAAGGTCACTCTAAAAATAATGGTGACCTCCTATTATTTTTTCATGTATGAAATTGTATCCTCTTAAAGAATAGATCAAATACCTTTTTCTCTCTCTACTTTATGTTCCTTACAAACCATCTTACTACATTGTGGCCAAAATTTTTGTTCTTTAACAAAATAGAATTGCTTAAATTTTTTGATATGGTTGATTGGTCTCTTGCTAACAATGATAGTTTGTAGTGCTATTACTAAAAATAAATTATGCACTTGAAATTGCTACTTCTAAATGGCAACAAGTAAAAGAGAAAATAAGTACCTCATAACAAGTAACAACTAAACAAAGGTATGCCAAAATAAAATTTCATAATATAAAGAAGAAAATACACATGGGTGATAATGGAAAAATATGACTTAGAGCATAGAAATGTTATGGTGTAAGTAATGTTATTTTCCTATATCAACATCCAAAGAAACATGAAACCATGGGTGAAAGAAAGAGAGATAGTCTCAATCACATGCACTAGTATCCAAAGTATTACAAAGAAGAAATTGAATTTCTAAAATGTTGGATTCACAAGATAGTGGTAATTCTTAATTTTATGTATCATCCTCAAAATATACAAATATACACTCAAAATATACCTAGAAGGTTATAAATCATGTAAATTATTAATAAGATATGTATACTAACACAAAGTCTATATAACATGTAGGAAAAAAAAATTGTATTATTGAAAAAAGATGTGCCACAATTTTTTTGGGTTCATCTAACAAATTAATGTCATTATCATCTGATCAAGGGACAGGTACATTATTAGAAGATAGTGATGGAACCTAGATATCAGTTAGGTGTTGTAATGTTTTTTTGCTTTACATTGTTTAGCAAAGTGAACTAGCATTTAATGATATACACAAGAGAGAGGTGTTGAATGACAATCTTAGGACCTTTCTTATTTTCATGAGGAAGTAGGATGATTATTTGAGATTCTAAAAGAATGGATAGGACATGCTTAGGGAGGTCACCATGATGTGTATAGGATCATTGGTTATGTTTGAATGAAATGTTCAAGAAGGATGGTTACTTGATAGGGGCTTAGATGAAATAGAAATTATTTTCAAAAAGGAAATGGTACCAAAGGGGTAGTAAGTAAAGAAGACTGTGGAGCAATGAAATGGTGAGTATTTATATCAATAAGGAGTGGCTTGTTTATAGGGGAAATATAGGGATGAATTATATATTGTTAAAATAAGGTGAACGTTTATAAATATTAATACTCCAACAAGTATGTAAATCTAATTTTATCTAACATTTGGTTTATAAGATAAAACGTGAAAGCCTAAAATTATAAAATAGAAAATAGTTAACCATATGATATGATTGGAAAGCATAGTGGGGTTGTGAGTGATATGATTGTGCTTGTTCTAAGCTCAAGGATGGAGAGCTCATGAAGGATTTGCAAGTGAAGAATACATAAAACTAGTTAAATTGACCTAAGGAGTGACTAACCAATTGGGTTGTTATGTGTAGAGGGTTTTACAATAGTACGTGGGTTGCAAGGTTCATAACACATAGTATTTTCGAACCTGTAATTTTGCAAAATAATAAGAATCTAATGGAAAACCTTGTGTTATTTACACAGTAGGAATGTAATGAAATTCACCTTCAAATTTTACAAGTCTTAGAGTAAATATTGTGTTTCAATTTCTTCATATCTTTGAAAAGTAAATAACTTTTCATAAGGAAATAATTGACAAGGGACAATGTGTTTTCCAACATTGAAAATAATGTGAGCATTTTTATGTTCCAATTAGATGAAGAAAGTGAAATATCATTTTTATTGTACCAAAGAGTTTTTTTAAAATTTGAAGATGGAATTCATTACATTATTGGTGTGTACGAAACAAAAACTTTTAAACAGGAAATAACTAACAAAGGACGATGTGTTTTCCAACACTACAAATAATGTGAGCATTTTTTTGTTCCAATTCGATGAAAAAAGTGAAATTTCATTTTTTGTTGTACCAAAGAGTTGTTCTAAAATTTGAAGGTTGAATTCATTACATTGTTGGTGTGTATGAAAGAAAAACTTTTAATAATGATATAACTAACAGGGAATAGTGTGTTTTCAAACATTGCAAATAATGTGAGCATTTCTTGTTCCGATTAGATGAAAAAAGTGAAATGCCATTTTTACTATACCAAAGAGTTGTTCTAAAATTTGAAGGCAGAATTCATTAAATTCTTGGTGCACACAAAACAAAAAAAAATTATAGGGAAATAACTGACAAGGGACAATGTGTTTTCTAACACTGCAAATAATGTGATCATTTTTTTGTTCCAATCAGATGAATTGAAAAGTCATTTTTATCGTGCCAAAAAAGTTACCCTAAAATTTGAAGGTGGAATTCATTACATTATTGGTGTGTATGAAACAAAAACTTTTCATAAGGAAATAACTAATAGGGGATACTATGTTTTCCAACACTACAAATAATGTGAGCATTTTTTTGCTCCAATCAGATAAAGAAAGTGAAATAACATTTTTATTATACCAAAGAGTTGTTCTAAAATTTGATGGTGGACTTCATTAGCTTGTTGGTGCATACCAAACAAAAACTTTTCATAATTTAATAATTGACAGGGGATAGCGTGTTTTCCAATACTGCAAACAATGTGAGCATTTTTTTGTTCCAATTAGATGAAGAAAGTGAAATGCCATTTTTACTGTACCAAAGAGTTGTTCAAAAATTTGAAGGTGGCCTTCATTGCATTATTATTGCATATGAAACAAAAAAAATTCATAAGGAAATAACTGACTGGGGACACTGTGTTTTCCAACACTACAAATAATGTGATCATTCTTTGGTTCCAATCAAATGAAGAAAGTGAAATTCTTTTTTTTTGTACCAAAGAGTTTTTATGAAATTTGAAGGTTGACTTCATTACATTCTTGGTGCATATGAAATGAAAGCTTTTCATAAGGAAATAACTGACATGAGATAGTGTGTTTTCCAAGACTACAAATAATGTGAGCATTTTTTTGTTCCAATCGTATGAGGAATTGTTGAAATGCCATTTTTACTGTATCAAAGAGTTGTTCTAAAATTTGAAGATGGAATACATTACATTATTGGTGCATACAAAAGAAAAAAATAAATCATACAAAAATAATTGATAGGGAATAATGTGTTTTACAACACTGCAAATAATGTGAGCATTTTTTTGTTCCAATTAGATGAAGAAATTGAAATGTCATTTTTATCATAGCAAAGAGTTGTTTTAAAATTTGAAGGTGGAATTCATTACATTCTTGGTGCATATGAAACAAAAACTTTTCATAAGGAAATAACTGGCAAGGGACAGTGTGTTTTCCAACACAACAAATGATGTGAGCATTTTTTTGTTCCAATCATATGAAGAACTTGTGAAATGACACTTTTACTATATCATTTAGATTTATTCTAAAATTTTAAGGTGGACTTCATTACATTCTTGGTGCATATGAAACAAAAAGATTTCATAAGGAAATAACTAATAGGGGACAGTGTATTTTCCAAAACTACAAATAATGTGAGCATTTTTTTGTTCCAATTTGATATGAAGAAAGTTGAATGCTAATTTTACTATACCTTAGAGTTGTTCTAAAATTTGAAGGTGGAATTCATTACATTTTTGGTGTGTATGAAACAAAAAAAAAATTCATAAGGAAATAATTGGTAAGGGTCAGTGTGTCTTCCAACACTACAAATAATGTTATCATTTATTTGTTCCAATCAAATGAAGAAAGTGAAATACCATTTTTAATGTACCAAAGAGTTATTCTAAAATTTTAAATTGGACTTCATTACATTGTTCGTGTGTAAAAAATAAAAAAAATCATAAGGAAATAACTAACAAGGGATAGTTTGTTTTCCAACACTACAAATAATGTGATTTTTTTTTGTTTTAATCGGATGAAGAAAGTTAAATGCTCTTTTTACTATACCAAAGAGTTGTTCTAAAATTTTAAGGTGTACTTCATTATATTTTGGTGTATACGAAACAAAAAACATTTCATAATGAAATAATTGATAGGGGACATTGCATTTTCCAACACTATAAATAATGTGAGCATTTTTTTGTTCCAATCATATGAAGAAAGTGAAATTCCATTTTTACTCTACGAAAGAGTTGTTCTAAACTTTGAAGGTGGAATTCATTACATTCTTGGTGTAGACCAAACAAAAACTTTTCACAAGGAAATAACTGACTAGGGACAATGTGTTTTCCAACACTGCAAATAATGTGAGCACTTTTTTGTTCCAATCAAATGAAGAAATTGAAAGTGACCTAAGGGTTGACTAACCAATTAAGGTTTTATATGTAGAGGGTTTTACAATAGTATGTGGGTTGCAGGTTTCATCACACCCAGTGTTTTCCAACATGCAATTATAGTTTAATGAAAACCTTTTCATTATTAGAGAGTATGAATGTAATGAAAGAAACCTTAAAAAATAGCCTCCTTTTATTATGATGATAAAATATTCTTCTTATCTTTTACTTCCTTTTCTAAGTGGTTAATTTTTGTCTTCATTGTATTGATACAGTTGCAATACTTTCAACTATTGCAAATATAATCATAGGTTGGAAAACATAATGAATTGTGAGTGAAAGAGTGGGATAGAGAGAGGGAGGGAGAGAGGGGGAGGAGGGAGATAGAAAGTGGTAGGGTGGGAGGGATAGAAGAAGGGAGAGAAAGAGAGAAGGAGAGAGATAGGGATAGGTATATAGAGAGTGGTAGGGGAAGGAGGGGGGAAGGTAATGGAGGATAGGAGAGAGTTAGAGGGAGGGAAGGATGGTTAGGTGGAGAGAGGTTTTTTGTGTGGGGGGGGGGAGAGAGGGGGGGAGGATAGAGATAGGAAGTGGTATGTTTGGAGGGAGAGAAAGAGGGAGATAGGAAGTTGTAGGGTGGGAGGGCTAGAAGGACCCAAAATGGACTTCATAGGAGGGGGAGATGTGATGGTGGATTGTGGGAAATAGGAACCAAAATGGGTTTATATGATGGAGGAGGGATAAGGATAATGTTTTGGAGAACATTTAGAAAGGTAATATATGATGACCAATGAGAGAAACAGTTGGGGGGAGACAACCTCCCTTCCTCTCTCCCTAACACATACACACAAACTCTTTCCACCTACCTCTCCCTCCCTCCCTAACTCTCTCTATACCTACCTTTCCTACCCTACCTCTCTCTATCTCATTCACTTTGGTCTACTTCTTTTCAAGTGTTTTTAGAGAATGAGGTAAGGAGGGAGATAGACAAAGGTAGGGTAGGTGAGGTAGGTATAGAGAGAGTTAGGGAGAGAGGGAGAGGTAGGTGGAGAGAGGTTGTGTGGGTGTGAGGGAGAGATGGGGAAGGAGAGAGATAGGGAGTGGTAAGGTGGGATGGAAAGAGGTACATATAGAGAAAGGGTGGGAGAGGTATGTATAGAGAGAGTAAGAGAGAGGGAAGGAGGGAGGGAGGGAAGGATAATGTGAGAGGTAGGTGGAGAAAGGTTGTATGTGTGTGAATGAAATAGATAGTTTATTGAATGAAGAGATTCATCTCGCTCTAGAGAAGTTGAGGAAGGTGCATGTGGAGTATGTGCTATGGGAAAATGGCAATGCAAAAGTCGATAATGTCAAAGGTTTTGTATTGCATATGAATTTGTGCAAGAAAATAAAGTGAGAGATGATGCTATAAGTAGAGTTAAACAAATGAAATCAAATATTCTTGAAATTAAGAATCCATGGAACAAATACAATTGGAAATAGATGGCCAAGAAATGGAAAAATCATATCTAAGTACAAAAGAGGAGAATCAGTTGGTTGGAGACATGAAAGTCTTATCTAAAAAGGTAGACAAGTCTTGTAAAGAACTTATTAAGAGAAACATTTGCATTCTCTAATCATAAAATCACTCTCAAAGCAAAGAAAAAAGTGGCTACAAAGCTACTAAAAGTATTCAAGATATTGAAAACTCTATCCAAGAAAGGGATGTTACTATCCTAAGGGTTCATGAGGGAGCAAATGATCTAAAGCTTCAAGTAAAATATATGAAAAAGAACTTATAAGATCATGATAAAGAATAGTAGGGGGTGTTAACAGGTAAGAGAAATGGGGATGAGTAAAAATATGTTGATGATAAACTTCTAGATGCAATTACAATAATTACAATAAAACCCTATACACATAACAACCCAATTAGTTAGTCACCCCTCATATCAATTTGGTTAGTTTTATGTTTCCTGCACCAGTTAAAGATGGATTGGGACTTGATCAATAGTCGTAAGAATTAGCTAGGCTATGTTGTTTCCTTGCTTTGGGGCCTTGGTGCCTATTTCTTCATATGGCTTATGTGCCCTTGTGTTTGGTATTGTTTACTTTTGTTTGTTGTTTCCTATAGACAGTTTAATGGTTTCCTTTTGATGCTCTATTGGGTTGCCATGTGGCATGTTGTTGTTTTGGTCTCTCTATCAATCCATTTGTTTTGATGTGTTTATTTTGGTGGTTATATATTAATGGTCATGATGCATGTTATATGATATTTTTTTGTATGGGATTGAGGGCCTTTTCTCTTCTTTTAAGTCAAAAATAGGGGGGTGGAATTCCATACCCCTATTTATTTATTAATCACATCTTACCAACCCTTGATAAATAAATCCATTAGTGTATATCTTGATGTTATAATTTTTTATATATATAATATTGCCTTTTCTCTTACCTAAGTCATCCCTTGGATATTATTTTAAGTGTGCAAATATTTCATTACCAGTAACATTGTGGTACTCTAGGGGCATATTCCTTGATATGTGTTTCTTAGAGGTCATCTTTAGTTCACCTTTTTCTACTATAAAATCAATTTCATACTTCTAACTTATCCAATTATTTTAATTGGTTCATTTTTACACATTTCTTTTATGCTCCACAAAAACATTTGTATCTTATGGCCCCATGTAGAGGGAGTTGCTTCCATTTATCAAGTATATTACATTGAAAAAGACCATGCTAGTCTATGTAGTCCCTAATATTATATTGTCCTATGAGACACCTAATAAAAGAGTATGCTAGCCCAAGTGGCTAATATGAACTACTTTTTCAAATATTTGTGGATCACCAAGCAACAAAGTATGATATTCATATGATTAATAAAGGTATTTTATGATTGCTAACAATTGTGTGTGATATTCCTTAAACCATACTTCATAGTTTCCTAACAATAAACCATGTTTTGGATTAATAATTTTTGGTTCTATATCAATAAAGCATACTATAATATCCTTCATTTATCTTTTTATGTCTTTTTGTGCATTTCACTTGTTCCTTCTTGTGTATATGTGGTTTAATTTTCATTTTTAGGTGTGTTGTGTATGTATTGGATTATATATGATTTTTTAACATTTTTGTATTGGAAGTTATATTTTCTAATACATTTATTTTATTATTTCTTGCTTAAAAATAGTTTAAATGGGGAAGAAAGTCTAAAAAAGGCTAAAATAGTGTAATATTTTTCATTGTAAACAACAAAAGGAAGTAAAATAAAAATAATTTTTTAATTATTATGTAGTGTAAAGTGGGTTAGTTGAACACTTGGCCCCATATAGGCACCTTGAACTTTGTTTTGTTTATGTGCTTATAGTGTGGAACCATTCTCCATGAGTATGGTGTTGCACCTTGTACACTAGTTTCAACTAACAATAAGTTGATGACTATTAAATGTGCACCTCAATTTATTATGTCTATGTGTTGGAGTGTAGTGGTGCTAAGAGTCATCATTTAAGAAATTGCTAATCAAAACTTTATTGTCCTTTAGTCAAACAACATGGTAGACAAATTCTATGCCTTTAGAAAAATTATTGAAGATAGTAGAAAATGATTCAAAAATGCCTAAGATGATGTATGTTGATAAATGCTCTATCAATGTTGCTATCCATCTATCATGAATACTCTATGATAATCTTGTTTAAAATTTTAAAAGCTTTTTGGTTTTGCAACAGGGTTCTTCAATTGGTGGAACAACTTGTGTCTACTGCTTCTATCTATGTTTTGGTTAATGGATCTCCCTCAATTTTCTTCCAAAGTTCCAGAGGTTTAAGACAAGGAGATCCTATCTCTCCTATTTTATTCACTACCATGGCTAAAAGTCTTGGAAGAAATTTGAAAAGGCTGATAGATCAAAGATCCCTTGCTAGTCTTAAACCGTCCTCTAACAATTTGATCTGTTCTCATCAACAGCTTGTCGATGATACCATGCTCTTAGGAAAATCTACTGTTTCAGAGGGAAATAATTTGAAATCTCTGTTGGACGCATATGGGAGGGCATCTGGCCAGTTGATTAATAAACAAAAAATCTCTCTCTTTTTCTTTAATACTCCTGAACACAGACAAAATAAAATTTCCAGAATCCTTGGTTGCAGGGTGGAGTCTTTAACTACCACCTATCTAGGTTTACCTTTAAGCCTTAAACCTCCAGAGTCCTTTTAGATTTTGTTGGTTGAGAGGTTTGGTAAGAAGCTTGCTGGATGGAAAGGAGCTTTACTAAGTCAAGTAGGTAAATTACAACCCCTCAAAGCTACTCTTCAGAATATGTCGATTTATGCTTTAAGCCTCTTTAAAATCCCTACCAAGTTTGTGGATGCCATTGAAAAGATTCAAAAAAGATTTCTTTGGTTGGGTGTTGAAGAAAAAAAAGGTTTCATTTAATAGGGTGGGATCTGGTGTGTAGACCTAAAAAGGCTGGTGGTTTAGGTCTTAGAAAAATCAGAATGGTTAACAAGATACTTCTAGCTAAACAAATTTGGAGAATATTTTCATCCTCAGGGGAATGGACTGATATCCTGACAAGCAAATATTTGGAGAATAACATATCTCTTATTATTAAGATGGACTCTCATCTTCTACCCAGAGGCTCAACATGCTGGAATAATTTTATTACTGGAAGAAAATTTGTTGAAACATGAGTGGGTTAGCAAGTCAGGAGTGGAAACCAAACTAGATTTTGGGAGGATAAATGGTTGTTTAATGAGCCCCTTATCAAAATTGAACCTTTTTCTGGGTGGGATGAGATTTGCAAAGCTCTATTTGGTCTGCATGTTAAAGATTATTGGTTGAATGGAAAATGGGTGGATTTGTGTCTTGTTAGTTAGGCTCTTCCTCCGATTCATTCATCCTTATTGGTTGTCAGAATTTGCTATGATCAGTTGGAAGATCATCTTGTTTGATCAATGAACCCTCAGGTAATTATTATGTTTCATCCAGGTTCCTCCTCCCTTTTGGTCAAAGGCTTGGTTCAAACACCTAGTCCCTAAAGTCAACATCTTCTTCTAGATCCTTCTTCAAAATAAAGTGCTCACGGTTGATAACCTTTGCAAGCGTGGCCTTCAAATACCCAATAGATGTTATCTATGCAAGATGGAAGCTGAGTTAGTATGTCATTTGTTTCTTCATTGTCCTTTTGCTGCCTTGATTTGGGAAATATTCCTCTGTTACTGCCATTTATCATGGGTTTTCCCCTTGTCAATTGAAGACTTTTTTATACAATGGAAAGCCCCAACACACAATCCTGCTCTTGAGAAACTGTGGAATTTTTCTTTCCCTCATGTTGCTTGGGGTCCATGGAAGGAACGAAATAATAGAATTTACAGAGATAAAGAATCTTCGGTGGCCATTGTGTTTGAAAAAATAATCAGATTATTGAAAGACAATTTCAATACTATCCCCCAGAAGTTTGGTAATACTGAGAAAGTGGCTTGTTCGTCCTATGATCTCATGATAGCTAAGGAATGGAATATTAATCTTGATGTTTCTTGTGTCCCTAAACATGCTAAGAAGGATAGGGAGGGTGTCTATTGGACTTTTCCACCTAATGGTTGGATCAAAGCCAACTTTGATGGGGTGGCTAAAGGTAATCCTGGGGCGATGGGTTGCGGCGGATTCATAAGGGATTCTTTTGGAAATTTCCTCAGTGCGACTGCCACTCCCCTTGGTTATGAAACCAGCCATCTTGTTGAGGCTACTGGAGCTTTTCATGTTATTAATTTGGCTCATAGTTTGAATTTTAAAAACCTTTGGCTTGAAGAGGACTCAAAAAATATAATTGAATGTCTTTTAGGTAGGTCGCCCCCTCATAGACCATAAAGTATTGGATTGATGAGGCTATTTCAATTTTAGCTAAGTTTGATAATATAAAGATTTCACACGCTTATAGAGAAGCCAATGCTGTGGTGGACTTTTTTGTGAATGAAGGGGTTAAAAGTAAATGACAGTGCACTTGGTTGAATATTAGTGATTTCAGTGCTAATGTCCGTTCTTTATTGAACTATGATGCGTCACATGGGAAAGATGTGTTTCATCTCATTAATGATGATAGAACGGGGCAAATACATCACTATCATTAGATTGCATGGGACCGAGCCAATTTACTTATCATGTAAGTTTGTTTGGCATGCTTTGTGGGCTCACTGGTTTGGCGGGACCATTTCGAGTCAAAATTTCTTCTCTGTCTACTTTACTGTGCTTCTTAAATTGGGAGGAGAAAGAAAAAGAGTTGAGCCGGACAGCTTTGAGATGCACACAAGAAACACTAAAGTGTGGAACAAAGTCAAAAGTGAGGGTTTATTCCCTTTTCTAGAAAAACTCCATGGGTCTAATCAGGAAGCTACAAAGCATTTTGAGAGGAATTGGGAAAATGGGGAATTAGCCCTTTTTGGTAGGAAAGTCCAGCTCGACGAAAATCTTATAGCTGAAGTGACTCGCATGTCCATAGAAGGACACAAATTTTTTAGGGACAGGGTTTTCTCTAATGAAGTTGTGGTTAGATTTCCAAAGAAAGATAAGGAAAGATTGAAACTGGTGAAAATTTCTAACAATTTCTTTGAGGTTGACACCATCAAAGCTCTCTAGAGAAAAGTGCTTTACGTCATCATGGATTATATTACTCTGGCTGGTCATTTCACTAGGGCCTACGGCTATCACTTTGCCTTGCTCAACCATTTTCGCTATAAGGTCAGGGTTTCTCTTCCCCACTATATTCTCTGTTCCTTAAGAAAGAGTTTGGATGACCATTAAAAAAACCCAAAAAGATATCCTATTTCGCATACTAGTTTGATTAGGTTAATCGTTGAGCATTTTCAAAATATGTCGGGCCCTGCTAAGTTGGTTGCTTCCCTGGAGTGCGAGGAGGATGACACTGAACCTAGTTGTTCGGCGAATTTTCCCAATTTGAGCCCGGTGAGGATGGTCCTGAGTCTGCCCTCTGTTTAGACTGGCAAGAAAACTTTAACCCATAATCCCCAGTCTGTTAAAGCCTGCCCTGCGTCTAAGCCTGGAAGCTCTACTATGAAAAACCTTGTCTCTTATTCTGTAGACTCTCTTGAGTCTGAGGATTCTAGCGCTAACAATAATTCCTCCTCTGTTGTCTCGTCATCGGATAAAGATGTTAGAATTGGATCCCCTAGAGCCTCCGACCCTACAAAAAATTGCTTCAATCTTGATAGGGAACCCTTTGCTGACTTTCTGGGTATTGACAAGATTAATGCGATGGACCATTTCAGAATGTCGAAATGGGTCTTTCATGAAATCAATGATCTGAAAAATAAAAAATTGGGCCCTCCAGAGTAAACTAGAAGAAATGAGAGATAAGGTTTCTGCATTAAGCAAGAAGAATGAAGAGTGTAAAGATCACAGTGCCAGTAAAGAGATCTAGGACAATGTGGGCAAGAAAAGAATAATTGAAATAGATTTGGAAAAAATGAAAAATACTGTAAAGATAATTGTTGAACAGAACAATAGGATGGCAAGACATAATGCTATCATTATCAATGCTATGATTGAAAAATTGGACAAAGCTCAATAGGGGTCCTTGGTGGTTGACTTGGAAGAGGTGAAAGATAAAAACCAGGAAGAGGACATTGGGATTTCTAAGAGAACCAGGGCTAATCTAAAAGTAAGGTACCTCCAACGCCATAGATGATTCAAACATTCAAGAAAGGGGTTTAGGATATATGCAGGACTTGGAGGCAGAGATTGAGTCTGTTCTGAAGACTCTAGGTTAGTTGCTGCTGATTTTTTGGCTTATGTCCCGGCTGGGTTTTTGATTGACCTTCCTAATCTTTTGTGATTAGCTGCCACTTTTTCTGGTATTTTCCTTTTTAGCAGCCTATTTTTTCCGCTAGACTTTTTTGTCCTCTTTCTTTTGTTGTAAACTTGGTGGTTTCGAGTCCCTGTAAAACCCATTTTTTCCTTTATCAAAAACATCACACAAATGTACACTAGTCCAATATACAACACATCTAGTACAAAAATGCTAGTAATGTTCAATTTGAATTTTAAGATTTAAAAATTTGAGGTTGAAATTCTTACATACAAAAATGGTTTGAGTTATTTGTACACTTGTGAATCTAAACCATGATGTTCAATAGAAGACCTAAAAATTAAATTTATATTCTAATGATGAATGAAGATAGGTACAAACTCTTATAATATAATGAGTTTATTTTTATAAAAAGATATTCATTCATAAGACTTTTATTACATAAAAGCCACTCAAACTAAAATTATCTCAAAAATTTTAATAAAATAAATAAATAATATATGTTTTTTTACCTTTTTCAAAATTGAAGAGATAATCCCATGCACGTTTATAATATTTTGGCCATTTGTAACGGTGGACTAATTAAACAAATAATAATCATCCACAATATTATGGATGGACAAATTTGATTTTCTTATAGCTATTTTAATAACTAAGCATATTAAAAATGATTTGAAATAAAAACTTTGAATGAGTTTTTGGACCGACTGCTAGATGGTATATTGCAGCCTGGACTAATTGGATGTCGATTAGTTAGTCGCAGTTAAATATAATGTGTAACTTCCTAACAAAGTTTTATTTTGTTCATCCGTCCCATTTGGAATTATCAATCAAGCGAACAGTAATAGATGCCCGAGGCACCTTATCAGTCTTGGCTTGTGGGACGGCACTAAAAGGCAAACGGCTACGACCAGAAAACGCATGATCCAGCCGGCAAAAGATGTTCTGTCCATTTTCTCTTGTCCATAAGGTTTCTGGTCTTACTATCCTTCCATGTTACTTCTGTGCCGGCCATCTAGGACCCTGTGTTGTCTATATATTGACAGAAGCTTATAGCAGCTTCAGTTAACTTCATCCAATCTCTTGCTTTCTTTGCTGGAAGTCTCTGAGCATACTAATTTGATTGGAAATTCAAAAGTGGATACTGCAAAGAGTAAGGGTCTAAATTACTAGAAATGGAGGCATTTGGTGGTTTGAAAAAAGTAGCCGCAATAATTTTTGTTGTGGTTGTGGTGGGAGTGATGGTGGAAGGTGCAGATCCTGATCTGCTTACAGATTTCGACCTTTCTAGTGGGGCAACGATTGACGAGAACTTCTTCACGTTTCAAGGGTTCAGGGGAGTTGGTTCTAATTCCACGGTCAGCGGGAGCTTTAAAATTAGCAGAGCGAGTCAGCAAGAATTTCCAGGACTGAAGGGGCTGGGAGTGTCGTACGCATTCTTCGAATTTGGGGCGAACAGTGTTGTTCCTCCTCACTTTCATCCCCGGGCAAGTGAGGTGCATCTTGTGTTAGAGGGATCACTGACTGTGGCTTTTGTAGACACCACCAACAAGCTGTTCAACCAGACTCTATATGCGGGGGACATGTTTGTTTTCCCAAAGGGCATGATCCACTACCAGATCAATCTTGACCCCTACAAACCTGTTCTCGCCATCTCTGCATTTGGCAGCGCCAATCCGGGGACTGTCCTGCTGCCTTCCACTCTCTTCGGCTCTGGAATTGCTGACCTCGTTCTCCAAAAGTCTTTCAAAATCTCACCTGAAACCTTGTCCATGCTCAGGGCTCCCTTCCTCTAGTAGATTGCTTTTGCCACGTCCTAACTTATATTCATTCCATGTCTTTCTTTTATAATCGCATTCGTCCTCCATTTTAATTGTTCACCGTATTTTCCCTTTCCTTGTTCTACATTAATCATTACTGCTTTACTCATCTGGAGTTCTGTGATTTTGTTTATTGTTTCTAATCATCTATTTGATTATAAATAAAACTATGTGACATAATTTATCACAATGGCATTATGAGATTTATTTTATTTCTTATTTAATGTGGTGAAATGGAAAATGACACCACCTTTATGTATAATCTTTTAGGTTGTGAACGTTTTCTATCTCTTCTATATTTACACCAAAGGTGTTTCTTATATGAAGCGAAGGATGCAAGACGGTTGAGATTTTCTAAAATATTAAAAAATATAATATATAATTAGAGAAAAAACAATTGCATTCAGTTTTAAATTGACAAAACATAAGATAAGAATTGTTTTTTTCTTTTAAACTTTTTAAAGAAATAATAATTTTTTAATAAATATATATATTTCAAATAATAATATTAATATAAAAATTAGAATTTTACTTTTAAAACTTTTAATATAATTTATAACCTCGCCATAAAAAATTAAAATTTAAAGAAAAAAACCAAAACATTAAAGTGTGAGGGAAAATAGAATCTAGACATTATAGTTCAATATTCACTGCAAAAAATGTTAATGGAAAAAATAAAAACTCTTTATATTTTAAAAGCTTCGATATTCTAACTCTTTCACTGTGTTGACAAATTTGGTAGCATAGGATAGACCGCTAGGAGGGACTAGAAGAATAATAATATTGGCTACACTTTCTCAGACACACAATCGATTCCACAAAGCTTTTGGATAAAACATGAACAATAATATCGCTACTATCAATTGGCTCTCTAATGTCACTACTTTCGTCATCCTCGCTGCATGTGTATACACGAAGTGACCTGCGTAGGTATTTGTACTTATAATCCATCAATGTTTCCCTTGCATCTGCTATGTGATAAACAAAGAAGACATTAAACTTCTTTTGCACCAACCCTCTTAATCCAACGCTTTTGCAAAACTTAAAATCATTTTGCTCACTACTTTATCATGAGATAAAATTTCAAACAATTGAGCAGAAAAAAATATTCTTTCAATGTTCTTGTACACCAATTTAAATGCATCTATAAATGATCTTTTACTTGTTTAACTCCCTAACTTGGGCCAACTCGACAACCCGATCATGAAAGAGATCTGTCGAATATGGAAGGCGAACTAAAAACCTGAATACATGAAGATTGTGTAAATTACCCACCACATAAGGAAGGCTCTGTAAACTTGAACAGTCAAGTATGAACAAATGTTGGAGTTGTGCCAAGTTGCATATTGTGTTGGGAACACTCCTTAGCCCTGTATATTATATCAAGTGCAACACTTCTAGTTGAGCTAAATTACCTAGTGTGCTGGGAAGGCTTCTTAGACTTGTACAATATTTCAACTCCAACCTTTTTAGCTCCATCAAGTTGCCCACAGTATGAGGAAGGATTGTTAAACTGGTACAACCGTACAAATATAACCTCTTCAATTGCGACAAGTTATCAAGTGTGTTTGGAAGTGTTGTGAGAGCTACACAATCGTGCGAACTCAAGCACTGGATGTTCACCAAGCTGTCAAGTTTTTTTGGGATTCTTGTAAGGCTTGCACACTGCTCTACACTTAAGATCTTGATGTGGGACCAATTGCTATCCAGCTCAAATCTATTTCCTAATATTAACCATGTATTACTTAATTCACAATTTCTAATTTTTATCCATAACAAATTTGGAGCTAAGTTTCTAATGTTGCCCACTAATTTTGTATTTTGTACAACTAGGTAGCATAGGGAAGGCATTCTATGCAAGCTAATGGGCTCTTTTCACAAACAAGCATATTCCACTCCCTCTACTCTATCTCTGCTCAAAGCTCTATATGCACCCATAGGCAGCCACAATTGACTATTATTATCAGCCTAGTCTTGAATTCCTCTTCTCATTCCCCACTATTGGAATTTATTTCTCCTGAGCTTGCTCTTACATCAGCCCCCTATTTCACCTACCCGTCAGGAGCTCTTTCCTCCAATGACAGTTTTTTGGATCTTCATCCCTGCAGCTTCTGACAACTCCAGAAGTTAATACTGGTAGAAATTTTTGAATTCTAGAATTTATTGCAGTAGATAATTTTAAATTTTGAGAGGGAATGTTAAAGAGACAAAAAGAATTGAAGGCAGTTAGTTCTGTCAGTTGGAGAAGACTCGGTTTTTGTAGCAACAATCTAAGAATAGAATGTTTTTGTTCTTTGTGTGATTTAGAGAACCCTATACATAGCAACAATTATATTTTGTTTGTTTTTTGATTGAGCAGTGATTGCTCTTGAAGAGCTCTGTGTAGCTCCTAGCAGTGAGCTCCTAGCAGCTCTTGAAGTTGTCTATTTTGGTTGAGCAGCTCATGAAGCTCCCAGTAGATTGTAGTTTGTAACTTAAAGTTTTTTTTTAGAAGTTTTTGTTTAGTCTTTTATGTATTTCCATTTCCAACTTATTGAATACAAAGGAAAGTTGCATGTATCCTTGTGCTTCCGCATTTTGATTTGGATATTTCCAATTTGGCTAGAAAATAGAGTAGCAACTTTGTGCTTTCATTTTATTTTGAAATTTTCTTACATGGTATCAGAGCCATAGGCCCCATTTCTTCGTGAGTTAGGGCATTTTTTTTTTTGGGTATTAAGTTTCTTATGCATGAGACATGACTAGAAATGAAGGGAAGAGTTGGAAGTAACCACTGTTCTTTAATGGAAAGAACTAAGATGTTTGGGAAAAGAAGATGAAGACCATAATGGTCGCCAATGATTTGTGGAAGTTTGTGGTCAATGGGTTCAATGATGTAACTGATCCTGCAACATATGCAGTTCTCACAAACCACCAGAAGACCCAACTGAAGGAGTTGAGGAGGAAAGATGCTAAGGCTTTGAGTTTAATAGAAGTAGCCTTGATAGAGGCTATTTTTCCTAGAATAGTAGTAGCTAACTATGCAAAGGAATCTTGGAAAATCCTCCAGACCAACTATAAAGGGATTGACAAGGTCAGATTGGTGAAGCTCCAAATGCTTCAAAGAGAGTTTGAGACTCTTGAAATGAAAGACAATGAGTCCATCTTAGTTTTTCACACAAGACTCTCGGGCTTGATAAAGTAGTTGATAGTGAATGCTGAAGTCATGGATGATCAGAGGATTGTGGAGAAAATCCTCAGGAGCTTACCCACAAAGTTTTATGCAGTGTTGATTTCCATTGAAGAGGCAAAGGATCTCACAACATTGTCCGTTGATGAGCTTATGGGTTCTTTGCAAACCCATGAGCATCACCTAAATAGGTATGCTACTTCTTCCCAAGAGCAAGCTTTTAAAGCTCAGTCAAATGCAAGAGGAAGGGGGAGAAGAGATAATGGTGGAAGGAGCTCAAGAGGTAGAGGTCATGGCAACTACAGACAAAGAAATGTTGGAGGAGATAGCTCAACACGAGCAAACAACAAAGAGGGAGTGAGCAGCTCTTAGACTAGCTCTCAAGGAGGCAAGAAGAACAAAAGTTCAAATCAAAAGAATGACAAGAGCAATGTTGAATGCTACTATTGTCATAAATTTGGCCATTATTGAAGTGAATGCTAGACAAAGTAGCATGATCAGTCAAAACAAAATGCAAATGTGGCTGAAGGCAATCAGTCCAAAACCTTCATCATGTGCAACATTAGTGTAGAAGGTAGCCCTGAAGTTTGGTATTTGGACAACGGTTGCAACAACCACATGAGTGGTAATGAAAGTTATTTTCTTTCATTGATAAAAATGTTAAGTCTGAGATTAGAATGGGGAACAATGGATTAGTTCCAGTTGTGGGAAGAGAATCTATTATGATCCATACCAAGCAAGGTGAGAAGAAGGAGATACATAATGTATTTCTTGCTCCTGGGTTAAAGCATAACCTCATGAGTGTTGGACAGCTGATCCAAAATAGTTATAAAGTGTTGATAGAGAAGGGTCAATGCATTATTTATGACAAGAATGAGAAGATGAAGGTGTTTGTAGTAGTTCAAATGACAAAGAACCAGTTGTTCCCTTTGAAGATTGAGACGTGTTTCTCATCTCAGTCTATTACTGTGCCTCTCATGAATGGAAAATGCATAGCAGTACATCAAGTAGCCCTCAACAACACCATTGAAGACCCCTCAAAGCTATGGCATCTTAGCTATGGACATTTAGGCTATGTTGGTTTAAGTCTTTTGTCCAAGAAAAAAATGATTGATGGTTTGCTAAGAATAGTAGAGCCTAATGTTAAGTGTAAGGCTTGCATTTTGGGCAAGCAACATAGGCATCTCTTTCAATCGGGCAACTCTACAAGGGAAAGAGCACCATTGGAGTTGGTGCACAGAGATTTGGTAGGCCATATGCAAATCATTTCTATTGGTAAAATTAGATTTTTTATGACCTTTATTGATGATTACAGCCGTAAGACATAGATCTATTTTTTGCAACATAAATATGAAGCTTTTGATAAGTTTTTGTTGTTTAAGGCCCAGGCTAAAAAGGAGAGTGGACATCTTATCAAGGTCCTAAGGTCAGATCGAGGAGAGTATACCACCAATCAATTTGTAAATTTTTCCAAGCAAAATGGCATAAAAAAGGAGCTAACAACTAGTTATACTCTACAACAAATGGAGTGGCTGAGAGAAATAATAGGACCATTATGGAGATGGCAAGGAGCATGATGAAAGCAAAGGGACTCCCAATTGAATATTAGGGAGAGGTTGTAGCAATAGTTGTATATCTAATAAATAGAAGTCCAACAAAGTCGATCTGTGACAAAATCCCCCAAGAGGCATGGAAAAAACACAAGTGGATAGTTGAGCACTTGAGAGTGTTCGGGTGTGTAGCATATGCTCACATGACTAAAGAAAAAAGGCAAAAATTGGATGACAAGGGTGAGAAGTGTATTTTTATGGGCTACAGTGAGGATTCCAAAGCCTATAGGTTGTATAATCTGGTCACCAAGAAAATGTCATCAACAAAGATGTGGAGTTCTTAGAAGAAGATTCATGGGACAGTTTGACAGCTCCTGATAGCTCTCGACCACTCCTGACAACTTCTGAAGAAGAAGCAGAAATAGAACAAGAAGTTCAACAAGAAGAGCTAGCAGTCGCTCCTGAAAGCATCAGACGAGCTCCTGAAAGCTCCCAAAAGCTCCTGAAAGCTTGTGAAGTGAGCAAACATAAAGGCAAGCAACCAAAGACAACCAGAAGATTGGCTCCTGAAAGCTCCGGAAGAGCTCCTGAAGGCTCTGAAAGAGCTCCTGAGAGCTCCCGACAACTCCTAAACTAGCCTATTCAGCAAAGTAGCAATAGTAGCAAAAGTTCAGACCCCACTCTCACCTCCCTAGTCCCAAAGAAGACCAAGAGTCTAAGGGAGATCTACCAAAAGGAAAGGTATGATGAAGAATTTGACGAGAGTGAGAATTTTGCATTTTTTTCTCATAGTTATCTGATTTATTTTGAGGATGTTGTGAAAGAGGAAAAATGGTGTGAGGCCATGGATGAGGAGATAGATGCAATAGAGAGGAACAATACATGGGAGTTAACTGATTTTCCTCCCAATAAGAAAGTTATTGGTGTGAAATGGGTCTACAAGACCAAGTGCAGTGCCGAAGGAAGGATAGAGAGGAATAAGGCAAGGTTAGTTGTCAAGGGGTACAAATAGTAGTTTGGGAGAGATTATAATGAGACATTTTCCCCTGTTGTAAGGATGGAAATTATGTGGGTAGTCATAGCAATTACATCACAACACAAGTGGAAGGTGTTTCAAATGGATGCGAAGTTCGCCTTCCTAAATGGAGTGTTGAAAGAGGAAGTTTATATGGAGAAACCATTCAGATATGAAGTTCTGGGTCAAGAACACAAGGTATATAGGCTGAAGAAAGCTCTTTATGGGATGAAGCAAGCTGCACAGGCATGGTACAATAAGATTGACTCATATTTGATGAGCAATGGCTTTAGCAAAAGTAATGGTCAGCTGACTCTTTACATCAAGGCAACAAATGGTAAGATTTTGATTGTTGTCTTGTATGTTGATTATTTAGATTTCACTGGGGATGATGATTTCCTCATTGTTGATTTTAAAGAGGCCATGAAAAGAGAGTTTGAAATGATAGATTTAAGTCTCTTAAGATATTTTCTAGGCATAAAAGTAAAAAAAATGCATGATGGTATATTTATCTCTCAAGAAAAATATGCAAATGAGATCTTGAAGAGATTTAGGATGCTTGAAAGAAAGTCTACCCCAACACCAATGACCATAGGTCTAAAGTCGAGCAAGGAAGATTGTAGCAACAATGTGGATCTGACCATGTTTAAAAGTTTGGTTGGAAGTTTGATATATTTAATTGCAACTAGGCCTGATATAATGCATAGTGCGAGTCTTATTTCCATATTTAGGGAGACTCCAAGGGACACCCATTGGAAAGAAGGTAAAAGAATCCTAAGATATGTGAATGGCACCAAAGGATATGGTATTTTGTACACAACAACAAATGATTTTGAGCTAGTTGGATACACAGATAGTGATTGGGAAGGAAGCTTGGATGATAGAAAGAGCACATTAGGCTATATGTTTCACTTGGGTTTGGGAGTCATTTCATGGGCTTCCAAGAAATAACCCATAGTTCCCCTATCTACAGCAAAGGATGAGTATATAGCAGCAAACATAGTAGCATGTCAAGCTATTTGGCTGAGAATAATCTTGGCAGATTTGGGAGAAGAACAAGAGAATGGAACAAAAATCTTCTGTGACAATGTTTCATCCATAGTTTTGATGAAAAATCATGTGTTTCATGGAAAAAGCAAGCACATTGAAATCAGGTATCATTTTATCAGAGTTAGTTAAAACTGGTGAAATTAAAATGACATTTTGCAGGTTTGAGCAACAACTAGCAGACATATTCACCAGGCCTTTGAGCAAGGAAAATTTTGAGCACCTAAGGAGAAGATTGGGCGTTGTTGATTTGGATTAGGTTTGTTCTTTCATTAGCTCAGGACAAAGGGGGAGTGTTAGAATTTATTTCTCCTGAGCTTACTCTCACACCAACCCCTACTTCATCTACCTGTCAAGAGCTCTTTCCTCCAATGACAATTTTTGGGATCTTCATCCCTACAACTCCTAATAGCTTCAAAAGTTAATGCTGGTAGGAATTTTTGAATTCTAGAATTTACTATGGTAGGTAATTTTAAATTTTGAGAGGGAATGTTGAAGAGACAAAAGAATTGAAGGTAGTTAGTTTTGTCAGTTGGAGAAGACTCAAATTTTGCAGTAGTAGTCTGATAAGAGAATGTTTTTGTTCTCTATGTGATTCAAAGAACCCTATACACAACAATAGTTGTATTTTTTTTGTTTTGTGATTGAGCAATGATTTCTCTTGAAGAGCTCTATGTAGCTCCTGGCAGCGAGCTCCGAGCAGCTCCTAAAGTTGTGTGTTTTGGTTGAGTAGCTCATGAAGCTCCTAACAGATTGTAGTTTGTAACTTAGAGTTTTTTTTTTAGAAGTTCATGTTTAGTCTTTTATGTATTTCCATTTTTAGATTATTGAATACAAAATAAAGTTGCATGTCTCCTTGTGCTTCCACATTTTGATTTGGGTATTTCTAGTTTGGCTAGAAAACAGAGCAACAACTCTGTGCTTTCATTTTATTTTGAAAATTTCTGACACCCACAAAAGGTCATGCATATCGAGGTGATCTTGAGAGCCACTATAATTTATAAGCATATTCTACAAAATATTCTTAAGGGTTGTTTTAACTTTGTATAGGTGTAAAACTTCCTAGTAGGTAACATGGTCATTTTCCTTTCACCACCAAAGTAACAAGCTATATCTAGAAATATTTCCTTCTTGACATGGCTAAATCCATTAAAACTGATTTGAAGGATTCTGGATATTTATTGATTCTCCCTAATGTTATGGAGAGCTTCTTCCCAACATTGAATGTCCTTGGGCTCCTTCTTATCAAACAAATATGCTCCAATAACTTGTACTAAAAGAGGATGCCCCTGGCAGGCTCTTGTAATTCTTGCATAAAGCTCTTGTTAGGGGGTCTGTAGAAATTCCCTCGACAAAGTATGCCAGCTAAACTACTAGGCTCAAATCAATCCCCATTCACCACATCCAAGTGGATCCCATCATTCACATCATCCAATATGACAAGGGTACAAAATCCTCACAATAGGCTTCTCATCAATAGGTTTTTCATTAGGGCTTTTCCCTCAGCAACACTTGAAACTTGTCCATTGTAATTTACAAGTCCTTTTAGAATTTCCCATTACAAGTCCACGAGGGTAGTATATTTCTGTGCAAAGCAATAATCATCGTACCTAGCATAACTTGTATAATAAATTCTATTATAAACAGGTTTGGCCAAGGTGGTTTTCCTGAAACCACCTATAGCACTAACTCCCACTCTCGTTGTCTTATGCAACAAACTAAGATCTAATCTATTGAGTAGGACACACATATCCATTTGGATTCCCACAAGATGCATAGGGACATCCGGTGGAGTAATCTTAAAGGTATTCAACACATCTTTCACAACTCCTTTTACTAGTCTTCCTTCATACGTGCAAATCACTTTCCATGTATTACACCTTAAAATTCAAATTTAAAGTTGTGACTAATTATCTGGTACATTAAATTCCACAAATACAGTTAGTTTATAGTATTCAAGGGTTGCAACTATCTTTTGTATTTATAAAAGAAAAATGAAAAACTTATATATATCAATATGATTATAGCATAATATTGACCATTCACAATCACAATCTTGTCACTAAATTTAAAAATATTGTAAATATGATATGACATTTGTTATATAGATTTAAGGAAAGTCAGTCAAGCAAGATACAGAGTAATGAAAATATCCAAATCCCTTATGCATGTGGTTGCTACTAGTCACTAATCAAATGGTAGTGATACTTAAGTCTTAAATTTTTTGGTTGCACTAAATTCTTAACCAATACAATAAATATCATAATCTATACAAAGAAGTAAAAAAAGAAAAAAATGATGAACTGCTTCTGAACAATTTGCATATTTAAATGTTTTCACTTAATCTACAAATGGCTAATCTATGTATAAAAGAATTTTACATTTTTGTTAAAATCTCATGAAAAGGAAACTTATGTGACCAGTATAATTAAACCATAAATTTTCCCCATAAAACAAAATAATTGGGTTGATTACAAGTATTACTAGTTAATTAAATTATTTTCCCACTAAACATATGGATAATAATTTATCACAGATATTTAAATTAAAAATATATATGTACTCAAAATAGTTTGCTTACAATTTTTATACATATTTATACAAGTTATGTATTCTTCATTAAAATTTCATAGAAAACTAAAACAAAAAAAATTGGTTTTCAAATGTAATATCTCATCATGCTCAATTTTCAGAAAGGGAAAGATAAAATTATGAAGAGTTTATAACTAAATGACAGTGATAATATTTATTATTCATGATAATATTTATGGTCCCTAGATGTTAATCTATGTTCGGTGGATTTCTAAAATGAGGAATAGAGGGCCCAAGGGCTTGTATTTAGGGATGGACTTCTTCAAACAGTAGCAAGATAGTGATTAAACAAGATTTCAATTTTGTTTCTGACAACACCAAGTTCTTACTATCATTTAAAATTGGGAGTGACTTGGAATGAGGCTTAAATGCTTATTTATAATTTTTTTGTTTTGGGTGGGGCCCTTAAACTATTAGGGGTAAGGTTTGTGTCATCATATCAAAAACACTTTTTGATTTTTTAAAAAATATTTGAATTTTTCATTTTTCTATTATTGGGATGCTTGGAAGTCCTAAGAATAGTCGAGAGATTCTGATGAGTGCTCTATATGTTTCGAGGATGTGGAAAATACATTCCATTCATCAATTGGTGAGCCAAAGGGGCTCTATAATGAATGGTTCATAACACACATTATTTATTTAAGGTTTTGTAAAAGGGGTAGTAAGCTAAGTGATCTTAATGTTGGGGTAAACTCCATGGTTAAGAACACTTGATTTGAAGTAGTACTAGTATGGGTGACCTCCTAGGATGGCACAATGCTTCACTTCTATGAGCATCAGCTAGAAGCAATGATTTTTGAGTGGACCATTCATACTCATGAGAAATGGTTTCATGTCAACTACTACTCATGAAACATATGTTAATGAGTTTGAAATGAAAATCAGAGAGTTGAATCATGATAGACATATCATAATTTGACATGTTGTGGAAAATACATCCTACTTATCAATTGATGAGCTAAAGGAGCTCTATATTGAATGATTCATAAGGCACAACACTTGGTAAATGTTTTGCAAATGGGGTAGCAAGCTAAGTGGGCTGAACCTTTGAGGAAACTCCATGGTTAAGTGTGCTTCAGTTGGAGTAATATTGGGATGGGTGGCCCCCTAGGAAGGCCCAATGCTTCACCTATGTGAATATCACCTAGATGTAATTTTTGTTGAGTGGACCATTCATACTTATGAGAGAAGGATTCATGTGAAACACTACTCATGAAATATGGGTGAATGAGTTTTACTTGAAAACTACATAGTTGAATCTTGATAAAAATATCATAATTTAGTATATTGTGGAAAATACCTCCTACTTATCAACTATTTGATATTTGAAAAATAATTGAGAATGTTATCTTGACTTTCAATAAGAGAAAAGAGTACCATTAAAAATAAAGGGGTCTATAATGATCTTGAATTAGACTTGTGTTTATAGATAAATAAGAGTTTAAAATATTAACTTGATTAACAATTTCAATCTAATGTTTAGGATTACAATATGACATATATGCTTTTGATTGAGAATAATAATCAAATGTTTTACAAAATCATGGTAATGAAGCAAACTTGTAGCCTTGACTTCAAATTTACAATATGATAGAATACAATAACACATTTTTTATTTGAGAAGGGTTTCTAGCCTTTTGGTTTTATATTTACCATTTAAGGATTAATGTCATATTTATGTTAAATTGATTAGACTTAGAATGAAAGGGCCAATACCCATTACAAAACAACCATTAAGGAAAATAGGTGGCTCACAAGAAGTGAAATGCCCAAAAAAGTAAAGAAAAAACTTAAAACTTACAACATAAATAGTTTGACCAATAAACCATAAGAAAGACATCACCAAAAAAGACTAGCACATGACTAAATAGCACCTACAAGTCTCCCAACAACTTGAGACCACTTATCTCCTTCAACTCCTTAGCCAGGAAGTGGAGGTTCTCCTCAAAAGATAGATGACCTTTCTACACAGTCTGAGTATCCAACACAACATCCAGATCTGAGCTATCCACCGCCTTCCATTTCTTCCTCTTGTGACCATCACCACACCCTTCCTCAGCCACCTATTTTCCTTGGCCCTTCCTAATCTCTTGTTGGAAGAGTTGAATGGTGAGAGAAGTTTTCTTCATGGTCACCTTATTGTAATCAATTATGACCTAGAGGCACTAAGTGCTTTTTTCTAGATTCATGTGAATGGCTTCAATCTCCATCTATAAATTTTTTTCGTCATCCTTCGTGCCAACAATATCATGTAGTTGTTTCAACTCCTTATCCCATTCAGCCCAATGCTCAAATGACTTATCCAAAGAGGCTATCATTTCCCACTGGCCTTTTTCCTCCACCTCCACCAGCCAAGCAACCTATTGCAACAACACCTTATTCTCCAGAATTTGAATTCTCTCTTTAGCAATAACCAATAGACGTAGGATCCATTTAAGGATGTCATTTTGGACATTAACCATCTCCAAAATTTCATTAATTTTGGTAAAGAGGGTGTCACTAGGAACATAAGTATCAAAAGAAACCTTGGGTTCAACATGAGTTCCCTCCAAATTAATGTAGAAATTGGGGTAATTTTGATGGCTAGGGTTAATAATAGGGGCATTGTTGGGGACATCAGAGACCTCCACATGAGTAGGTTAATGCATGCGAGAATTGGTAGGGGTGGGATTCCATGACTTGTCATCCAAGTTTTCTGACTCACTAGACCTAGAAGTAGAAATAGGAGTTGGTTCAAATAGGGGAGCAACTTTTATGGGGTTTGAAGGTGTTTCATCGTTAGCACGGGTGTTAGTGCGGGTGCAAGTGAAATGGCGAGCAGTAGGAGGGGTTTATTCTAGGGTGATGGAGGGAAATGGATTCACCATGTAGTCACGAATATCCAAGGTATCTTTTTGACAGTCGCAAGGGAGGGTAACATAGCTACCTGGTACTAGAGAAGATAAAATATGAGGCCCTAGTGAATGGGTAAATTTCTGCTTTTACCCTCGACATTTTTAGTAGTTTTGTTTAATAGAAAAAGTAGGATTTACCACCATGAACGAACAAGATGATAAACCAATAGGTCTTTTTCATATTAAAAAATTCAATTATGAGAGCCAAAATATGCAAATAACAATCAAGAAATTACACTAAATATTATAGCAACTATGAGGAATGTCTTTAGAGTATGAAAAGATGTGTACATGTCTAGGAAGTTGTTTTTGATCTATAGAGAACTCATTCGCCTTTAGGGGTGAATGGGTCAGTTTAGGGTTTTAGAAAATTGATTTTAGGATCCTATACTTTGATTTCTGCACTCTTGAAATTCCTGTTATCAAGTTCTAGAATGCAATATTTAGTTTTGTAGGGCTCTTTTTGTGATCTTGCACTTTGAATGACAACTTTGCAACTTTGATAGTTTTGATAACTTTGATATTATTTCTCTTCAACATGTAAATCTGTAATCACACACTCAAGGATAGAAAACTTGTTGATTTGTTAGTGAATGGGGGTTTGCCTCAGTCAAACCCCTTGTAGGTAATTATACCAAATGACGAAATAAAAATTGAACATGAACATGAAATGATTCAATTAGAACCTTGACATGATGATATGATCTTTAAATTGCTACAATAAACATTGGAATTTTTCCTTGAAATTCCTTATGAATGCTCTTGAATTTCTCTAATACTCTTTCTTTTTTATCTCATGAAGTCACACAAAATTTCTATGAGAAAAAATGTGAATTAACCCCTTATTTATACTAAATTAGGAGATTAACCCCGAAATTCAAAGAACTAAGGTTGACACTACATCTAGAAAGAAAGATAATTAAATTCCCACCAAAATGAAATTCAAAAATTAGGGTCTCATTAAGGGAGGACCTATTCACCACCAAAGGTAAATGGGTCCTGGCTAAGTTTCCAGGACCAAGCTTTCGAGAGCTGAAAGAAGGTTAAAATCCCATTCTAGATCAACTGAGTAAAGGGAGGTCCTATTAAGGGAGGACCCATTTTCCATTAAGGGAGAATGGGTCCTGGCTCAACTTACTAGGACCAAATTTTTCCCAATGAAATAATTTCATATTTAATTTATGATTGTTGGCAAAGATCCTCGAGAGGTGTCAAAATTAAGGCCTAAGTTTGAATCAAAAGGGGGTTAGTAAATCCACTTAACCACAATGAATTAGGACCACCTAGATAAATGTGAAATTTCTTTAAAACACTTTACAACACTTAACCAAGGTATACATTATGCATATTTTATTTAGAGAGGGGCCCATAAGGCTTAATTAAGCAAATAAGTCTTAGAAAAGTATGAAACTGTGTTACAACACTTTACAACACCTTTGCAAAGGAAAAAATAAAGCATGATTTAGTCAAATAAAGGTCCCAAAATGATGTGAATGTGTACATGACATTACAACACCACTCCAAGACACCATTAGTCCTGTTTTAATGTCAATTATCCAAGCAAGCAAGGGAAAAGGAAAAGTTTTCCATTACTACATTTTTCCCCCACTTTAGTGAGAGGATGACCCCATGTCAAACTCACACTAAAGTAGACATCCAAGACACTTAAGTATGAATCAATTAAAAAGATACATGATCATACCCCATCAAAGGCTGGCCAAGAAGAATAAACAAAAATAAAGGATCAAGCATAACTGATTCAACACAATGAGGTGGTGGCTATTTGTCCATAAAATACGCTACTCACTCTAGGGCCACAAAACTTCAGGTTATCTATGGGGTGAGTTTTTCCCAAAATATGTATGGTCACTTTGGGGTAGTGGAACCTCAGTCTATCCACTAGTTGAGTTATCCCAAAGAGGTGGAAAATGAGAGAATCATATTAGCCTCTCATACCATACTAAATTCATCCTCCTAACAACTTCAATAAGCAACCACAATGAAAATGCTCTTTGTAAAATGCTTTTGAATTTCATGAATAAAAAGAAAAATTTCCAAAGGGGATTTTTCTTTGTTTGTGTAATGGTCTTCCTCTTAGGGAGCATTGTTCCTAATGTCTCCAAGAGAGGACAAGTCAAGGTGTTAGATCATGGCCCATGGGATGCCTTGTTCGCATTATATTGTGATAGTAGATTGTACACTCTTGGATGACAAAAAACCCAATGACACCACCAAGAAGAGGACACATCACAAGAAAAAAGGAAAATCATGTCATGAAATTTGTTAAAAGATGTCATCGATGTATGCCTCCACTTTAAAGTGATTGCTACACCATTACTATGAGAAATTTCCTTAAAGTAGGCAATGTTTTTGTTCTAATACATGAGAGCTTTCCTCAAAAAACCCTATACCAAGTCATATGTTTCTGAAGCAAGCTATATCATGAAATAGGAAGGAAGGGTTGCCCCCACAAATACAATGCTAAACCGAGAAAGAAAAGTATTTCACATGCGATCCTGTTGGATGTTGTGGTTGTCATTGATGTCAACACTATTAACATTATTGTATTGAAGGTTGTATATGTCTTGAGGATATTCGAAAAATTGTTAAAGAAAGAGTTTCAGGTTTCTAGTGGAACTGTGAAGGTCATGAAGGTGTATTGTTTTGGACTAAAGGGTTTATTACTGAGTGTATCTAGTCCATCCACTAGAATTTTTAGAGGTCCGTGTGAAGATTTGTTTGAGTTATGAAGATCTTTGTTTTGACAATGTCTCTATGGTCTCTGTCAGTTTTCTTGATTAAAGTTGGTATAATTATAGTAATTCTAGTTGTGGCGGATGTTTCTTTGTTGTTTCTTGGTGCTTGTGGATGTTTCTAGATTGTGCTCTATCTTTTTTCACATCCTTGTTGATCTGTGTGCTCATGGTCAAAGATTTTTCTTGGTATGTTCAGGTTTTCATGTTCTTAGCTAACATGATGGTTGTGGTGTGTTACGAATCCTTGAAGATTTAATTTTGAATGCTTGGCGCACTTGAGGATATTGTTTTGGATCTCATCATAATATTATCCTATAGTGTTTGATCCACATTGAAAATTTATTTGTAAATTTGGGCTGACATTGAAAATATGTTTTATATTTCTGGCCAACTAGGTTGTTGATGTAATTCCATGTTGTGGATATATAAGAGTGATTGTTTGAGTGAAGTTAGTGTGTGCATAAGAGTGAATGTATCCTAGAGAAAGAGCAGATGTGTGAATAGTGTCCAAATCATTTGATTGTAGAGCAAAGTGAGAAGAAGTTTGAGAAAAGTGTGAAGACAATTTTTCTGTGCTTAACTAGAATTGTAATCAGGCTGCTAAAGAAGCTATTTCTTCAGTTCATACCCTATGGATCTAATTCATATTGATGTGTATTGTTGGGTAGTGAGCCCTCTTGTATTTGAGTAGTGAGCTCTAGGAAGTGTTCCTAAATGCATGTGCATTCCCATTATTTTTCTTATACTTTTAACAGGGTATAATATTGTGGACTAACATCCACCATGGTTTTTCCCCTAACAAGATTTCCACGTAAAAAAAATCTTGGTGTTCTTTGTTCCTTTGATGTGTTCTTTGTTCATGGTTTACTGTTCATTCATCAGATATGAGATTAAGTTAAGTAAAGTTTGAAAAAGTTTAAATATTTTGTGACAACTGATCCCCATTCTTAGTTGTCTATCTTTTTTTTCCAACAATTGGTATCAAGCAGGTTCCTCTGAGGAAGTTTAACGAGATGGAATCATACAAGAAGAACAGTCCTAGATTCAATGGAGCAAACTACTCATTGTGGAAAAATAGGATGGAGTGTCATTTGAGGTGTATTGGTGAACCCTTCTACAAGATTACAAAGAACATATATGTTATTCCTCAGAATGGTCCTTCCACTGTTGATGAGATTAAAGAGGTTGAGAATAATGTCAAGACTATGGAAGATTTGTTGAGTGCTCTAACAGATTCAGAAATGACAAATGTGATAGGTCTGAAAAAAACTCATGAGATGTGGATGAAGCTGGAAACTTTGTATGAAGGAAATGTACATGTGAAGATGGCTAAGCTATAGAGTTTGAAAGGAAAGTACGAAAATTTGAAGATGGGTAATGATGAAAATATTTCTTCTATTATGCAAAGAGTAAATGAAATAGTGAAGGGTATTAGATGTGTTGGTGGTACCCTGGAAGGGGAATAAGTTGTGGCTAAAGTGGTCAGATCATTGCCTCCCTCCTACAAAGCGAAGGCTCATGCTATTGAAGAAACCAGATTAGTGATGAATGTGACAAGGAGATACACTGATTGGTAAACTTGTTGCCTTTGAGTTTAGCGAATTTGGTGAATCTGCTCCTAAGACTGAAACTACATTCAAGGCTACTATATCTAGAAGAAACAAGAAAAGATATGATCTAGGAGAGTTCTAGAAAGACATTCAAGTATGAGGAAGAAATGAAACAACTTGAAGATGAAGAAAGAGAGGTAGAAGAGTTGGAAGAACTGATTGTGAAGAAAGAAGGTAGAGGAAAAGGTAAGTATAAAGGAAATTTTCCTATCAAATGTTTTTATTGCAATAAAATAGATCATTTTGCATCAAGGTGTCCAAAAAGAGTTCCTAGATATAAGCCTTACAAATCTAGATTCCAAAAGAAATGCTATTTTTTGAAGAAGGTGTGACTGATGAAGAGTCTGATAAAGAAAATAGAAATGAAGATGACTGGGTTTTCATTGCTATCAAGGAAAATAGTCCAGTGGCTACTGAATCTGCTAAAGTTGAGAAAGCTCTTGCAGCCCGAATTGAAGAAAATGATTAGTGGGTCATTGACAGTGGATGCTCACATCATATGACTGGTGACAAAAAAAATGTTTAAGTCTAGAGAAGTATGACAATGGGATTGTAAGATTTGGAGATAACAATGCTTGTGTGATTCGTGGCAGAGGATCTATTTGTCTTGGTGGTAAGCATAACACTGATGATGTTCTTTATGTTGAAGGCTTGAAGCACAACTTATTGAGTGTTGGATAGATGGTGGAAAAGGGTTATGATCTTTATTTCAAAGATGGAAGATGCATGGTTTATGAAATTTTTGGAAATATAATTGCTTAAGGTAAATAGACAAAAGGTAATGTTTTTCATTTGAATGCTGCCAGTGAAAGTTGTTTAATTTCTCAAGTACATGAAAGTTGGTTATTGAATAGAAGGTTGTGTCATGTGAATTTTGATAACATAGTCAAAGTAAGCTCCACTCAAGCAGTAAGAGATTTGCCTAAGCTAGTGAAGCTTGCTAACACAATTTGTAAGGAGTGTCAAATGGGAAAACAAACTAGAGTCTCTTTTCAAAGAAAACAACATCATTCAAATGGATTACTGGAGCTAGTGCATATTGATCTATGTGGTCCTTCTAGAGTCAGAAGTCTCCATGTTGAAAGGTACTTTATGTTGCTTATTGATGATTATTCTAGAATGATATGGGTTGCTTTCTTAAGAGAAAAATGTGAAGCATTACAAAAGTTCAAAAGTTTCAAAGCTATGGAAAAAAATGAGAAAGGTCTGAAAATAAAATGCTTAAGGTCAGATAGAGGTGGTGAGTTCACCTCTAGAGAGTTTAATTCTTTCTATGAAGAGCATGGAATCAGAAGAAAGTTATCTGCTCCCCAAACTCCTCAACAGAATGGTGTTGTAGAAAGGAATAATAGAACAATTATGGATGTTGTTAGAACAATGATGATTGAAGGTTCAATGTGCCTCACATCTACTAGAGTGAAGTTGTAAGCACTGTTGTATACAATTTGAACTGGGTAAATGTAAATGGTAATTCTGGTAAGACTCCTTTTGAACTATGGTTTGGTTATAAGCCTACTATTAAATACTTCAAGATCTTTGGAAGTAAGTGTTACATCAAGACAGATGACGATATAGGAAATTTTGATGCAAGAGGTGATGAAGGAATCTTTCTAGGTTACTCTACTAGAAGAAAGGCCTACCAGTGCTATAATAGAAGACTAAGAAAAATGGGTGAGAGTGCAAATGTCAGAATTGATGAGGATTCTCCTAGATCATCTAGATATTGTGGATATGATTTAGATGAGGACAATACAAAAAAGAGGAAGAATTTTCAAACACAAAATCAACTTCAAATTATGCCATATGTTATGGTACAACTTCAATTTGTTCTGGTAAATCAAGATAGTCAGGAAGAAGAGACAAGTGCAAGCACATAAGAAAGAATAGAAGAATCAAAAGTTCAAGAGAATCTTAAAAGTTCTCTGAGGTATGTAAAGCTAAATCATTATAAAAATAAAATTCTAGGAGACAAGAATGAAGGAGTACAAACTAGAAAAAAGATTGTAGAAGAGTATTGCCTGATTTTGGAAATTGAACCTAAAGATGTCAAAGAAGCATGCAATGATGAACACTAGATGGAAGCTATGAAGGAAAAACTAATGCAGATTGAAAAGAATGATACATGGATACTTATTCCCTAACCTAAAGATAGGAATTTTATTGGTACTAAATGGGTCTTTCAAAATAAGCTAAATGAACAAGGTGAAGTGGTCTGGAATAAAGCAAGACTGGTATGTAAAGGGTATTCACAAATGGAAGGTATTGATTTTGAAAAAACCTTTGCCCCTGTTGCCAGAATTGAAGCTGCAAGGTTATTTCTTGCTTATGTTGCATATAAAAATTATAAAGTCTATCAAATTGATGTGAAGTCGGCTTTTCTGAATGGTGAGTTAGAAGAAAAATTATGCATTGAACAGCCTGATGGATTTCAACTGACTGACAAAGAAGACATGGTTTGTCGATTGAAGAAAGCTTTATATGGACTCGAGCAATCCCCTAGAGCCTAGTATGCTAGATTCGACAAATACTTACTGAAGCTTGGATTCAATAAAGGTAGTGCTGACAATAACTTATATTTCAAATTGGATCATGTTAAGGAATTAATTATTGAGGTCTTTGTTGATGACATTATTTTTGGAGGAGATGACAATCTATGTATGAGGTTTGTTGATGAAATGAAGAGTGAATTTTAGAGGAGTATGATTGGAGAGATGAAGTTCTCTCTGGGATTACAAGTTACTCAGTTAGACAAGGGGATCTTCATATCTCAGTCCAAATATGTGAGAATTTTTGAGAAGTTTGGCATGGATGAATCAAAACCTATTGGTACTCTCATGGTAACCAGATGTAAGTTGACACAAAAGGATGATTATCCTAAGGAAAATAAAACAAGATACATGCCAATGATTGGTGGATTTCTCTATTTAACTTAGACCAGACTAGACATTATGAATGTTGTATGTATGGTTGCTAGATTTTAGCCTGATCCAAAAGAGTCTCATGTGACTGTTGTTAAGAGAATCACTAGGTATCTAAAAGCAACAGTTGATTTTGGGCTTTGGTATCCTAAGGATGATGATCTTACTTTGAATGCATATACTGATGTGGATTGGGCAAGAGATGTAGATGACAAGAAGAGTACTAGTGGTGGTGCCTTCTTCCTAGGGAAGAATTTGGTGTCTTGGTTGAGCGAAAAGAAAAATTCCATTTCTCTATCTACTATTGAGGCAGAGTATATTATTGCTGCAAACAACTGTACTCAAGTGATGTGGATGAAACGATGCTGAAAGATATCAGAGTAGTATATGATGAACCTATTCCCATATATTATGAAAACCCAAGTGCAATTAACATATCAAAGAATCTGGTGCTACACTCTAAGACCAAGCATATATAAATCAAGTTTCACTTCTTAAGAGAAAAAGTGAGTGAGAGAGAAGTAAGACTAGAGTATGTTCCTACCAAAGAATAGATTGCAAACATTTTCACTAAGACACTACCAAAGGATACTTTTGAGTATCTCAAAGGGATGCTAGAGGTGATTACCCCTCCTGATTTGAATTAACGATGCATTTACTTGCATCAATCCATGTGCTTCATAGATATTTCTTGATCTGGATTGATGTTTTTGTGGTTGCTACTCAAGGGGAGTAGTTAGATGTGTAGATATGTGGTTCATAACTTGTATGTGGGAAGTTAATGCTTATCTTTTCCATTGATGCCAAAGGGGGAGAAGAGTCATGTGAAAAATTGTTGCTTATCTCGAACAAAGAGTCTTGTGGGGAGAAGATCATGCAAAAGAGGTCAAGGAAGAAGAGTCAAAATCTAAGGACTAAGTGTTGATTGAGAGGTTGTTTGATGGTGTTTTTCACATCATGTGTTTCCATCAATGCCAAAGGGGAGTATTGTTGGATGTTGTGGTTGTGTTGTTGATATGTGGTTGTCATTGATGTCAACACTATTAGCATTATTGTATTGAAGGTTGTATATGTGGAGGATATTAAGAAAATTGTTAAAGAAAGAATTCCAGGTTCCCAGTGGAACTGTGAAGGTCATGAAGGTGTCTTCTTTTGTACGTTGAAGATCAACTAATGTGGACTAAAGAGTTTATTGCTAAGTGTATCTAGTCCATCCACCAGAAGTTTTAGAGGTCCGCGTGAAGATTTGTTTGAGTTATGAAGATCTATGTTCTGATAGTGTCTCTATGGTCTCTATCAATGTTCTTGATTAAATTTGGTATAATTCTAGTAATTCTAGTTGTTGTGGAAGTTTCTTTGTTGTGTTCTTGGTGCTCATGGATGTTTCTAGACCGTGCTCTATCTTTGTTGGACATCCATGTTGATTAGTGTGCTCATGGTCAAATATTTTTCTCGGTATGTTTGGGTTTTCATGTTCTTGGCCGACATGATGGTTGTGGCATGTTGCAGATCCTTGAAGATTTAATTTTGAATTTTTGGAACACTCGAGGATATTTTTTTGGGTCTCATCATAATATTAGTTGATGGTGTTTGATCCACATTGAAAATATGTTTTATATTTCTGGCCAACTAGGTTGTTGATGTAATTCCATGTTGTAGATATATAAGAGTGATTTTTTGAGCAAAGTTAGTTTGTACATAAGATCGAATGTGTGTCAAAGAAAGTGCAGATGTGTGAATAGTGTCCAAATCATTCGATTACAGAGCAGAGTGAGAAGAAGTTTGAGCGAAGTGTGAAGAAGGTTTTTCTGTGCTAAACTAGAATTGTAATAAGGATTGTGAAGAAGCTATTTCCTCAGTTCATACCCTATAGATCTAATCCGTATTTTTGTGTATTGTTGGGCAGTGATCCCTCTAGTATTTGAGCAGTGAGCTCTAGGGAGTGTGCCTAAATGTATGTGCATTCCCATTAGTTTTCTTATAATTTTAATAGGGTATAATATTGTGGACTAATATCCACCTTGGTTTTTCCCCTAACAGAGTTTCCATGTAAAAAAAATATTGGTATTCTTTATGCCTCTGATGTGTTGTTTGTTCATGGTTTATTTTTCATTCATCAGATTTGAGATTAAGTTAAGTTTGAAAAAAATTATATATTCTATGACAACGTATTCACCCCCCTCTCAGTTGTCTATCCTTGTTTTTCCAATAGATCCAACTTAAGGCATGTCGTCCACATCCCAAGCTTGCTCTTATATATATATGGAAGGCGATCAACTAGCCAAAAGAGACAATCAACAAATGACATACGAAGACAAGGCTACCTAACCCCTTGCCCCCACTTAGTGTGAGATAAGGATGAGCCTAGAATGGATAATGGTATCCTTCTCCTTGCAAAATGGAAATGATTTGTAATTAATGTAAAACATGCAATAGTGAGTATGTTATCATCCTACAACTATTAAATGGAAAGGAGCAACAACTAATGTTATTGTTTATGATGAGTAAAAAAAGTATCGACTTAATGCATGTCTAATGAAATGTTCCCACATGTATTATCAATCAATTCAGGATGCACCAAAGTTAAACTTTCCTTAGAAGTGTTGTTGATATTAAGTGAAGGTGTGTTTGATGGTTTGATTTCTATCAAAGGACAATAACCAAGACAATGAGTTGTTTCTTGCATTTTAGGCTCTATCGGGACACATATACCTTGTTCTCTAGCACCACATCCTTTTCCACTATGACCAAGTTGTTTCAAAAGTTCATAACCTTTTCCATAAATATTTTTCATTTGTTTTAGGTTAAGAGGTTTCTCATAATCACCTTTATCAAATTTTGTCATGTATGTTGTCTTCCCTTCTAGAGTGGTTGAAGTGGATGCTTTTGAATTTTGTATTGACATTATCAATTTTTTGTTTCCCTTTGTAGAATATTTTGTTATTATCTTGTATTCTCCCACAGATGTAGGTATAAAATCAAAGGATCTCGAAGCATCTTCCAATAATTTTGTGGCCTCTTCAATAAGCTTTTGTTTTTCTTTCTCGACATGCAAGCAACTTTGGATTTCAAGATTGGTCTTGATTGTATACACCTTATTATATATGTGAACAATGTCATTATAACTTGGTTGCTATGAAACATCATCAATTTTCATTTTAGGTGGTTTTAAGATGAGCATGAGTTTATTTTGAACTTTTTGTTGTTGTGAGGGTGGATGAATGATAAGTTGAGGCTTAGGTGGTTCAATAATTAGAGAACTCGAAGGAGTTCTAATGTTTATAACCTCAACAAACTTGTCCTTATTTTCATAATGTCCTAGTGAAGGGGATTGTAATGTCACTTCATCATTTTCATCTAAGGAGGTCATCTCACTATTTCCAATGTTATCATTTTCTTGCACCATGATATCTTCCCTAGTAGGAGAATTTTTAGGAGAGCAACAAAGTAGATTTTCATGACAATCATTGTTTGGTTCTTCTTACATGTCTTCATCACAAGTAAGGGAGGGATCAATGGTTCAATTTTATTTCTTATCAATGATGAAATTTTCTTGTTCAACATTTTTTTCTCTATGGGAAGAGAGGCGACGAGGATTCTCACAACTCTCATAAATTGGATCTTCTAGCAAAAAAGTATCTTCATCATTAATAGGAGACATATTAGGGGAAGGCCAAATTTGATTGTTGTGATTGCCGATGATTTCATCCTTGTTTTATAAGGTCTCATTCTCTTGTGTCATGATATATAACCTAGCGGGAGAGCTTTCAAGAGGTTGATCACATTCCATGATTGTGTTTTCTAAAGTAGCTTCATCACTAATAGGGGAGAACTCATGAGAAGAACAACTATGAGTTTCATGATCACCAATGGTTGGAATTTTTTATTCAAATAGATATTCCCAAATGGTAGGGGCATTAGGAAAGGGAGAAGCAAGATTATCATGATTTTCAATGAGTGTATCTTCTAACACCAAACTATCTTCTTCGTATGGAGAAGAGATATTAGGAGAACGATAAATTTTCATGTCATGGTTATGTACAACTACATCCTCATGTCCGATAATGTCTTTCCAAGTAGGAGAGGTAGGATTGGCATAGATCACAATCATTGTATCTCTTAACACCAACATATCCTCCTCATAAATGTGATTTCCATGATCATTCACGATTGTATCCTCCTTCACTAAAGAATTCTCACAAGTAGGGGAAGTTTTAGGAGATGAATGTGTTGGTTATTTTTTTAGAACCAAACTTAATCTTGCCCATTACCTATGGATTTTATAGAATCCAATAATAAGTAAAGGAAAGGATTGGACAAAAAACAAGTAAAGGATTATTAGGCCCTTACTTCTGGTAAAGCCTTCAATATTTAAAAAAAAATTCTAAGTAGATCTTGGTGTGGTCATAAATTTTTACCTTTGTATCAAAGGGTATGGTTTAGGGTTTTCAGTGGGAAGCCCTCGCTAAAATTTTATTAGTCTCAAACCCTTGGGAATTTTTTTCTTCTTCATTGACCAATATTGACTAATTCTTGTCATCTAAGTCACAACTTGATCCTTTGAAGTCATGTTTTTACCAACCCCATTTTAAGTTTACCAATCACACCTTTTCCCTGCATCACTTTAATGTCTCCTACACTCGGGTTGAAATTATTTCATGGTGGAAGATGTCATTCTTATGTTTTTGTTCCTAAGGGTTTGAATCTGATTAATCTCATATGGACCCTCTTTAAAACATCTTATTTGCACATTGGAGTTCTTATTCACTTAAATCACCATCCATCTTTGAAGGTCTCCTCATTGGTAGATTATTTTCTATGATGAGCAATGGGTTACATTTTCCTTTTACATCACTCATTGCCAAAGTTTTTAAACCTTTGGATTCATTTCAATGACGAGCGATGAGTATTGTGGTGTGTCCTATTAAACCATTGCCGAAATGTTTAAAAAAAAATTCAAGCTACAATGATGAGAGAAGGAAGGAGATCATAAAGTAAGTAGTGTGGTATCCACATGTTAGATTTCTATTTCATTGGTACATTTTTCCATCGCCGAAGACATTTCTAACTTCAAGCTCATTATGGTGACCGGTGATGGCCTAGGGCATTTAAAGGTATCACTAGGAGGTCTTTGTTTCTGAACTCCTTAGGAGGGTTCAACCATCTACTGTGGACAACGATTGGGTTTTCATCTGGGAATATTCCCTCTAGGTGAATACTACTGCTCGTCACTAAAGATTGAAAGCAATGCAAGGAAACTTCAGCAATGATTAGAAAGTTGCAAATAATGTGGCTGGGATGTGGATAGTTATGTGGCATTTTTTTATCATATCATTGTTGTTTCCAAGTACAAATGAAAATGAAAATGGAGATCCTTAATGGGCTTCATTGTTTGAGTTTTAAATCCAAAATGATCGACGACCAGGATTAAGCATGGATTGATTGATTATCTTTTCCCTCGAGCGAGCTAGGGTGGTCATTAAATGTTATACACTCCAATTCTTCTATTTAATGAGGATCTCCTATATTTCATCTCACCATTTGCAATTGTTAGGGTGTTGAAATAATTATTGTAGTACTGGAGGAATGACATGTGAGCATTGAGTTAATCATCACAGAGGTAGTAGTGTGGTCTCCCTGGGCTTGTTAGTGTGCATATGTGTAGCTTATCTATCATTTTCTATTTTTCTAGAGTGGTAATGGGTCTATAGCTTGCAATTGTGCTTTGTGTTGTTTTGTGTTCGATTGGCTTGATTTTTCATTCCTGCAAAGGGAACTCTGTGGGTTTAGTTGGTGTATTTTCTATAAGGTGGGCTGTTTTTTAGTGTGGTGTTTTTGGTAAGATGGGTGAACTAAGTAATTCAATCACACCAGTTAGAAGGTCTAGGAGGCTAAGCATGTAGGAAACTCTTTTTTATGTGCTTGAGGTCAAACCTAGTACAATGGAAATTCCAATAGTCTCGAAGGGTAAGAGAAGTGTCTATAGGAAGTTTAAGAAAAATATTGTCCAAAGTACTTAGAATTTGAGGAATAGGACCATTTGAAAAGAATTGGTCAAGTTTATATAGTGGAAAGGCTTGTCGAGCCTAAAAAGGGATTGAAAAAGCAGAGTAAGGGTCCTAAGGTTTTTCTAGGGAGACATAATGCTCCCATTGAGGTTTTTGATATCTCTTCAAGTGATGGAGAGGGAGCAAACTCTGACTATGGCCATTGTCCTATTTCCCTTCTTGCCCTATGGTGATTTCAATGAGGAAGTGATAGTAGCTACTCCAATTTTAGTCAAAAAACCAAGTGGGGGTTCCTACTTAGCTGTTGTCAAGGTAGGATAGCTCCTCATTTCCTCCTCTAAATTGGTGCTTGGTTTTTGGGCTTTTGTGCTAACTTAGTTCTCCTATGGTTGGTTCATTAATCTATGTTGTTGGTACAGATGGTGACTTCCTCGGCTTTGGAATGGACGTGAAAATTTTGATGCAATGATACTGATGCCTTTTTCAAGGCTAGCCGATTCTTATTCAACTTGTTACGTGGGTTCTCTTTTTGTATTTTTCCTCCCCATGGTAAGAAGTGATTAAATGTAAATTTCTAGGAAGTGGTTCAAATAAAGAGGAAATTAATTTTGAAATGCATGTGAAATATAATTTCATTCGAGACAAATGCTTGCTACTCCCTTGTATTATAAATGGGATTTCATGGCTCATTGGAAGGGTTGAATTTTTGAGTCTGGTGATAGTCTAGGTGAAACCTAAGCTTAGGAAGGAGCATACCATATAAAATATCAACGAATAGAATAGTAAATTTTCTTGGTTAGGGGTTATGTATGTAAGAATCTTAAATTAGTTCTATAGAAGCTACAAATATAGAAGCAAATCTTAGTTCTAAAATAAGTACTCTCCTATGTACCTTTTTTGCAAGTTAAAATGAAAATATAAATGGTCTTCTGATTTGTCTTTAGTTGTTCAATTGAATGTGTGGCCTTATTTTTTCTTTAACTCAAAGAGTTTATTAAATGCTTGAAGAGGGTCATTGATTTGTAACAAATTGCATAGGATTTGATAAGAAGTTGTGTTTTAGACATTGTTGAGTTTTCATATTGCAAAGGATTATGGTAATAGTCCACCAATTTATGAATTAAATAATGGCCAATATATTACTAATTATTGCATATTTGACTCCATTATCCCAATTGATGAAGCATTGATCTATTTGTTATATAACCTTGCATGTAAATGAGCTAGTGACACACTTGGCTATGGATTTAAAAATGAGAACAAAATTCATTAAAAAATATGTCAATAATGAAGTATGAGTTTGAAGTACTCCCTTATTCCTAGCATATAGATGATAATTTACTCAAAGGTCTACCAAATCTTCAGTGAATTGTGTTTATTTACAATTAATAGGAATCGATTTGTGTATAAATGTGTTCTCAATTGGACAAATATCACTTGAGAAAAATAAGGAACACCCTCCTAGGTCCCACAGATCCTAAAGAGTAGGCGTGAAGGTCTCATAATCCTTTACTCATTGGCTGGCTACTAACTTTGATGATTCTTGAGCATAAGCATCAGCTACCCCTTAGAGGACTTTAGGGTTTTGCTGGAAAAAATACCATCAATTTCTACACTTTGGGCTCTATGAAACCTAGGAGGATGATTGTGATAATGTTTACATTATATTCTTATGCCATTTCTATCATAAACATTGCAACACATAGATAATTCTCATATAATGGCTCAACAAGAAAAAAGTATCAAAGGAGTTGGTTGCTGCTTAACAATAGTTCATATTTGGAGCCCAAGAACAATAAAACCTAACATACTTATAAGCCATTTCAAAAGAAATGATTTAATAAATGGTTTTTTATTGAATTAATCAATAAAATTCAACATGATCACCTCACTTAAATCAGTGCCTCATCCTTGGAACGAAATCAATTCTAACATTTACATGATTCAATAGAAATTTCACACATGACATTATTTAAATCCTTGAGGATACTACATTATAGTATTTAAACATTATATATTAACCATCACTTCCTACTAACATCCTAGTACATGATTTGACATAAACCTATAGCTCCATTCAAGCATTTACATAAAATCTTTGAATTAATAAAAAAGAATTAAACCATACACCCATTGGAAGTCAATGGAGAAAAATAAAATAACCATTGATTATTACTTACAGTTTATAAAACCACTACATAGGAGAGAAAATGGTGTAGAACTTGCACTATTCTGTTTTGTATTCTCAACATTACTATCATGACTACATGTACATATTAGCAGACTCAAACCTAAGGCTTAACACTAAAATGTTCAGTATATTCCTTACAATCCTTAGTGTGATCAATTCTAGAACAACCCACCTCTTCATAATTGGCCCTGAATTCCCATTTATAGAATATGGGAGCACCAAGCTTTAGGAAAAATTACAAAGTCATTTAAATTTGACACTTAATTTCATTTCAGTTTCAAAGATTCCCCGGATGGTTACATTTGCTCATTACAAAATAGGGGGAAAGAAAAAGACAAAACTCAATATTATCTTGTGAAGAAGATCATCCATCCTTCCAAAAGGTGTCATTCGTCATTGTAGCAACTAAAAAATCCCTAGTCCACATCGATCAAAGAATATTCTCCAAGTCAGCACCCAAAACAAAAACTTGCACGTTCGCTTAAAAGGAAGAGCCCGCCATTGTGGCTATGATGCCATCAAAAACAAAAATAGAACGAAGGTGCTACTCTAATTCTTCATAATCAGATTAAGCACACCTGCTTCATGTTATTGCTGAAAATAGAGAAGACACTACCCCTCCATCATCATAATCCTATCATACCAGCATAGTGAGAAGGTAACGACCATACTTTCAGTCAGTATATGCTTCATCGCTCAAAGGACCAGTCGAATCCTCCATGAGAGAGTTGTGTCTTCCCATCAAAGAATCATAAGCCTTGTGGTACTTATTCTTCTTTTTCCCACAGGACTTATCCAATTTCCAACTAGAATCACCCTAGTCATGACCAACAACTCTATTCCTTATGTAGAAATTTCTCCTTACACCATCCTTCTTAGTTTTATTATGGGAACTCCTCCTGCCCTTTGGCGTTGCAAGAGCTCCTAGTGTGCCAAGTTTAGTTTCAGGTGCATCATCCTAGGATTCAAGCATACTAAGTATCCTATACCTCTTGACTCATTGGACAGACTTTCCAAGCTTACCCATTCTTACAGAAGAACACGACAACTTATGAATTCCCAAGTACAAAGAGACCTTAGAAATTTACAGGAAAAAAACACTTCACAATTATGTATAAAACCTATCAACCAACATGAATTCTTCAAATAATCAAACTCTACAAACCCCAAGTAACTAAAACCTATAGATCCCACAATAATTTCCTGAGACCAGCCACTTGATATTCAACTGACACATAATAAAAACATGGATACCAACTAACCTAGGAGAAACTATCCTCAATTCCTCTATAACTTCACACCAAAGTTCTACAAGAACCTAAGCTTAATTCCTCAGCTTCTAATTGTAATTGTGCAGAAAATAACTACCAACTCTAATTATATTGATAAATTTGAGCATTTCAATCATTAATGCTCAAGGAAAGCTTGTGCAAGTGAGCTGACAAACAGCCGCTTGATTTTGAATATCAACCATTGATCATACGTTGAGATAGATCGACAGATAATTAAAATCAAGGTAATTAATTATGAAGAAGCCAACCACATGCACCTATTTCCTTTTTCTAATAAAAAAAGCCCATGTACATATGCATCCACTCTATCTGCACACTTAATCATCCACTTACCATTAAAGAAAGCATGTCGTGTCAATATCTCCCGCTCACCCATGAGAATAAATCCACTTGTACCATTGATCAACAAGACAATGGGGAGTGGTCATGATTTTATTTCAATCCACTAACCTATACTTACCCTAATGCAAACCACTTTTTTGTGTGTACACACTTGTGACAGAAATGATGACAGAGATCAAAAATACCCATCATATCTCAAACACGTGCACAAGAAACCAATTCTTATATTGCACCATTTAGCCCTCATAACTCTCTCAAATTTTTTTATTAATACTTCACCTTCACTAATGTCCCTCCAACCTATTAAAATACTACACATGGTAGTTTCTCACTTCCCTGCTGAGAAACGAGAGGCATGAGTGGGTCATGCATGGGATGGCGGGGAGTGCTCAGAATTGACCCACATCACCCACTATCAACAGTCGATCTTTGATTGATAGAATGTTCACAGTATACAAAACCCACTGGGTCCCTCCACAAAGGTACATATGGATAAAGCCCGCTAGCCTGCTGCATTATTTTAAGAAAAAATAAAAATGAACGGGGTGGTGGGGAGTGGCCTAGATGAAGCCACATCACAAAAAATCCACCGTAGATCTTGTTGAAACACCGCCAGCTAACTCATCAAAGGTGTTGGGCCCACCAATGCATAAGGCACATGGCACTCGCCCGCCCACCTACTGGAATAGTTAAATGGAAAATAAAATTGATCGGGGACATGGGGAATGACCAAGATTTGATTATGGTAATTGAACGATTATCATAATCGATGGAAATTTGTACATGCAAAATGTTAGATTTTTTAAAGGGGGGCCACCTAGGACAATGTAAGAAAAGGCCTCAAAAGACCTAAAACCATTTTAATCAAAGAATGTAAAGGAAAAATAAGGTCAACCGATCGACCTTACAAAGTAAAATATGTTTTAGACCTAGGCACGAGGGGTCGATTACTTCATGGGTTTTGATGGCATAGGATGTAACTTAAATGATTGGGTACCAGCGATAAGAGGTCAATGATGAATTAGAAAATTGTCAAGGATGCAAGACTTATGGTTACATAGGAAGGGTTCTAGCAATATAAACCCTAAAATAGTGACATTGAACAAAACCCTAAGCCTAGAGACATGGACTTAACCAAAATTTTGAATAATTTTGAGATGGAACATGAAGCAAATTTAAGGGGTTCCATCAGTGGATCCTATTGGGGATGTCTATTCCTCTAAAATAGAGCGATATCTAAGAAACTCAGGTTGGAGCATACCATTCACAAAGAACCAAAACCAAGATCTACCTGGACAAGGTAGGAAAACTAGTCCAAAGCAAACACACCTATATACAAAAATTAAAGGATTGTACATTGTGTTCCAACTTCAATTTTTCACAGAATCCCTTTTTGATGCATAAGCATTTAGCGTGAATTTTGCAGTTCAATAGGCTTCAGTATTAATTTGTGGCCAAGGCATTATTCTCTGTTGTACATGCATTAAGCCAAGGCCATAGACATTGCCATGAATTGGCTACCCCAATCAAGTTGTAGTCATTGCAATTGACCATAAGTGCCCTATGTTTGGTTTTTCCATTTTCATCATTAAATTTTCCCAAGCGAAAATTGCAATCAGACATCAACTAAATTCCATAACCAATGTAGCATTTTATCTTGTACAAATCACCATCATACTCCACCAAATACTCATCCAACTAGACTAAATATTTCCTGTTGCATGAGGTTGGTCACAAGGTCTAGTCTCCCCCACCCCTATGGTACTAGAGGGTGTGTCACACCAGCGCCGCTGGTCACGTTAAAAATTTTACTAGGCGTATTGCAGTTTATAGGGGTTGTGCTACCCGATTCCTGCAGTCTAAAAAAAAAAAAAACATTATAAGGGTTAATATAAAATTTAGTTTGAACATCATACTGAAAACCCTCATACATACTTCTTTTAGGACTCCCATCCAGGGACATATATCCTAACACTTTGGAATGATATTACAATTCGACTTCTGATATCTCAAAATCATTAGAAAGCTTACATAAAACCCTAGGATCATCATTTGGTTTTTGTCCCACACCAAATACACAATCATCTTTTGTAATGAACAAGAAATGTTCATATACAGGCATACTCTCAAGCTAGCAGTCACACTCATCTAAGTAGTGTAAATTAGTTATATTTTCATATGCTTTACAATGTTGGAGAAGTAATTCATCAAAACCTATGGTGTCTTTGCTCCTATTAAGATCAATATCATCACCATAGATAGTGTTATCAATAACATCTCATGCATAAAATGATACCTCCATTTTAGGTTTACTAACAAGTTCACTCTTCAAATCATTATCCGGCTCAAAGAAAAAATTTAAAGGATGGATCAAATAACTCAGGGTTGATAGGATCAACCGCAAGGAACTCATGTACCTCATCTATTGAAAAGTATGCTAACTCAAATGTGAAAGGTTCATTATAATCTGAATTTTTCTCATTAGCAACTGAACAAGCTTCCTCATTTCTTCCCTCCTCAAGACATTCCTTGTCAAAAATAATATGTCCATTTTTGCTACAAAAATTGCATATTCCACCTCTACTTTATACAAACAATTTGGAGTATCTAGAACATGATCCTACTAGTTAACGCCACAATTTTTATCATTTTCAATACTATGCTTAGACTCAAGATATTAAACAAATGCATTCTTATCTTCAAACTCATTATCATTTGCAAGACTAGCACACTATATGCCTGATATAACTGGATTGCACTATAGGTATCCATCACATGGAATTTTTTTATTCATTTATAAGGGAAAAAATTCATGAGAATTAGTGTCATTGTATCCCTCATGCAAAGAAAATTCTTTCAGATCATCATCATAGAAAGATTTATATTCTTCAAAAAATTAATCATAGCCCTCAATTTCCCCTTGATCATTACTGCAAGGGAATTCATCATCACCCAAGCTATGCTCAAAGTGTTCAAAATGAACACTCAAACTGTCATTATTAATGCCTTGACTATTCACTTGTGGTGAGAGAACATCAATCCTTGCAAATGTATCTTCACCCTTATCACCCATGTACTAAATTGCATATGTGCTATCTGTAAAATGATTACAATCATTTTCCTCATCTATATCACAAGGTAGGTGTTTATTCTCTGATTTACCATTTTCACTTAAGGTATGTGCAGGATCATGATGGGCCAAAAAGTGGCAATATGATGTGTTGGTGTAATTAATTATTTAATTACACTTTAGGATAAGTTTACTTAGGTAATTATTTATTTCCTAGGATAATTATCATTTAATTCTTATCTTATCTTATTGAGCTGCCTTTTTGCTCAAGATAAGATTAGGATTGCTTTTTCCTGCTTTATTGCATCATTCCCTTTTCGAAGGATTTTGTATTATTTGTAAAACATTACATTCAATAATCATTAATTCTAATTTTTGCTTGCACACATTGGCTCTGAGGGTTTATAGAATTTCTATTGTTTTTTGTTTTGAATATCTTTGCATGTGACAGGTGATTGCTTGCAGGTGTTCTTGGGGACTATGAAGTTGGTTTTTCAACTTCTACATGGTATCAGAGCTCCAGACCTGCAATTGCCTGTTCATGATCTGAAGATATGGCCTTTCAATAAGTTTCTAATGCAAGGGTTTCCACAAGCATCTTTTTTGCTAGATCTAGGGGTAGCCAAAATTTCAGAGCATTTTGGGCTCGAACAAACATCGCCATCGTGATTCGAGCGTCCAAAAATGCCAGAAACACCTTTCATTTTGTCGATTTAGGTGAAAGTTGAAAAAAAGGCAAAAATATTTTAGCCCCAAGGCTGTACGGCCCCAGGGCATGATCTCCGAGGCAAAAAACGTGAAAAAATAAAAATAAAAAAAATTTAAAAAGTTTTTTTTACAAAAATTTGCACTCCCTATTGTATTTTGGTCCGCCGCCACCCTGCAGCCAAGCGGCCACCAGTCTGAGTGGCAGCCACCTCTCTGCAGCTGGTGCACCGCTGGACCGCCACCGGTCAACCACCGACCTGCCACCGGCCTGCCACCAACAAGCAGCTAGTCTGTCACCCTCCAGCCACCGGTAGAGTGCCACCCAACCACCATCAGAGAGCTGCCCAATTGCCGCCAGAGCGCTGCTAGGCCGAGCGGAGCAACCAGGGAGCCACCAGGGCCCCTTTTTCAAACCTTTTTTGACCTCTTTGGGAAAATCAGGCGTAAAATTGTCATCCGGGCTCCGTTTTTTGAAAATAAGATATCTCCGGAAAGATGCTTCCGATGCCATTCCAGTGGTGCTGGTAACTTTTTCTGATTTTTCTGTTTTGGTGCTTTTTTCGCCTTTCAAAGCCAAAAGTTATATTTTCACTCCGGAGGCATAATTTTTGCATCTTGGCTCCATTTTTCGAAAACAAATAGGCGTTGGAAAGTGGTTCTTCCCTCTTCTTAGATCTCAGACCTAATTTTTGCAGAATTTTCACTAGGTATATTTTTTTTGTCAGAACTCAGCCTCTATATTTTGAGTTATTTTCTTGGGAAACGTGCAATCAAGAGTTTTTTGTTGAGATCCAAGAGGAATATTTTTTTTATTTTGATAGGATATACTATTGTTTTTGTATCATGGATTTACATCACATTGCACCCCTTATTCCATTCAACTATTTTGGTTGAAAAAACTAATGGAGATTCACTTGAAACATAAAGGGTTGTATAGGGTAACCATGGGTACATAAATTGAACCTACAGGTGCTACTGAAAAGAGAAAATGGTTTAATAGGTGTGATGAAGCTTATGGTGCATTATGTTTGTCTCTTTCATCTGATCTCCTTTTCCACATTGAATCTTGTACTACACCGAATGAGGTATGGGATACTTTGGAGTCTTTGTTTGGGAAGCAAGATACTATGAGAGGGTTTCAGTTAGAGAATGAGCTTATTGGATTAAATCCTAGGGATTTTTACAACATCCAGGAGTTTTTCATCAAACTCAAGTCTCTTAGATTGCAATTTTCATAGTGTGGTGTTCAGAAAGAAGACTCTTAGTTGATATTGTCCATCCTTTCTAAGCTTGGACCTCATTATTCAGTTTTTGTATCTACCTTTTATGCCACTATGGATGCACTTGGTACGAGATTCACTATGCCATCTCTTGATGACTTTTCTTCATCTCTCACTCGAGAACAAGCTAAGTTAGCTAGCATGGGCACCGTGAAACCTTCTTCCTCCTCACATGCACTTATTGTATCATAGGAGCCCAGAGATCAGAAGGCTTCTACAAGAAAAGGCAAGAAATAGAAACAAAAGGATTCCAAACCTCATGAGCAGCAAAAGGAGTCCTCAGATTCATCCTCCTCTTCTAAGGGGAAATCATTTAGGAAGGATAATTCTACATGTGCATATTGCAAGAGGGAAGGACATGCAGAACATAATTGTTACAAGAAGGACATTGATGAGCTGAAACATCTTCTTCAGAAACATTAGATTTATTTTCCTTCTAGGATGTCTGCATCATCTTCTTCTCCTCATTCTTCTTCTTCAGAGCAGCATAACACAGGCACAACTGGTTTACATACTTCATCATATATGAAGGGACATGCTCTTTGTGCTTCTTCAGGTATTGGATCAGGGAGATGGCTTCTAGATTCAGGAGCATCTCATCATATGGCATCTCATCTTGGCAGTCTATGTTCACTTCCTTTGAGCCTTGCACTATGTCTCCCATTTTGATGGGAAACAATACTTACTTGAGTGTTATAGGGAAGGGTTCTATTAGTTTTGGGGATCACTCTTTTCAGGATGTCTTGTGTGTCCCTCACTTGACACATAACCTTCTTTCCATCTATCAGATAACACATGGGGGCAATGGGAGATCTGTGGAGTTCACACCTGATTCGGTTATCATCAGAGACTTGGAGACTAGAGAAGTCATTGCTACTAGGATAGTGGATCACTCCTCTCGGTTGTATTCATTCACTGATTTTGCTACTAGTGGTGCTTCTGTTCCTACAGTTGTTCCTCGCACTTCGCGTGTGCATCATCATTCAGAGGAGAGATTTGGCTTCTTGAAAATTGTTGCTCACTTCAGATCTTGTTCTCGAGCCTTCTATTCCATCTCCTCCACCTCTTGTTGCTTCTTTTGTTTCAGTGCAACAGGATCCTGTTGATCATCCATCTTTGGAGGTTTCTATTGAGTCTTCACCTTCTTCAGCTTCTTCATTTGTTGAGGTCACACTTGCTTCTATGGGGACATCTTGGGCTGCACCTATTCCACTTTCAGAGATTTCTTTTATTTGGCTAGAGATGCAGTTTCTTCACTTCTTTTGGAGTTACTTCATTCTGGGGGGGATCTATTGTTTCTTTCTTCCTCTCTTATGGGGGGATTCATTTATGTATCTTTGTGATGGATGGTGTCCTTGGGGGGGTCTTATGGAGTCCTCCATATTTCATTACTTAGGTAGTTTATTGCATTCTATTTTGGGGAGGAGTTTTGTTCCCATGTGGTTTTCTCCTTTACCTCGTTTGATTTAGTTTGCATTGCATTTGTAAATGAGTACCTGATCAGGCCTTGTTGCCGGGACTCATATTTGCATAATAATTTATTTCTCCCTAAGTTGCACTTATGGGGGGGTGTTGGTGTAATTAATTATTTAATTACACTTTAGGATAAGTTTACTTAGGTAATTATTTATTTCCTAGGATAATTATCATTTAATTCTTATCTTATCTTATTGAGCTGTCTTTTTGCTCAAGATAAGATTAGGGTTGCTTTTTCCTGCTTTATTGCATCATTCCCTTTTTGAAGGATTTTGTATTATTTGTAAAAAAATTACATTCAATAATCATGAATTTTGATTTTTGCTTGCACACATTGGCTCTGAGGGTTTATAGAACTTCTGTTGTTTTTTTTTCTAAATATCTTTGCATGTGATAGGTGATATCTTGTGGGTGTTCTTGGGGACTGTGAAGTTGGTTTTTCAACTTCTACATGATGGGTATGTGGCTGACAACCTTTTTCTTTTCCAAAAATTGATGAAATGAAAAGGGTTTTTAAAGGAGGTTCTCAGCTTTCCACCAATATAAATTATGCTTTACTTTGAATTTAATAAGTAATTATTATTCATTTTCTATTCAAATTAGTACTAAAGTTGATTGATAGATTGATGGAAAAAAGTATATAGCTTTCAAACAGTTCAAGTTTTTTGAATCCAAAACATGTGTAACATTCTATGCTTCACATAATATAGGATTAAAAAAAGAAAAATTGAATTTCATGAAGTTTTGACCAAGTTAAGGTGGTTAGACATACAATTTTTAAATATTTTTTAAAAGTTGTAATAAAAAATTCATAATTAATTATTTACTTGGAAAAATTTTATAAAAATATGCATCACATCGGACATGAGTCCTCTACTTATATCTAAAATATTATAAAAAATATTATCATTTTATTGTGGTTAGGGTGGTCAAAGACACCTACTTCTTATTTTCCCTTGAAATTTAAGTACTATTGCATTGAAATTTCAAATTTTCACCAAATAGATTTAAAAAAAAACTACTAGTTTAGAAACTACATTTAATTTGCTACATATTCTATTCTTACATTTTTTTTGAAATAATATAGATAACTTATATAAATTTTTACGTCAAGTTGCCTAACTTTGATTTTTCTAATTTTTTTGCCACTTAAGGGCCTATTTTTTCCATGATGATCCTGCACATACTCATTACTTGAGTTATCTTTTGATTTTTTTCAATAGGACAACCACTATTGACACCTTGAGACACTATAATTTGTGCATAGTCACACTTAGCTTCCTCAAAAATTCTTATCCAATCAATCATTTGATAAAAATACTAAGGATTCAATTCTTGTGGCAAGGTACTCAGCCTTGGCTCAAAGATGTCAAAATAAGTCAATGCATATTGAATCCTCAGGTTTGAAATTCTTGGGAATTTCCAACAAGGCATCTAAAAACCTTGCAAACAAGTCATATGGTGATTCCCCTTGATATCTTTTCATCCTAGATAGTCTTTGAACAAAAGACATTTGATTAGCATTTCTTAAGCTTTGTTGATGTTAAATTTGCAATTGACCATTAGTTACCTTGGGTAATAATGGACAAATCAGAATAGTAGAAGCATCTCTATCATGACAATTGTTGCTATTATTTGTTCTATTTGTATGAAATGTGCTAAAGTATCTGACACTTACAGCCATATAACCCTTCATTATTGAGTAGCTCAAGTTTTTTTCAATGTCCATGGAAATTTGGTATGCATGATGCAATGTTTAGGGATGCTTATCTCTCATCAAATAACTCATTTCATCAAATGCACCCAAATATACAACCAAGCACTTTGCATCACTTGGTCTCATGTTTTTAGGAATATCCCTTATTGCTTTTGCAAATCTAAGGTTGAAATCTAGGACTAACTCATCTTTGTCCTTTTGAATTTCCATGAGTTTTCTCCTTATTGAATTTGGATTAATTCTTTCACCAAATGGTTCTATAAATGCTACCATGAATTCATTCCACGAAGGTATGGAACATACTCGTAAGCGTGAAAACCAATCTCTAGCATCCTCCTTCAAAGATTGAACAAATAGCTTCATAGCAACATCTTCATGACTTATTTCATAGTCTCCCATCAATTCCATAAAAGTATACAAATGTCTCTAAGTTGATTCAAAACTTTTCCCTTAAAATTTTGGAAAATGTTCCCTAACATTTGTGTCGCAAAAAAGTGTATACCTTGACATTTTCACACTTGATATGGGAATAATTGATGATAAATTGGACTCAATGAGGCCTTTATTTAGTGTTGTGATGTGTTTTACACATCCACATTAGGTCTTGGACCCTTGCAAACTAAATAAAATGCATCTAACGATGTCTTGTAAAGGTGTTGTAAAGTGTTGTAAAATACTTTCGCACTTTTCTAGACTAATTGGCCTATTTTTCCCCTAATTCAATATTATAACATGTATTTAATGGAATTATCACATTAATTTAGAAGGCTAAAAAACTAAACCTAATCTTTTAATCTAGTGTTGTAATGTGTCTTACACATTCACATTGGATGTTGTTCCTTTCTAGGCTATGTGGACCTCATTTTAGTGTTGTAAAGTGTATTTAATCACACTTTTACATTGAATTTTGTGTCCCTAGCTCTAATTAGCCCTTACATCATCATCAATAGGCCCCTATGGCCCCATAGTGTGCATCTCAAGGATTAAATTGATCAAAGACTCGATAAAATCATCATAAAAACTAAAATTCTTCATTCCCCAACAATCTAGCGGGAAAAAGAGCCCATGTGGGACCAAGTCACCCATATGGGAAAATTAGTCCCATCCAGGTGAGACTAAGTCACCCAAGTTGGCGACTTAGTCCCATTTGCGCTATTTTTGAGGTTTAGGCCAAAAAAATTAGATTTTAACTTTATTTTTCCTTCATATCAGCCTTGGGAATCAAATTAATGAGAAAATTAGGTGAATTCCCTATAAACACAAGCTTCTACACCCTAATTCATAATCAATTCATTATTCATGCATCATTCATCATGTTCTCAAGTCATGCAAGCTAGTGTTTTAACATTCTAAGTCATCAAGATAGCTTCCAAGGACATTCAAGGGCAGATTATTCATCTATTGCTACAAAAATTCAAGATCTATCATCATGGAAAGTCTCTAAATCCATTATTTCATGCTTCATTACATTATTTATTCATTTTGGTTTAATTACCTAAAAAGGGGTTTGACCAAGGCAAACCCCCATGTCCTAACATCCAACATCTCTCTCTCTCTTTCCTTGCGTGTTTATAGATTTAGGTTTCTTGAAGGCTTGGAAATCATTGAAGGATAAGTTGTAAAGTTGTTGAAGACATCTCCTTTTTTTCAAAGTCGAAATTTCAACAAAAATTCACTTATAGAGCCGAAATTCATAGTTTCATAACCAGACACCTATCAAGAACCGAAGTGTAGACCAAGGGCTTCCATTTCCACTTTTGGATTTTCAAAAATTTAGAAGTGGACTAAGTTGCCAATAGTGGTGACTTAGTCCCACTGTACTTTTTTTTTAGAGATTTATGTTAATCTGGATACCCATTTGGCTGAAACGAGCTCTAGACCAGTTTTCTAGATTTGGGACTTGGTCACCCAAAATGACATAAGTGTCCCAGTAGGCCAAAATTTTAGGATCGACAACATTTCCAATCTCCATTCCAATCTGCAACACATCTTTAGGTGCATGCTTTCTATTTTTCTTTCCTATTCATTTCTATTTATCTTTCTAGGTGTTTTTGCATACGTCATAGTGTTTTCAAACAAGGTATATTTCTTTAGTTTTCATTTAATAATCGATATCTTTTACCAATTTTATGCATTTAGATAACTTCATTTAGGTATATTTCCTTCATATTTACATTATTTTTGAGTGGGTACATTATGCATTTTGGCCTACTTCTCTCATTTTAGGTGAAAAACACTAGAAGTGTTAGAGAATTGTGGTGCCGAAATCAGTGTCCACAACATCATTAGGAATTTTTTTTAGGAAACCCTGAATACCATCAAAATTTAATGGTCTATACCTCCAAATAGATAAATTTATTTTATGGCATGACAAAGGTTGCATGCCTTGCATGTTTCCACTTGACATTCCATAGGGAGATACAGAGGAATGATACATTTATTGTACCCCTCAAACATCAAATTTGAAATTGATCATTCATTTCCATATTCCTTGATTTAATCATGAATTTAGGATACATAACTCAAATACATCTATGCCTTGGATATTCTAATGGGAAGATTTTAAAGATAAGCATACTTCTTCATCATAATATAGAAACTTCAAATTATATCTTAGAAGTATGTAAAATTACCACTACCATTCCTCTTTATGAGTGGTCAATTCACATAATAGGGAACCAAAAAAATTCCAAATCACTCAACATGATTTTCACACAAATTGATTGGTTCTTGCAAGCCAAAATAGGGGAAATATTTGGATATGTTGCAGCTACCTTGAATTATGCTTTTGACTAGAAAGCTTTGCAGATTTGAAGCTATCATCACCATTCCATCAAGTTCTTTTGCATAGAGTTGCCACCTCCTTTATAGAGGAATAAACTTCAACAATATGAAGTTTCTTTCACAGGTTGATTTTAATTTAATATTCCTTGATCAGTAGAGTCAGACATGAATCCTTTATGTTTTTTGTAACATGACCATTTTCATTTTTTAAATACTCCAAATCTGAACTAGATGTTCAAATTCAGTAAATTCTTTAACTCTCCCAAAACAATATAGGAGTCCTTTGAAATTTTTTCTCTAGCTTCTTTTCATGTGAACTCAAGTCTAACTTATCATTTCTTAACAAATTTTCATACTATTTTACTAGATTCTCTCAAATAATACATACTGGTGCAGAGATCTCAGAGTCGCCACCTACATCTAGTGAGAAATTATGAAAATATTCATGGAATTGTTGTAGATCTTGATAGCATTTGAGAGTTTCATGGGAAACACAACAAATTCTTGCAACATTTTGAGAGTTAACTCACTAATATCAAAGCTAGACTGGACATGGACTTGTGCTATCAAATTATTTGACTCTAACACTTATGATCTAGAAACACATACTTCATGAGTACTTTCCCCAGCGAAGTCACCAATATGTTGGTTATTTTTTTAGAACCAAACTTAATCTCACCCTTTACCTATGAATTTTCCATAATCCAATAATAAGTAAAGGAAAGGATTGGCCAACAAACAAGTAAAGGATTATCAGGGCCTTACTTCTACACTTTGGGCTCTGTGAAACCCAAGAGGTTGATCTTTATAATGTTTACATGATATTCTTGTGCCATTTCTATCATAAAAATTGAAACACATAGATAAGTCTCATATAATTTCTCAATGAGCAGAACATATCAAAGGAGTTAACTGCTTCTTAAAAATAGTTCATACTCAAATCCTAAGAATGGTAAAACCTAACATACTTATAACACATTTTAGAAAATTTCATTTAATAAATGGTTTTTTGCTAAATTAATCAATAAAATGCAACATGATCACCTCACTTAGATTAGTGCCTCATCCTTGGAATGGAATCAATTCTAACATTTACATGATTTGATAGCAATTTCACATATGACATTATTGAAAGCCTTAAGGCTACTACATTACAATATTTCAACATTATATATTAACCATCACTTCTTACTAACATCCTAGTACATGATTTGGCATAAACCTATAGCTCCATGTTCAAGCATTTACATCAACTCTTTCAATTAATAAGAAAGAATAAAACCATACACCCATTATAATTCAATGGATACAAATAAAATAACCCTTGATTATATTACTTATAGTTTATAAAACCAATACATAGAAGAGAAAATGGTACAAAACTTGCACTATTCTATTCTATATTGTCAACATTACTATTAGGACTACATGTGCATATTAGCAAAATTGAACCTAAGACTTAACACTAAAATGTTTAGTATATTGCTTACAATCTTTAGTGTGATAAATTCCAAAACAACCCACCTCTTCATAATTGGCCCTGTAATTGGCCCTGAATTCCCATTTATAGAATATGGGAGTAACAAGCTTTAGAAAAAATTACCATTTTAGTCATGTTTACATTTGACACTTAATTTCATTTTAGTTTCAAAGATTTCACGGATGGTCACATTTGCTCATTGCAAAATAGGGGGAAAGAAAAGGACAAAACTCAATATTATCCATTAAAGAAGATCATCCAACCTTCCAAAAGGCATCATTCATTATTGCAATAGATCAAAAATCCCTCGTCCATGTCGATCAAAGAATATTCTCCAAGTCAACACCCAAAAAAAAACTTGCGCATTCATTGAAAAGGATGAACTTGTCGTTGTCACAGCGGTGTCATCAAACACAAAAATAGAACCAAAGTTCTACTCTATCTCTTTAGAATCATAGTAAGCACATCCACTCCATGTTCTTGCTAGAACTAGAGATGCCACTACCACTCCATCATTAGAATCCTCTTGTGCCACTAGAGTGAGAAGGTAACGGCCATACTTTGGGTTAGTATCTACTTCATCGCTCAAAGGACAAACTGAATCTTTCATGGGAGAGTTGTGCCTTCCCATATAAAAATAATAAGCCTTGTGGTACTTATTCTTCCTTTTCCCACAATACTTAGCCAATTTCCCACCAGAATCACCTTGGTCACAACCAACAACTCTATTCCTTAGGTGGTAATTTCTCCTTACAATACCCTTCTTAGTTTTATTATGTGCACTCCTCCTACCCTTTGATGTTGCAGGAGCTCTTGGTGTGTGAAGTTCAGTTTTAGGTGCATCATCTTGTGATTCAAGCATACTAAGTCTCCTAGACCTCTTGACTGGTTGGAAAAACTAACTAGGCTTACCCATTCTTATAGAAGAACATGACCACAACTTATGAATTCCCAAGTACAAAGGGACCTTACAAATTTGCAGGACAAAAACACCTCACAACTATGTAAAAAACCTATCAACCAATGTGAATTATTCAAATAATTAACCCCTACAAACCCTAGGTAACTAAAACCTATAGATCCCACAATAATTTCTAGAGACCATCGAACTAATACTCAATCGACACATAATAAAAATACAGTTACCAACTTACCTAAGAGAAACTATCCTCAATTTCTCTACAACTTCAGACCAAAGTTCTACACGAACCTAAGCTTAATTCCTCAGGTTCTAATTGTAATAATAAAAAAAAAATGTTTCCAAATCTCATTATATTGAGCAATTTGAGTGTGTCAACCATTAGTGCTCGATAAAAGCTTGCGCGAGCGAGTTGACAATCAGCCGCTTGATTTTGAATCTCAACAATTGATCATATGTTGAGATGGATCGACAGATAGTTAAAATCAAGGTAATTAATTATGAAGAAGGTGATTGCATGCACCTGTTGCCTTTGTCTAATCAGAAAAGAGCATTTAGATATGCATCCACTCTGCCTACACACTTAATCATCCACTTAGCATTAAAGAAAGCTCATAATGTCAATATCTCCCACTCGCCCATGAGAATTAACCCACTTGTACCTTTGATCAACTAGACAACAAGGAGCGATCAAGATTTGATTTCAATCCACTAACCCGTACTTACCCTAACACAAACCACCTATCCATGTGTATACACTTTTGATAGAAATGATGGCCAAGATAAAAAAAACCCATCATATCTCAAACACATGCAAAAGAAATAAATTATTATTGTGCGCCATTTAGCCTTCATACCTCTATCAAAAAAATATATTAATACTTTTCCTTCACTAATGTCCCTCCAACAAGTTAGAATACTCCAGATGGTAGTCGCCTAATTACTTGTTGAGAAACAATCTTGATGCATGAGTGGGTCTCACATAGGATGGTGGGGAGTGGTTAGGATTGACTCATGTCACCCACTATCAATCGTCAATCTTTTCTTGATAGAACATTCACAACATTCAAAACCCAGTGGGTCCCTCCACAAAGGGATAGATGGCTAAAGCTTTCTAGCTTGGTGCATTATTTTAAGACAAAATAAAAAATTGATGGGGTGGTGGGGAGTGGCCCAAATGAAGCCACATCATAAAATATCCACCAGAGATCTTGTTGAAACACTGCCAACTAATCCCTCAATGGTGTTGGGCCCGCCAATGCATAAGGCATGTGGCACTCACCTACCCACCCTTTGGAATATTTAAATGGAAAATAAAACAGTGCAGGGCATGGGGAATGACCAAGATCTGATTGTGGTAGTCGAGCAATTATCATAATTGTTGAAATTTGCACATGCAAAATGTTAGTTTTTTTTTAAATGGGGACCACTTAGGACAACGTAAGAAAATGCCTAAATGGACTTAAAACCATTTTAATTAAAGGATGTAAATGCCAAACAAGTTCGATCAGTCGACCTTACAAAATACAATATGTTTCAGACCTAGGCATGAGGGGCTAGTTACTTCATGGGTTCTGATGGCATAGGATGTAACTTAAATGACCGGGTACCAGTGATAAGGGGTCAATGATGAATTGAAACATTATCGAGGATGCAAGACTAGGGGTTATGTAGGAAGGTTTCAATCAATATAAACCCTAAAATAGTGACAGTAAACAAAACCTTAAGCCCAGACACATGGACTTAACCAAAATTTTGTAGAATTTTAAGATGGAACATGAAGCAAATTTTAGGGGTTCCATTAGAATGGAGAGTAGGTAATGTAGTTTCATTGATATCATCATCTTGTGTCATAATATATTTCCAAGGGAGAGAGGAAAGGAACAAATAAGACCTTCATGAGTCCCATCTCTTGTATCTTCTTTCACCAATATGCCTTTGTCACTAAAGGAGAGGTATCAAGAGAAGAACAATTATGATCTTCATGGTTATCTATGCTTGTATCCTCTTCTATTACATCATTCCAACAAATAGGAAAGATAGGAGGTGGGGTAGATTTAAGGTAAGCATCAACATTTTCACTTTTATGTACTAAGAGACTCTCATAACTAGGAAATGTATTGAATGAATGACTAACATGCTTATTGATTAACCTTTTCTTTGCAAACTTGGAAAAGATGGATACTAAATTTTTTAAAAAATAATATATTGCAATGCAATGAATCTATAAATTCACTTTTTAGATTCTAAACAAGGTAATTTACTAATTACACCATGAAACAATTTGAAAATGAAATGTTGTAAATGCAACTTTGATTTTTTACAATGCACTAAATGAAGAAAATTCAATGAATTTTATGAAATAAAAAATTAGGAAACTAAATAAGGAAAGTAACAACAACAAACATAAGCCTAAAAATAAGGTTTCAAATCCCAAAAAATGTAGATTAGGATCCAACAAGGACTCATTCACCAGTGAAGGCGAATGATCCTAGATAGGTATTTTTGAAATGTTTCTAGTAATTTTTGAGTAATTTTTAGATGCCAAAAGGTAAGCACTGATCCTGATCAAGAACTCATTTGCCATTAAAGGTGAATGGGTCCTAGATCAAGGTTTTAAAGAGGCTAAAACTACAAATTTTGAGTTGTTGTATGTACTTTTCATGCCCAGTTTCAAACTATAACTCTTGTGACAATTTTTTTAAGAATTTGATGACCTAATGCAAGTGAAGTGAAGGGTAAATAACACCTTTTGAAATGCATTTTTAAAAAATTTATATAATCTAAATGATATGCAAAGTGACTAACATGTTTTTGTATTTTTCATATTTAAGAAATGCAAAATAATGCAATTCTAAACCCTAAATGAGATGTAATATTGCAATGCAAAACATGAAACCCTAAATGATATATTTAATACAAAGAAAATTTAAATACAAATTAATGCAAGATCTAGCATAGGATGTAATGAAACACTTCAAAATATAAAAATTGTAATATTCAATGAGTTGGGTTCACCAAAACGTTTAATAGGAAAAGTAGGGTTTACCACCATGAATGAACAAGATGATAAACCACTAGATCTTTTTCTTATTAAAAAATTTAATTATGAGAGCCAAAAGATGCAAATAACAATTATAAAATGACCCTAACTATTATACCAACTATGAGAAATGTTTTGAGAGTATGAAAAGCTATGTACCTGTCTAGAAAGTTACTATTTTTGAGCTATGGGGGACTCATTCGCCTGCAAGGGCGAATGGGTCCTTATAGGGTTTTGGAAAAATAATTTCAAGATCTTGTAATTTTATTTCTACACTCTTGAAATCCATTTTATCAAGTTCTTGAAGGTAATATTAAGTTTTGTAAGGCTCTTTCTGTGATCTTGCACTTTGAATGACAACTTTGCAACTTTGACAATTTTGACAATTTTGATAATCTTGCACTTCAACCTGTAAATTAGCAATCACACACACAAGGACATAAAACTTGTTGATTTGTTAGTGAATGGTGGTTTCCTCAATCAAACCCTTTGTAGGTGATTAAACCAAATGATGAAATAAGATAATGAAACATGAACATGAAATGATGCAATTATAACCTTGACATGATGATATGATCTTTGAATTGTTGCAATAAACACTTGAATTCTACCTTGAAATGCCTTATGAATGCTCCTGAAGTTCTCTAATACTTTTTATTTTTGATCTCATGAAGTCACACAAAATTTCTCAGAAAAACTATGTGAATTAACCCCTTATTTATACTAAATTAGGAGATTAACCCTGAAATTCAAAGAACTAAGGCCAACACTAGATTTGGAAAGAAACATAATTAAATTCCCACCAACATAAAATTCAAAAATTATGGTCTCATTAAGGGAGGACCCATTCGCCACCAAATTCAAATCGATCCTGGCTAAGTTTCCAGTACCAAGCTTTGGGGAGATGAAAGAAGGTCAAAAACACATTCCAGATCAACTAAGAAAAGAGGGTCCTATTAAGGGAGGACCCATTCACCATCAAGGGAAAATGGGTCCTGGCTCAACTTACTATGACCAATTTTTTCCCAATGAAATAATTTTATATTTAATTTATGATTGTTAGGAGAGATCCTTGGGAGGTGTCAAAATTAAGGCCTAAATTTGAAACAAAAGCGGGTTAATAACTCCACTTAACCACAATGAATTAGGACCACCTAGATAAATGTGAAAGTGCTTTAAAAAAATTTACTACACTTAAACAAGGTACACATTATGCATATTTTATTTAGAGAGGGGCTCATAAGGCTTAATTAAGAAAATAAGTCCTAGAAAAGTGTGAAAGTGTGTTACAATACTTTAGAATAGCTTTGCAAAGGACAAATTAAAGCATGATTTAGTCAAATAAAGGTCCTAAAATGATGTGAATGTGTACAAGACATTACAACACCACTCCAAGAAACCATTAGTCCTAATTTAATGTCAATTATCCAAGGAAACAAGGGAAAATGAAACTTTTTTCTATTACTACAAGTTTATTCAAAAAATGGAAAGTTTATTTTTTATATTATAATGAAGGTCGTTAAGTGTAGGAAACAGGAGAGCATGAAAGTGATAGATCATCCTTCAAGTGTAACATACCTTTGTAGTGTAGAAAAATGTATCCCTTTACATTTTCACACCTATTTGGGCCCTCCTTGCTAAAATTGGGCTTCTTTATGCCTTATTTGGGCCTATTTTACATGCACAAGCCTTATTTAATGGATTTCTCTAAGGATAGCCCTGACACTTAGCTAATGACCAATCATAATTCATGTTCTTGGGATGTGTGTTCCAAATCTAGTAATCTGGGACTCATATACCACCTTGGGTGTATGGGTCCCATGTAGGTTTTGGGGCCTAATCTTGAATATGGCATATAACTTAACATTTCTTGAAATTTGTGTCCCAAGCTTAGGCTACTGGGACTCATATACCCCAATTGGCATATGAGTCCCACTTTAGCTTGGACCTATTTTGAATTCAATTCTTTGTGAGATTTCATTCTCCTAGATCTAATGTTGGCTTGTAGAGTTGTAATTTTGGGAAATTTGTCATAAACAAGTATAAATACAAGGTTATTTCACATAATTTCTCCTAACAAGCAATCTAGCAATTCAAGTATTCAAGCACTATAGAAAATTTTTGATCAAGGGCATTCAAGATCATTCAAGAGCTAATTATCAATTATTTTGGAGCTATATTCAAGATTCAAGCATCATGTGTGTTTTTGAGCTAAAATTTGTGATGTAGGTTTTCATGATTCAAGTAAGCATTCAAAGACATTATCTCATATCAACAATCAAGAGTCAAGATCTACATTCATGCTAGCCATTTCACATAAGTTTGCAACATTTGTTATAAGGGTTTGGTGAGTTGCAACATTGTATATTGTTCATTCCTCATTCCTTCATTCTATTTCATTTAATTTCAAGGTTTGATTAACAAAATAGTGTTTGAACAAGGAAATCACTTATCCACTAACAAATCAGCATTTTTCTCCCTCTACATGTGTGATTGTAGATGTAGTTGTTTTGAGGCTTGAAGATCCTTGGAATACTAAGTTGCAAGATTGAATAAAGTTGTCAAGAAGTTGTCATCTTCACGGAAACTCACCAGCAATCCAGAATTCAAACTTTCAGACTCAAAGATCGGATAGGAGAGAAGTTATAGAAGATCACTAGAGGATACCAAATTTTCAGCCAAACCCTAATACTGGGACTGAATTGCCACCTTGGGCATATGAATCCCAATATACCAATTTTCAGTCATTTCTTATACATCCTGGTTTACCAGCTATAGATTCCAGATTCATCCCAAAACCCTAAAATGGGACTAAATTGCCCAGCCTAGCGTAGGAGACCCAGTTCATATCAAAATTCATAATTTCAAAATTATAGACCTTATTTCAAGAATCTCTAGTCTTCCAGGTACTTCTCTATTTATTCACAATTTATTATTCTGATTTCAAGTTTCATTTCCTAAGTCACATAGCTAGATTTGCATATTACTTTCATTTCTTTCCTTCTAAGAATCTTCTTAGTGGTGAACCCCCTTTTAATCACACGTAAGGACCTAGTAGCAATCTATTTTCCTAATTGAATCATTAGGTTGAGATATCTAGGGTTTCCTTTAATGAACTAAGAGTGAAATAGGAGGACCCCTTCCCCTTGTATGTGTTCCATCTCCTAAAAAGTGGATCACCATATTTCCTTCAGTTCATTTTGGTGAACTCGAACTTTGGACACCTTATTTCTGATTTGAAGTACATTTTGGTCCTAGATTTAGCTTACATTAACTTTGCATTAAATCTTACACTAGTTAATTTCTATTTAGGGCTTTTAAACATTGTATTAGTGAAAAGTGCACATAGGTTTCATTTTTGCATCTCAATCAACCATTGATTTTTGGGTATGGGATTTATAGACTACTTTCACCTAAAAGGAGAGAGATAAACCCCGCACAAAATCTAGGTGGTACACTCAAATTAGGAAATGTATGATGTTATTTAGACTAAATGAGATGATTTAAATGTAACTAAATAAACTAATTGACTGATTATAAAGGCCAAACCTAAGAAATATGCAATGTTTGAAAACACAATGTGATATGTAGAAAATGCAATAAAGAAGTAAACTAATGTAAACAAAATTAAACAAAGCTAAATAGAGTGCACTTGGGATTCTGATGATGAATCTGGATTGTTTTGAATGTTGACAGAGATCACTAAGATTTACCAGCGGGACTCATTCACTACTAATGGAGAATCAGTCCCACTTCTGATGAAAACTTCTAGAAATATGTTTCTAACTATCAGGATCCAAAATCTGATTTTTTTGGAATTCCAGCCTTAAGGTGGAACTCATTCACCATTGAAAATGAATCATTCCTCTCCAAAACTTATATGAAATTAGGGACCAATTCTGTAACACCAAATCTAAGGTTGTCTGCTTGTTAGGTTGATAGAGTCAAATCTACAAAAAATGGATTGTAGGTTGTCTGTAAGCTTGAAATAGGTTGTAGTTGACTTGAAACACTTTTTTGACTTCTTTTCCACTTTTCAACACCTAATTTCTTGAAAAATTTGCATACATAAGTCTACAAACACACATGCAAAAGGGGAAAAATGGTTAAGAGTTAGTTTATAGGGATTTGCCTTGGTCAAATCCCGCTTTGGTAATCAAACCCTTAATGAAGAAATGCAATGAAATGAATAAGGAATGATGAATAAACAATATCCAAATGTCATAAACTCACTACAACCTTGTTGAAAAAATTTGAAGATATATCAATGGTTGCTCCAAGATACTTGATTGATGCTTGATTGAATGATGCAAAGTGCTCAAATGTGATTTGAATGCTTAGTGAATGAAAAGATTGCTTGAATGAATTAGGAGATGTAAAATGAGGATAAAAACACATATTTATACACACTTATGCCTTAGTAACCCAATGATACCTCATCACATGCTGACATAAGGTGATTTTGAATAAAAAATTGAAAGAAAATTTGAAATATTTTGAATTTTGAGCCAAGAGGGAATCATTCGCCACCCATGGAAAATGGGTTCCACCTTGGACATGAAAGTGGGTGTTGAGAATTAAGTTACATTTAATGTTGTCTGTCGGGTTTACATTCAAAAATACAATACTTAATTAAGCCTTATAGGGGCATAAAGGGGTCAAATAAAGCATAAGAAAGGTGTAAATAGTGAAAACAAGCCTAGAAAAGCGTGAAATTTTGTTATAGGACTTTACAACACTTCATAATAGGACTTGATAAGTGATGAAAAGGTGATTTTTAGTTGAATTATAATGAATAGAGTCTAGAAAAGTGTAGAAATGTTTTACAAAACTTCACAACACCTTCACAAGACATCATAATTTGAATTTTAAGGACCTAATGTGAATGTTTAAGTCACATTACATCAATAAATCAAATAAAAATGGATCAAGCATCATGAAGAAAGGCCTAAAAGACCATGAAAATGTCAAGGGACCAATTTTCTATGGCACATTTAGCCCTCACTTTAGTGAGAGGATGAACTTGCTTCAAACTCACACTAAAATAGCCATGCATATTGAGAGAGAGGTACAAATGCACTTATGTTAGCAACATGGAATGAAAATGATCAAGAGGGATGATCAAGCCCCCCAGGATGAAGATCCCATGGCCAACTAAACATAAGAACAAATGAAAACGCATGTGAAGAAAAGGGAAAATTGTATTAAGCTTCAATCATTTTTCCAACTAACTATGGATTAGATCTAGGTTGTTTGTGAGAAAAAGAGAATGCATACTCACTCTGGGGTGATAGATCTCATGGTGGTTCACCAGGTGAGAAGACCCAAAAAAGGTAAGATACATACACTAGTTGGTATGCACTCACAAACACATAGGTGGCTATGGGGAAAGTCATGCTGCTGAATGGGCTTCCCGCTCAACCATATCAAAGTTATACCTCCTGATAACTTTAACAAGGCATCACAAAGGAAAATTTCAGTTCATGCTTCATGAGACAAGCAAAGCTTCATATGCATAGAACTCATGAACAAAGAGCAAGGTACCATAGGAATTCAAGTTGCATTATGCAAGGTGGTAAAGATGTAAAATGCAAAATGCAAAAATGTAAAATGTAAAATATTCATAGAACATCTCCAAGAGAGGACCAATCAAAGAATAAAATATTCACAACTTAGGGGATGCAGTGTGTTGCATCAAACCACAAAGAGGAATGCAATATGATATGATAGATCAAATTTATGAAGGACATCACACCCAAAGTCATCCACAAACATTATGAAAAATACATTGTGTGAAGTGACAAGGCTACACTAAAAACCAAAAAATGCAAATGAATTATGCCAATGTATGCCCCCCAGTTTAAGGGAATTACCACACATTGTTATGTGAGAAATTACTTTAAAGTAGCAAAGGAAAGAAAATGCAAAAAGAGAACACATGAGAGCCAACTTGGAAAGCCCCTATTCCAATTCATATGTTTCCAAGTAAGGCTGGTTCATGTAAATGAAAAAGAGAACAAAAGAAAAAGGAGGTTTCCCCACAAATAGGAACATTCCAAACACATAAGGGATCTATGGATTTGGGGTCAGTATGTTTGTTGCTGCAATGTTTTTATGAAAGAGATTAGAATTGTCATCATTCCCCAAAGCTCATAGAAGTAGAAGGACATAAAGAGAGTGAAAACAAAAGAGAAACAAAGTTCATTTTGGGTCAATATGGAAGAGAAATTTTGGTCTCAACGCCTTACATCATCCCCAAAAGGAAAACAAAAGCGAAAAGAAAAGGAAAAGGAAAAAGAAAAGGAAAAGCTTTTGGGTCAACATGAAGGAGACATTTCGGTCTCAATGCCTTGTGTCATCCCCAAAAGGAGAAACACAATAGAAAATATGAAAAGGACAAGGGGCCTTTTGGGTCAACATAAAAGAGACATAGGGTGTCTCAATGCTTTGCATCATCCCCAAAAGGAGAAACACATAAAAAATGAAAAAGGCAAGGGACCTTTTGGGTTAACATGGAAGAGACATAGGGTGTCTCAACACTTTGCATCATCCCCAAAAGGAGAAACAAAAAGGAAAAAATGAAAAAGACAAGGGACCTTTTGGGTCAACATGGAAGAGACATAGGGCACCTCAACTCTTTGTGTCATCCCCAAAATGAAAAACACAAAACAAAACAAAAAAAGGTAATGTACAACATATAGAAGAATAGAGGTACAAATGGAGGAAGTGGACAAAGAGAGAGAATATCAAACACACATTACAGGGGAACACGATATGCACATACAATCAGAGAAAAAGGAAAATGAAAAAGAAAAAGGCTAGTAAGGAGAATGCAATTCAACCATCTAACAGGTCATTCGCCTCCCAATCATGCTCAGTGTATTGCAAGGGTGGTTGATTGTTCAAAGGAATAATTGCAAGTGTTGAACTAGCAGATGTGCCAGGTTCTTCATTTGGTGTAGAAGATTTTTTATTTAAGCTCATGGTAGATGAAAATAAAGAGTTTAAATCGTTATGCACTTATTTATCTATTTTTGTGATCTCTTCCTCCTCCTCATCATCATCATCAAGATTGATTATGATAGGAGGATGAAGGGTTATCTCCAAGGAAGGATTTATTAGGAGTTGTGGCTACTAGATTGGATCATTCTGTTGTGAGGGTTGGACTATATTATCTTTTGGTTAGTTGGGAGGAAGAGGGTGATCATATTTTTCTTCTGTCAAAGGCAGAGGTTGAACTTCTTTGTTTTCTTCCATTCGAGACTAACAAGCAAGGACACGACAATGACGCCTATGCTCCCTATCACCGCAATTTCATTTTTTCTTTTTTTAAGTTGTTGAGGTGTAAGAGCGGGTTGATCCACCATAGGTTCCTTTTCTTCCAAAGAGGGAAGAATGGAAGAAATTGAAGAAGATTGGTCAATCACTTTTTCTTTGACTTTATAAACTTGTTTAATGTGGGGAGGCATGATGAGACTTGTTTCATTTTCTCTTGGTTGTTTAAACAAGGAAGGTGAAGTGTCTATGGTGGGTTACTCATTAGGTTGTGTTGTTTGTTCAATGTTGGACTTAGCCTGAAGCATGGTTTCATCTAGGATAGGAGAAGTGGATGGGTACATGTTATGAAGAGACAATTTAGCTATTCATTTGGCTTTGAACTTTTGATATATTATGAAAAAGAAGTCCTTTCGAGATGTTTTGGGTTCCATAGGTTTAGGCCAAAAGGCTTCTAAGGAAAAATTACCTTTAGAGGAAAATGGATTAAAACCACTATGGTCTATGGTAAATATTTCATTGCCATGTGGAAACTTCAAACATTTGTGAACAACTAAGGGGATGGCTTTCATTGAGCGAAGCCAAGGATGACACAGCCGTATACAAAATTGATCTGATTATGGAATGATAGAAAATGTTACATCCAAAGTTTTAGGTCCTACTTGTAATGGGAGTACAATCAATCCAATCCTAGGGCATGTGAAACTAGTGTGTTTTTTAATCCATGCAGTTGGTTTATTATAGTCATCTTGATATAGCTCATGGTAATACTAAAAACTCTTACATGATCACATTCTCACCACAGGTGGGATCTATTAATATCCCATTGGTGGGCTTATCATAGATGCGGTCAACTATGTAAAGAGGACCATCAGGAAGCTTTTTAAGTATATGATTAGGAGAAAAGGTAATATTAAGAGATTTTTTGGTTGGTCCCTTACGAGGGATAACATCTATCATACCCACAAGTTAATCCACAGGATTAACTTGGGTAACATTTGGAGTTATATTAGGTTGTTCATTAGTTGTATTAATGTTCATCACATGAGTGTTTGAAGGTTCACTAGCTTTGACAAATGAAACATTATGTTTAGGCTTAGGGTTGGTAAATATTTATAAATTCTGATTAGGTGGTACAATGGACTAATTGCCTTGATCATTGACACCTGCAAGGGACAAACAACCCAAATCAATGAGGTCTTGAACTAAGTGTTTGAGATGCTTACATTGTTCAATGTCATGCCCATTTTGGTGATGAAAATGACAATAAGCATTCGGTTTAAATGTGGGTGGTAAAGGCTTGGTGGTATCAAGTGGTTTAACAGTAGCCAAAGTGATCATTTTTTGCTGGAGAAATTGATTCATTATATTATGGAGGGTATCAGGTAAGAAGGTAAATTGTCTCTTCGGGTTCCCATAGGTAAAGGACACTGCTGCTTTAACAATTGCCACTTGATTTTGAGCAGGTTGGGTTTGTTGTTGAGGAGGCGGATTGAATTGTAAAAAGCCTCTTTTTGGTTTTCAAAATTTTTGTGTTTTGTTTTGGTTATTTTGGTTAGACTTCTTAGCTTGGTTAGAAGTGGAATTTTAATCACAACTAGAAACTGAGTTGTGATAGTCACAAAGGGTTGTGCATAAATGCATGAACAAAGGAAATTTCATTAAAGTTAACTTATCCTGAAGGTTTGTCTGCAAGTTTTCAATAAACATCTTTTGTAGATGTGAATCAAGAATCTTGACATCAATTTGACCATGCAATGACTGATATCATGAAATTAAATCAATGAATTTTTCATCTATGTTTTGTTTACATTGCAATAGATCAGCAATTGTATTTTTATGAGTCATATGAACTTGGAAGTTACTTATAAATGCATCTGAAAGTCTATTGAATGATCAGATTGAATGATTAGGTAAATTTGAAAACCACTCTAATGTAGTGTCCTTTAAGGTCCTAGGAAAATGTTTGGCTAATAGCTTATCATGAAGGAAAAAATCATTGCACAAGGTTGTATAAGCATTGGCATGATTAATAGGGTCTCCTTTACCACTGTACTTCTCAAACCTGACATTTAAATCCCTTGTGGAATTTGTGTGCATAAGATCTCTAAGGATAATGTGCTACTATGAACATGATATGCAGGTGGAGCATTTTGACTTTGGCTAATGGTGGAGATTTTTAGTTGCATGGATGAGATGGTGTTAAAGAGTTGTGTAATGATGGGGTTAGGATAAGTTGTATGAGGTGGAAGGGAAAATGGTGATGGAGTGTATGTAATGTTAGGAGAAGTGAAAGGGACACTAAGAGGGGTGAAGGTGGTAGAGGGGACATGCAATGCCACAAAAGAACTAGGAATGCGAATAGAAAAGGAGTCACATGACTAACCTGTTGCATAGTTGTTGTAACTTGAGGAGTGGTATAATTTGGTATGGATGTTACAGTTGAAGGGGGAGGAATGTGAGGTCCTCCTTGGATTACAACAATTTTTGCGGATTGGAAAGTAGAAGGAGCATGCTTAGTGCATATCTCATCAATTCTTTTCATAACTTGTAAGTCATCATCACTTTCAATCAAACGATGAAGTTTTTATATGGCTAGTATGGAAGTGGTTGAAATGTTTTCAAGAGACAAGTCTTGTAAATGTGCAAAATCCTCATGAATACTAATGACTTTTTCTTGTGGAATGGAACTAGTTTGTGTGTCAACATTCATTGAATGGAAAGGTGAAGGCATAGTAGTGGTAGTATCCATGCCTAATGCACCATTTTCCATACTAGGAGTAGGAGCTCTTGAGATCCCAAGGTCCACAACAAAAGTGCTATCATGGGAAGCCATGAGTCTAGAACTTCATCTCACTAAATTATTATCAATGGGGCACCAAACACTCATACAAGCACCACAAAAGATGGGGTGAATGTAAATGCAATGTAATCTAGGAGTGGAAAATGTAAATAACAAAAATTTTGAAAACTAAAATAGAGAGATAACAATAGAGAAAAGATATGCAGTAAATCCCAAGAAAAATGTCTGAAAGTGTTGTCTAAAATGTGCAAGTGGACTGATTTACCCAAAGTGACGAATGAGTCCAAGTATGATATTTTTTTGTGCTTTCCAAAAAATTTAAAGTGATTCTAATGCTTTTCAAATGCAAATTAAGGATGAAAATGCATATTTTTCAGTTTTTCAATGATATGATATGCAAAAATGAAGTATAAAGGAATCTCTCACTAATGTAATTTTAAGAAACCCTAGGATGCAAAAAAAAAAACAATACCCTAATTGAATGTTGATGCAAATGTAATCTAGGATGCAAGAAGTAAATGAAATTAGAAAGAAAGAGTGCTTAATATGCAGGTTAACCAAAATGAACCACTAATTTTTTGGTATGGGATTTATAGACTACTCTTGCACTCTTAGGATATTTCACCTAAAAGGAGAGAGATAAACCCCACAAAAAATCTAGGTGGTTCACTCAAATTAGGAAATGTATGTTGTTATTTAGACTAAATGAGCTGATATAAATGAAACTAAATGAACTAATTGACTGATTATGAATGCAAAAACTAAGAAATATGCAATATTTGACAATACAATGTGATATGCAGAAAATGCAATAAAGAAGTAAACTAATGTAAACAAAATTAAATAGGGTTGAACATAGTGCACCTAGGAATTTGACGATGAATAAAGAGTGTTTTGAATACTAACAGAGACCACTAAAAATCACCAGTGGGACTCATTCACCACTAATGGTGAATCAGTCCTACTTCTAATGAAAAATTCTGGAAATAGGTTTCTGACTGTCGGGATCTAGAATCTGACAAAATCCAGATTTCTAGCCTTAAGGTCAGACTCATTCTCCATTGATGGTGAATCAGTCCTCTCCCAAAATTTTGTGAAATTAAGGACCAATTCTATAACACCAAATCTGAGGTTGTCTGCTTGTCAGGTTGATCGAGTCAAATCTATAGAAAACAAACTATAGGTTGTCTGCAAGCTTGAAATAGGTTGTAGTTGAATTGAAACACTTTATTGACTTCTTGTCCACTTTTCAACACCTAATTCCTTGAAAAATATACATACATAAGTCTACAAACACACATGCAAAAGGGAGAAAATGGTTAAGGGTTAGGTTATAGGGATTTTCCTTCGTCAAATCCCACTTTGGTAACCAAACCCTTAATGAAGAAATGAAATAAAATGAATAAAGAATTATGAATAAACAACATGCAAATTTCCTAAACTCACCACAACCTTGTTGAAGAAATATGAAGATATATCAATGGCTACTCCAAGATACTTGATTGATGCTTGATTGAATGATGCAAAGTGCTCAAATGCGATTTGAATGCTTAGTGAATGAAAAGTTTGCTTGAATGAATTAGTAGATGTAAAATGAGGATAAAAACACATATTTATACACACTTATGCCTTAGTAACCTAATGATACCTCATCATAGGCCGATATAAGGTGAGTTTGAATAAAAATTCAAAAGAAAATTTGAAATATTTTGAATTTTGATAAAAGAGGGACTCATTCACCACCCATGGTGAATGGGTCCCACCTTGGACTTGAAAGTGGGTGTTATGAATTAAGTTATATTTAATGTTGTTTATCGGATTTACATTCAAAAATATATCTATTTTTTCCTAATAGGGGAATAAAGGGGTCAAATAAAGCATAAGAAAGATGTAAATAGTGAAAACAGGACTAGAGAAATGTGAAATCTTGTTACAAGACTTTACAACACTTCATGATAGGACTTGATAAGTGATGAAAAGGTGATTTTTAGGTGAATTTTAATGAATAGAGTCTACAAAAGTGTATAAATATTTTACAACACTTCACAACACCTTCACAAGATGTCATAATTTGAATTTTAAGGACGTAATGTGAATTTTTAAGTCACATTACATCAATAAATCAAAGCAAAATGGATCAAGCATCATGAAGAAAGGCCTAAAAGACCATGAAATTTTCAAGGAGCCATTTTTCTATGACACACTCAAATCATTCAATTTCATTGAAAATTTGTAATTACAAATAGTCAAGACAACATACAAACTAGAAACCTTAACATTTACTTAGAATTTACTAAATTTGGTGTGAAAACTTTAATTTGGGACTCATTCGCCTCTCTAGGCACTTCAGTTCCAATAGAAGTATTTTTACCTAATTTTTTGGAATTATATGTTGACTATTTTTCAACATTTGAACCCTTCAAAAACTATTACTAGGAATCATATGCCCCTTTGGGTGATTTAGTCCTATATCAGACCTAAACCTACATTTTACATCATTGAAACCTTATTTCACTGCTTCTATTTTTTATTGTTAGATCTTTGTTTTAGGTTACTAATTTTTTGTTTCATTCATTTCATTAGATCTAGCTTAATTTAGTTTCATTTTAAGTGCATCTATAAACATAAGAATTGGAATTAAATCATATCATTTATCTTGTGTTCTTTGCATTTATCTTGCATTCATTAATTGTCCTCTCTATGAGCTTTACAACTTGGTTTCCTATTGCTAATACTATAGTGAGATGTAGTTTGAGACTCATGTCATCCTGTGATAGCACACTCATTGTGGATCTTGGGTTATCTAGCCCTTTCACTCATAGTGTTGATACTAGTTCACTAGGTATGGACCATACCCTTAAAAACTCTTTATCTTCATGTAGCATGACAAGTGTCGAAACAATGGTTGCTAGTGTTCCTCAAGAAAACATAATCCAAATCCATGAAGAATTAGAAAACCTACAACATCTAGTTAGTACTAAAAACATTTTAAACACTTCTATTCCTACCATAGATAACATACACCACATGATTGAATGTGAACAAGGAATCAAACTTCCACATAACCTAGCTTATATTTTTGGTAAACATCTTACCTCAACCACTAGTTGTGCTCAAACTTCAAATAATACTCAAAGAAAAGGAGATAAAATTCCTCCTCCCACAACCATTGAATCTATTCCCACCTATACCTAGAACCCTCAAGTTACAAAAATGATGCAACCTCCTAGTAATTTCATTCCTACCTTGGGTATTTCCACTAGCAATCCTTGTACCTTTTGTAAAGTGGAAAAATAGGGTCCACCAAAATGAATCAATAAAGTGATGGACCACTAATTTTTCTAAGGTCGTAAACACCTCAAATTATTTAAAATAAGATGCCAATAACTATTATAAATACTACCTAACTATTATAGCAACTATGGGAGATGTTTTTAGAGCATAAAAGTCGTGTACCTAGCCAAAAAGTTATTTTTGAGCTACTTATTCTCCTTTAGTGTCGAATGAGTCCTTTTAGGGTTTCAAAAAACTAACTTTAGGTTCCTATCCCTTGATGTCTGCACTCTCAAATTCCATATTATCAAGTTTTGGAAGTCTGTATGCAATTATGTAGAGCTCTTTCTATGATCTTCCACTTTGAATGACAACTTTAGCAACTTTGCAACTCTGACAATCTTGCTCCAAATCTTGCTCAACTTGATCTTCAACGTAATAGTCTGCAATTACACACTCAAGGGAAGAAACACTTGTTTTTTTAGTGAATGGGGGTTTTCCACACTCAAACCCCTTGTAGGTAATTAAACCAAATGATGAAATGAATGAAATGAAGCATGAAATATGAAGTATGCAATTGATATCATTGTGGATGATGTCTTGTGAAACAAATCTGAAAACTAACATGTAGTGGCCATGAAGAATGTAGATATAGAATCCTTGAAAATTATGTGAACAATGGTTGCAAATAGATCTCCAATGCTGCATCCACTTCTTTAGCCCAACAACATGAATGCATGCATCAAACCCTTGAAATGATGATATGTTCTTGAAAATCTACAATAAACAATTGAAATCTACCTTGAAATTCCCTATGAATGCTCTTGAAATTCTCTAATGCTTGATTACTTGAATGCTTGAAGACTTAGAATGAATTTCTAGGTGAAACAATTTGAATTAACCCCTTATTTATACTAAATTAGGAGATTAACTTCAAAATTTAAAGAATTAAGGCCAACACCAAATCTAGGAAGAAAATTTATTAAATTCCCACTAGAATGAAATTCAAAAAGGGGGGTCTAATTAGGGGAGGATCTATACGCCACCTTCAGAAAAAGGGTCTCAACTTAGTTTTCAAGGACCTAACCCCGGGGGATTAAAAGATGGTTAAAAAACCATTCTAGATCAAGTGAAAAAGAGAAGTCCTATTAAGGGTGAATGGGTCCTGGCTCAACTTACTAGGACCAAAATTTTCCCAATGAAATATTTTTTTAATTAAATTATGATTGTTGGGATAGATCTTTAGGAGGTGTCAAAATAAAGGCCTAAATTTGAATTAAAAGGGGATTAATAACTCAAATTAACCATAATTAATTAAGACAACCTCGTAAGTGTGAAAGTGCCTTATAACACTTTACAACACTTAAACAAGGTACACATTATGTACATTTTATTCAAAAATAGGGCCATTAGGCTTAATTAAGCAAATACATCCTAGAAAAGCGTGAAAGTGTTTTACAACACTTTTCAACACCCTTGCAAAGGATCAATTAAGGAAATTTTTAGTCAAATAAAGGCCCTAGAATAGTGTGAATGTGTACAACACATTATGACACCACTCCAAGACATCATTAATTCATCTTTAATGTTAATTATCAAACCAAGTAAGGGAAAAGGATACTTTTTCTGCTACTACATTTTTTCCCCACTTTAGTCACAAGAGGATGACCCCATGTCAAATTAGACATCCAAGACACTTAAGTATACAAATATAACAAAGATACATGATCATAACCTGTCAAAGGCCAAGAAAAAAAAGAAAAAAAAAAGGATCAAGCACAACTATTTCAATGTGAGGTGAGATAGGGTTGTTTGTCCATAACATACACTGCTCACTCTAGGGTAGTGGAACCTTAGTCTTTCCACTAGGTGAGTTATCCCAATGAGTTGGTTTAGTGAAAAAGTCATGCCAGTGTGTTAGCTTCCTACTGTATAATGAGAAAGTCATGCTAGTGTATCGACTTCCCATCATACTAACCATACCAAAATTATCCTCTTGATAACTTCAATAAGGAACAACAATGTAAATGCTTTTGAAATTCATGTAAAAAAAATTCTTAAAGGGGATTTTTCTTTGTTCATGTAATGGTCTTCCTCTCAGGGAGCAGTGTTCCTAATGTCTCCAAGAGAGGACAAGTCAAAAGTGTTAGATTGTCGCCCATGGGATGCCTCATTCACATAATGCCATGTTAGATGATCGTACACTCTTGGACAAAATCAAACCCAATGACACCACTAGGAAGAGGATACATCACAAGAAAAAAATTTAAAAAATCATGCCATGAAATTTTCTAAAATATGTCATCTATGTATGCCCCCTCTTTAAGTTGTTACTACACCATCATTGTGAGAAATTTCTTTAAATTATCCAATGTTTTTATCCTAAGACATGAGAGCTTTCCTCAGAAAACACTATGCCAAGTCATATGTTTCTGAAGCAAGTTTTGTCATAAAATAAGAAGGGTTTCTCCCACAGACACATAAGGGAGCTATGGATTTGGGGTCAATATGTTTGTGCTACAATGTTGTCGTAGAGGATGGAACTGTCATTATTCCCCAAATACTCATAGAAATTGAAGAATGCCACAAAGAAAGAAAAAAAAAAAGAAAAACCTTTTGGGTCAACATGGAAGAAACATAAATGTCTCAATTCCTTGTGTCATTTGCAAAAGAAAAACACAAGAAAAATAAAAAAGATAAAAGATAAATCTTTTGGGTCAACATGGAAGAGACATAAATGTTTTGATGCTTTGTATCATCCCCAAAAGGAAAATACAAGACAAATGAAAAATGATTGTGACATAGAGAAGAAAGAAGGTACATATAGAAGAATGCACAAAAGAGAGAGGAACATGAAATGAAACTTCATAGGGGATCACATTACACACATGCAATCACATAAATAAATATGAAAAAAAGAAAAAGGACTAGTAAGGCACAAGCGAGTCTACCTCAAGTAGGTCGTCTACCTCCCAATCTCAGTCAATATAAACAGAAGGTGGGAAACTTGCCAAAGTGACAACATAAAGTGCCGAACTAGGACACACACCAAGTTCAACTCATCATGCACTTGTTCATCAATATTTTCAATGTCAATTTCATCATCTAAGTTAATCATAGTAGGAGGTCAAATTAAAATGTCCATGCAATGTTCTTGTTTATGTTGCATCAAGGTTTGAGAGTCATCATGCATTTGTTTGGGTAGGTTTGGATTTTTATTTTCTATGTTATTTTTTTTTTCTTGAGTTTGCAATCTACGAGCAATAGCATGATGTCTACGTCTACACTCTCTAGCACTTCAATTTCATTTCAATTTATTATCATGTTTTTTTGTCTAAGATTGGGTTTGTGAATTATAGGTTCCTTCACCTCCTTGGGAGGACTAGAAGAAGTGACAAGAGGTTTCTCAACCACTTTTTCTTTGACTCGTTTGACTCTAGGAGGGACAACGGGATTGTTTGTACTATCTTGTGGTCTCTTATACAAAATTTCAAGAGGTTGTTCTATGGATTGTTCTTTTATGGTCAAAAATATTTTTTGTCCAATCATTGTCTCGTCAAGGATAATTGGTTTGGTCATAGGTTGAGGCATGTTGTGAAGGGATAGTTCCGCTATTTTATTTTCCTTTAATTTTAGATATAATTTGAAAAGTAAATCTTCATGAAGCTTGATAGGTTCCATAGGCTTGGGCCAAAAGTAATCTAGTGAAAATTCCATTTCATTGAGGCAAGATGGAATTTTCTATGATGCATAGTGAAGATATCATTTCCAAATGGAGACTTTAGACATTTATGCATAATCGAAGGGATGAAACTCATGGAATGAAGCCATGGATATCGTAGCTTCACATGAAATTGGTCTAATTGTGGGATGATGGAGAATGAGACTGTTAATGTTTTCAGCCCCACCTTTAAAGGAAGATCTATCAAGCCTATCATAGGGCAAGCAAATCTGTTATGTGTCTTGATCCATTCTTTCTAGTTATCATATGTTTCTTGATATAGCTCATGCACATATAAGAATTCTTCTATGATCACATTCTCTCCATAGACGAGATCAATCAATATCCCATTAGTGGTCTTATTATTGATTTGGCCAAGTATGTAAAGATGGCCATCACGTGCACATTTAGGTATGTCATTTTGTGAGAAATCAATGTCAAGAGGTTTTCTAGTCAAGACCTTATGAGGTTTAGCTTTGATAAATTCTATCACTCCATTTGTGGGATTTTATTCAATGGTATTCATATTGTCATCATTCATGTCAACATTCATCACATCAGCCTTTGTTTCACTAGATTTGATAAATGAAATATTGTGCTTAGGCATGGGATTTGTAAAGATTTGTAAGTTTTGATTAGGAAGAGCTATATACTTATTTCCTTGATCATTCACACCTCCAATTTGTAAATGGTTAGAATCAATAAGGTCTTGGACAAGATGTTTAAGACGCTTACAATATTTTGAACTATGTTCATTTGTTTGGTGGTAATGACAATAAGCATTTTTCAAAAGCCTTTAGGCAATGGTAAAGTAGTATCACATTCTCTAACAAGAGGTAAGGTAAGCATTTTTTTTTCAATAAGCTACAACATGATATTGTGAAGAGTATAGGGTAAAGGAGTGAATTCTCTCTCCCTATCCCCAAAAGGAGTTGTGATTTTTATAGCATCCACTTGATTATTTTTTTTTTGAATTTTCTTATGAAGATTTAATTGTAAAAATACCTTATTTTATTTCTTAAATGGTTGATAATTGTTTTGAGTTGTGGATTTAGACTTTTTAGGATGACTAGGAGGATTTTTCACATCATGACTACCAATCGAGTTTTGATGGCCACAAAGGGCTATAGATAATTATGTGAAGGATGGAAACATCAACATCTCAAGTTTTCTTTGAATTTTATCTTTTAATTTTGCAATGAACATTCTTTAAAGGTTAACATCAGGAATATCAATGTTCACTTGCGAATAAAGTGTTTGATATCTTCCTATGAAGTTGGTCACCTTTTCATCCTCTTTTTGCTTTCATGTAATTAAATCAACAAGATTCATCTTGGGACACATGTGAATATGGAAGTGGTTGTAAAAAACATCAATGAGTGCATTGAATGAACCAATTAAATTATTTGGTAAAGATGAAAACCACTCTAGAGCGGTGTCCTTCAAGGATCTAGGGATAACTTAGCCAAAAGTTTATCCTCAAAAATGAAATCACTACACAAGGCTATGAAGGTGGAAACATGGCTTACAAGGTCTCCTTTCCCAAAATATTTCTCAAATTGAGGGACCTCTATTCCTTGTGGTATTTGTGCTCTTAATATGTTGAGGGAAAATGGGGTTGACTTGATGTATTGCAAAGGTTGACCATTATTGTTTTGTTGTAATGTTGCCACTTGTTGTTGAAGGGATGTTATGGTTTGCAAAAGAGAATTAATGAGAGGATCATTTTGGTTATAATGTTGAGGGGAGTATGGTGGTGTAGTGTATGTATACGGAGGGCTAGTGAACTGTAGGTTAGTGAAGGTGGGTTGTTGAGGTATTATTGTGTTTTAAGCATTTCCTATGGGAATACCTATGTAAGTGTATATAGTGCTAGTAGGTATGACTAGTGTGGTTGGTTGAATGGTACTTGTGGGTTGAAATGTTGTAGGTTGTGTACTGGTGTATGTGGGAATGGATATTGGTATCATGGAGGATAGGATTGGAATTCCACCTTGGCTTTGAGTAGACCCCAAAGCTTGAGTGGAAGTGGTAATGGTAGGGATGGTGTTGATAACATTATGGACATTGGTTGTAGGAGGTGAAGTCATGGGAAATGAAGTGTGTAAAATATGAGCCATGGAGGGTTGATTCTCAACATTATCAAAAAGAGAGTTAGGAAACCCAAGATCTGGAATGAGTGAGATATCACAGGATGACATAAGCCTCGAACTACGTCTTATAATATTATTGTGAATAGGACACTAGGTTGTAAATCTCATACAAGTTTTACAACCTTAGTGTGCAAACCCTAGAATAGAAAAGGGTCAATGCAACAACCTAGAATGCAATGCAATTTTTAGAGTCTAAGAAATGCAATTTATTGATTAAACAATGCAATAAGTTGAAAATGAAATGTTTTGATGAAATTTTGTACTTTTAACACTGCACTAAAATGAAGCAATTTAAGCTAAATGCAATGAAATTGATGAAACAACAAATCAAGAAACCAAAACAGCAAGGTAAAAGCACCAAATAGAAGCTAAAAACTAAGATTTTAATATCCTAAAAATGTAGATCTATAGCTAACAGGTACTCATTCGCGAGTAAGGGTGAATGGATCCTAGTTAGGTGTTTCTAAGAATTTTTTGTGGATTTAAAACTAAATTTTTATTCCATTTTAGTTACCCAAAGGTTCAGATCAGACCTGATCAAGGAATTATTCAAAAATAAAGGTGAATGGGTCCCAGTTAGATATTTTAAAATTATTGTTTAATGATTTGCAAGTTTTTAGTTATATCTTTCAGTTCTAGGTTTGAGACAATGAGCTTCAACTTTAGATTTTCCAAAAAAATAATGTAAAAATTCAATGAAAAGATGAAATGCAAGGCCTAATTTGAAATGAAATTTTGATTTATTTTTCAATTGAAATTGTATGAGATCTAAATGAGATGCAAAATGACTAATTTATTTTTGTAATTTTCAAATATAGAAAGATGCAAAACAATGCAAATCTAAACCCTATATGATATGCAAGGTTTCAATGCAAAAGAAGTAACCCTAAATGATATCTTAATTAAATGCAAACCTAAATGCAAATTAATGCAAGATCTAACTTAAGATGCAATGAATACTCTAAAACCAAGAAAATTGCAATGTTGAATATGTTGGGTTCACCAATAAATGTAAAGGGGAAAAATAGGGTCCACCAAAATGAATCAACAAAGTCATGGACCACTAATTTTTAAAAGGTCCTAAACACCTCAAACTATGTAAAATAAGATTCCAATAACAATAAGAAATACTACATAACTATAATTATAACAGCTATGGAGGATGTTTTTAGAGCATAAACGGCTATGTACCTGGCCAGAAAGTTGTTTTCAAGCTACGGAGGACTCATTCGCCTTCAATGGAAAATAGGTCCTTTTAGGGGTTTAGATAACTAACTTTAGGGTCATATTCCTTGATCTCTGCACTCTCAAATTCCCTGTTATCAATTCTCAAAGTCTGTACATTCAATTTTGTAGAGCTTTTTCTGTGATCTTGCACTTTGAATGACAACTTTAGCAACTTTGCAACTTTGACAATCTTGCTCCAAATCTTCCTCAACTTTATCTTTAACCTGTAAATCTGAAATTACACAGTTAGGAGTAGAAAATCTTGTTGTTTGTTAGTGAATTAAGGTTTTCCTCAGTCAAACCCCTTGTAGGTAATTAAACCAAATGATGAAATGAAGCATGAAATATGAAGTATGTAATTGATATCACCTTGGATGATGTCTTGTGAAAAAAATCTAAAAACTAACATGTAGAAGCCATGAAGAATGTAGATCTAGGATCCTTGAAAATGATGTGAACAATGGTTGCAAATAGATTTTCAATGCAACATCCACTTCTTTAGCTCAACAACATGAATGCATGCATCAAAAAATTGAAATGATGACATGATCTTGAATTTCTACAATAAACACTTGAAATCTACCTTGAAATTCCCTATGAATGTTCTTGAAATGCTCTAATTCTTGATCGCTTAAATGCTTGAAGACTTAGAATGAATTTCTAGGTGAAACAATGTGAATTAACCCCTTATTTATACTAAATTAGGAGATTAACCCTGAAATTCAAAGATTTAAGGCCAACAATAGATTTGGGAAGAAACATTATTAAATTCCTGCCGAAAGGAAATTCAAGAAGGGAAGTCTCATTATGGGAGGACCCATTCACCACCTTGGGCGAATGGGTTCTGGCTCATTTTTCCAAGACCTAACCCCAGGGGATTGAAAGACGGTTAAAAACCCATTCTAGATCAACTAAAAAAGGGGGGTCCTGTTAAGGGAGGACCCAGTCGCCATTAAGGGAAAATAGGTCCTAGCTCAACTTACCAGGACCAAACTTTTCCCAATGAAATATTTTGTTAGTTAAATTATGATTGTTGGGATAGATCTTCGGGAAGTGTCAAAATTAAGGCCTAAATTTGAATTAAAAGGGGGTTAATAACTCCAATTAACCATAATTAATTAAGACCACCCAGATAAGTGTGAAATTTCCTTATAACACTTTATGACACTTTAACAAGGTACACATTATGCACATTTTATTCAATAAGGGGCCTATTAGGCTTAATTAAGTAAATACATCCTCAAAAAGTGTAAAAATGTGTTACAACACCTTACAACACCCTTGCAAAGGATCAATTAAGGCATTTTTTAGTCGAATAAAGGTCCTAGAATAGTGTGAATGTGTACAACAGATTACAACACCACTCCAAGACATCATTAATTCAACTTTAATATCAATTATCAAACCAAGGGAAAAGGATACTTTTTCTATTACTACAACTTTATGGCATGTCATGTCATATCTTCTACAAATTTACCTCCCATAAGCATTCCATTCACTTCCCCCTCAAATACATATACACCTCACCATATTTGCCTCCATCTCAAAGTACAACCAATGATGCCATCCTTAACCAACTTTTGCAAAATGTGTAATCCCTTCAATGAAAAATTTTGACCATAAACCAAAATCAAAATGGACAACCTTCATACTATGTCAAAAGAAATCCCTTATCCTTAGAGATATTGAGAATTTCGATACCACAAGGTATAGAGATTCCTAGATTTGAGAAATATGGAGGAAAAGGAGACCCTTCTAACCATTTCTTCTCTCACACTACCTTATGCAGTTATTTCATCCTGAGGATAAGCTCTTGGCTAAGCTTTTCCCTTGGTCCTTGAAAGATATCGCTTTAGAATGGGTTTCATAATCATTGAATAACTCAATTATTTCATTTAATGAATTTATTGAGTCCTTTATTAATCATTTCCAATTGCATATGACTCCTAAGATTACATTAGTTTATTTGATGAGATGTAAGAAAAAGGATGATGAAAAGGTTACTGACTTAATTTCATGCTACCAATAGCTTTATTCTAAAATTAACGTAAAGATTCCTGATCCTCACCTTTAATGGGTGTTCATTAAAAACTTACAAACTAAGATACAAGATAAGCTTGGCATGATGAAATTTCCTTCCTTTTTACACTTGTGTAGTGAACTTCATGATTATCAAAACTTGATTAGTAGTCATGAAACAAAACCCACCTCTAGCTTTCCTAAAAAGTTTGAATCCACAAATCAAAACAATTATCAACCTTTTAGAAAATAGAATAAAGGTTTTCTTCAACTAAATCCCACAAAACCAATTCAACATGTTGATACCCAAGTGGTTGCAATCAAAAAGAAAAATCCTTTTACATTTGTGGATCTAGGTAGACAATTTACTCCCTCACCTGATACCCTCCATAGCACAATGTTACAACGTCTAGAACAAAAAATGATCTCCTTACCTCCAATTAAAACTCTGGATCCTAATAATCCTTTAACACTAAACTTTGGATCAAATTCCTATTGTCATTATCATCGACAAAATGGACATGATACAAAACATTGTAAGCATCTTAAACATCTTGTGCAAGACCTCATTGATTTTAATCAACTTCAAATTGGAGGTGTTAGTGATCAAGGAAATATGTTTGTTTCCCCTCCTAACCAAAACCTACAAATCTTTCCCAATCCCATGCCAAATCAGAAAATTTCATTTGTCAAAGCTAGTGAAGCTAAGAAGAATGATGTAATGAATGTTGAGATGAATGATGACAACATAGATACTAATGAACAAATTCCTATGAATTATATGGTTGGATTGATCAAAATTCAACCTCGTCAGGGCTGAACTAAAAGGCCTCTTGAAATGTATTTCTCATCTAAAGATACAATTAGAAATGCACTTGATGGTCCTCTTTACATAGCTGACCGAATCAATGACAAGCCCACTAATGGGATATTAATTGATCCCATTTGTAGAGACAATGTGATCACTGAAAAATTCTTACTTGTGCATGAACTCTATTAAGAAACTTATGATAAACCAAATTCATGGATAAAAACACATAATGGTTTTGCTTGACCTATGATGGGATCAATCACCCTTCCTCTAAGAGTAAGACCGAAACAATTATATGCCTCATTCACCATCATCTTGTTTTATCAATTCCATGTGAAGCTTGGTTATCCATGGCTACGCTCCATGGAAGTTGTCCCATTAGTCATGCATAAATTTTTAAATTTTCCCTTTTCCAATGATTTCTTTACTATGCACCATAGTGGCTTTAATCCTATGTCTTGCTATGGGAAATTTTCCTTGGATTTATTTTGGCCCAAGCCTATGGAACCTATTAAACCTTATGAAGATTTCTTTTACAAATCAAGATTATCAAAAGTTAAAGTAAAAATGCATAGTAGAACTATCCCTTCAAAACATGCCTCAACCCATGATTGAGTCTCCTATCCTTGATGAAACCATGATAAAAACAAAAACCATTTAAAATAACCAAGAGAGACCCAAGAGAGACCCTTTTCCTATCTCCCAAAATTGACCAAGAGACAACCAAAAAAAAATTGTATTTCCTCCTAAGATTAAAAAAAGTTTTCAAAGCTAAAGAGAAATTGGTTGAACAACCTCCTATGGTTCCTTCCATTCCTCCCCTTAGGGAAGAAAAGCAACCTATGATTGATAAACCTACTCCTACACAAACACAACTTGAAAATTGTACCAAAAGAAATAGAAATTATAGAGATCATGGACATAGACATCATTCTATTGCTTAAAGGTTAAATAAAGAAAATAACCAAAAAAATCAACATACAAACTTAAATGAAGCAATACATGATGAGTCACCCTCCTCGGAACAACAAGAAGATCCTATAATACAACAAGAGGTAAATCCTTCTTTGAACATTATCATTCAAGCTCCTATTGTGATTAACTTGGATGATGATGATGAGATTAATAAAGTTGATGAGGAAGTGCATAATGAGTTGAATACATTATTTTCCTCTTCTATGAGCTTAAATGATAATTATCCTAGGAAGAGTGTTTAACTTGGTGATGATCCTAGTTCAACAATTGTTGTTGTCCCTTTGGCTAGTTGTCTAGATTTCGTATACAATGAATAAGATTGGGATGCAAATGACCAACTAATAGGTTGAATCACATGTACCTTACTAGTATTATATTTATTTTCTTTTTCATGTTTCTTTTATGTGATTACATGTGTGTAATGTGATTTCTCGTACTGTTTTGTTTGATATATCTCTCTCTTTGTCATTCCTCCATATGTATCTAAATTCTTCTCTATGTCGTAAACCTCTATCTTTACTTTATCTTGTGTTTTCCTTTTGGGAATGATGCAATGCATCGAGACATTTAGGTCTCTTCCATGTTGACCCAAAATATTTTCCTTTATTTTTTTTCTTTTTCTTGTGTTTTCCTTTTGGGGATGATGCAAAGGTGTTGAGACATTTTTGTCTCTTCCATGTTGAATCAAAAGGATTTTTCTTTTATTTTCTTGCTCTCTTTGTGTAATTCTTCTTGTTCCATGAGTATTTGGGGAATGATGAAATTTTTGAGTTCTCTAATAACATTGTAGCAAAGACATACTAACTCTGAATCCCTGGAGCCAAACTTAGGCTTGACTTTCACATACCCACTTGCTTGTCTGTGTGAGTGCATACTAGTTGCATGTGTATGTGTCTTTGGGAGCTCACCTAGTGGAAAAAATGAGGTTCCACTAGCCCTTATGATCATGTGTTTTGATTGCATGGTGGACATCATGATCCACATGTAAATGTTTTTTGGAAAAATAGATTAGTTCTTATCCGCATCACATTGGATAATTGGTGGAGGCTTGATCCACCCCTTTTGTTTTCTTTTTCTTTCTTCTTTTTCTTTGGAATTGTATGATTGTACCTTTTTGTTGCTTCATAAATTATTCACATGTGTGTTCTTTTGTGCCTATGTTGGTTTTCCATAGGATCCTGATCCTAGGGGCTTATGTAACCCTCTTGATCCTTGTCACCCTATCTCACTAGTATTGATACATTTGGACCCTCTTCATCCAAGTTTTTCTACTTTAGTGTGATTTAGAAGCAAGTTCCTCATATCACTAAAGTGGAGGCTAAATGTAGTGTAGAAAAATGTATCCCTTTACATTTTCACACTTTTTTGGGCCCTCATTGCTAAAATTGGGCTTCTTTATGCCTTATTTGGCCCTATTTTGTATCCACAAGCCTTATTTAATGCATGTATCTAAAGATAATCCTGAAACTTAACTAATGACCAATCATAATTCATGTTATTAGGTTGTTTGTTCTAGATCTAGTGATTTGGGACTCATACATCACCTTGGGCATATGGGTCCCACCTTGGTTTTGGGGCCTGATTCTAAATATGGCATAAAACTTAACATTTCTTGAAATTTGTGTCCCAAGCTTAGGTTACTATGACTCATACACTCCAACTAGTGTATGATTCATGCTTTAGCTTGGACCTATTTTTAATTCAATTATTGGTGGGATTTTATTCTCCTAGATTTGGTGTTAGATTGTAGTGTTGTAATTTTGGGAAATTTGGCATAAACAAGTATAAATACAAGGTTATTTCACATAATTTCACCTAACAAGAAATCTATAAATTCAAGTATTCAATAACTATAGAAAATTTAGGATCAAGAGCATTCAACATAATTCAAGAGCTGATTATCAAGTATTTTGGAGCTATATTCAAGATTCAAGCATCATGTCAAATTCATCTTGCATCATGTGTGTTTTTGAGGTAACATTTATGATGTAGGTTTTCACGATTCAAGCAAGCATTCAAAGACATTATCTCTTATCAACAATCAAGAGTCAAGATCTAAATTCATGCTATCCATTTCACATAATTTTATAGGCTTTGTTATAAGGGTTCGGCGAGTTGCAACACTGCATATTGTTCATTCATCATTCCTTCATTCTATTTCATTTAATTTCAAGTTTTTATTACAAAAGTGGGGTTTGACCAAGGAAAACCCCTATACACTAACAAATACACATTTTTTTCCCTCTACATGTGTGATTGCATATTAGGTGTTTTGAGGCTTGAAGATCCTTTGAAGACTAAGTTGCAAGAATGAATAAAGTTGTTAAAGTTGTGAAGAAGTTGTCATCTTCACAGAAACTCGCCTACAAGATAGAATTCAAACTTTCAAATTCAAAGATCGGATTGGAGAGAAGCTAGAAAAGATAACTAGAGGATACTAGAGTTTCATCCAAACCCTAATACTGGGACTAAATTGCCATCTTTGGTGTATGAGTCACAGTATAGCTCTTTTCAGTCATTTCCTATACATCATGGTTTACAAGTTATAGATTCCATATTCATCCCAAAATCCTAAACTAGGACTAAATCACTGAGCCTAGCAAATGAGTCCCAATTTAAATCAAAAGTCATAATTTTTGGATTGCAGGCCTTGTTTTAGGCATGTCTAGTCTTCCATATACTTCTTTGTTTATTCACAATTTATTATTTTGATTTCAAGTTCCATTTCCTAAGTCACATAGTTAGATTTGTATATTGGTTCCATTTATTTCTTTCTAAGAATTTTATTAGTGGTAAACCCCCTTTTAATCATACCTATGGAGACCTTGTAGCAATCTCTTTTCCTAATTAAATCATTAGGTTGAGATCTCTAGGGTTTCCTTTAATGAACTAAGAGTGAAATAGGAGGACCCCTTCCCCTTGTATGTGTTCCATCTCCGAAAAGGTGGAGAACCCTATTTCCTTCAGTTTAACCTCATAAGGACTTTCGCCACCTTCCAACACCAAGTGGATTAGCACAATTGAAGCCATTTTGAAGTCTGATGATTTTTTCACTCTCTTTCAAAAAATGGTCCATATCTTTCTTATAGCTAGCCTTGGGCATATGAGGGATGCAAACACCCTCCACTAATAGCCCCATCACTTTTGCAATAATCTTAGTCATCACTATGAAGGAATACCCAATAACACTTACATTTTCATCTTCATAGGAGGTAGAAAACACCACAAAGATGTTGGGATAATTCCCTAGCATGCCTTCCACATAAGAGGCCAGTTTTCCCGGTTCAAGATGGGCAAAACTTCCTTGACTTGTTTCCACTTCTTGCAACTAGTAGCTACTTCCTGCACCAACTCACCTTCCATAGCAAAATAAGAAAAATATAGAGCAGAGGAATATAGTTTGTAGAATTTCCAATATGAATACCAAAGCCACATGTAAATGAGTTTATGAAAAGAATGTTTGAAGGGATTAATTTTCCATAAGTGAAACTCATGGAAAATCTCCAAGAGAGTTGACAAAAAATCCAACTCAATCTCAATTTGGTAGTACTTTGGCATCATGATTCATTAATTCGTACACATGCCCAAGGATTTGCAAAAAAAATCCCATATTACTAAATTTGGTATGAAGGTGAACCAAAGGAAATAGGGTGTGCTCCACCTTTTAGGAGATGGAACACACACAAGGGGTTCCTCCTATTTGACTCTTAGTTTATTAAAAGAAACCATAGATATCCCAACCTAGTGATTCAATTGGGAAAATATATTGCTACAAGGTCTCGTTAGGTGTGATTAAAGAGGGGTTCACCACTAAGAAAATGCTTAGAAAGAAAGAGATAAAAGTATTAAGTAAATCTAACTATATGACCTAGGAAATGAAACTTGAAATTAGAATAATAAAATAAGAATGAACATAGAAGCACCTTGAAGAGTGGAGATATCCAAAACAAGGTCTGCAATCCTGAAATTATGACTATTGATGTGAACTAGGACTCATACACCAAACTGGGTGATTTTGTCCTACTTTAGGGTTTCAAAATAAATCTAGAATTTCTAACTAATAAACCAGGATCTACAAAAAAATGTTGAAAAGTGGTTTCCTCAAACTCATATGCCCAAGGTGGCAATTTAGTCCTAGTATTAGAGTTTGAATGAAACTATGGTATCCTCTAGTGATCTTTTGTAGCTTCTCTCCTATTCTATCTTTGAGTCTCAAAGTTTGAATTTTGATCTATAGTGGATTTCCATGAAGATGAAAACTTCTTGAAAACTTTGACAACATTCTTAAATCTTGAAATTTAGTCTTCAAAGGATCTTAAGGTCTCAAAACACCTAGATCTCCAATCACACATGAAGGGAGAAAAATGTTCATTTGTTAGTGGATAGGGTTTTTCCTTGGTCAAACCCCATTTTGGTAATCAAACCTTGAAATGAAATCAAAGAGAATGAAGGAATGATGAATGAACAAAATGTAATGTTGCAACCCACCAAACCCTTGTAACAAAGGCTACAAAGGTATGACTATGACCAAGGTTATGCAGCTATGTTTTTGGATTTTTCAAAGTATAAGGTATACCTAATGAGGGTACCAAGATAGAAATTAAAAGTGAAAAGATGTGAAGATGTCAATAGGATAGTGTCACAATGATATTAAAATATTTGGTATATCTAATACTAGGATATGCAAGATGGACTATTATTTTGGAGTTTTGAAGGTATAAATGATGTCTAAGGATGATACCAAGATAAATAATCAAAGTGAAAATTGTTAAGATGTCAATAAGATAATGTCACAATAAGGTGAAAATATTTGGTATGTCTAAGAATAAGGTATACCAAATATAATGCAAATGTGAAAGGATCATGGGTGGTGAAAATGGTAAGATGCCCTAAAATGATGACTAAGATTATGACAGCTAAGCACCTTATGGTAAATCTAAGGTAAGGTCACTAATCAAACTCAGATAGCCAAGGATAAAATCTTATTTTATCAAGACCTCAGAGATGGTAATGATTGAAATGAAAAGTTGACAAAGGTGATTTCAAACTAGCCTTGTGAGTTGAGGAGTCAACCTAAATGATAAAGGACTAAAATGCTAAAAAGTAAGGTCAATAAAAAATTGATTTTGTAACCTATGGACTACTCTAAAGTCTGATAAACTTCCAAATCCAAATTTTATAGCAAGATGTGTGCAACCTAAGAGATGACCTAATGTTTGACCTATGGAAAATGCAAAGAATGGAAGGATATATGGTAATGAATAGACTGAAAACAACAGGTCTAGTGATTGTAAGCCTATGATCAGAGGACAAGGTTATTCTTAGAAATTGATCAAAGAGTAGACTTTCTTGGTTTTCCCTAGAATTTTCAATAGGAAATTGTGTCATTCTAAATGATAGTTGTGGTGTTCTATGTAACAATTGTGATTTTTTGGGAATCTTACTTGTAGTTTTTTAAACATCAGTTGTGGTCGATGATAGTCATTTGCTGCGAACAATTTTTTTTGACCTAGGTTGAATGTTTTGGAGTCAATTTTGGATCTAATTTTGGAAAATTCTTAATAGAAAACACTATAAACAGTCTGAAGACACTTGGGCTGGTCTGAAAATGTCCAAAAGTATGTTTGTAATATGTGTGTTCTAGGGTTATTCACCCCAAATTTCTACGATTATAACACATATCAAAAAAATATCACACATATAAAACACTTTTCTATCCCTAAGGTCAATGGCCAATGGTGACACTCTTAGACCCACTCTAAGAATATCCTTTGGCAAAAGGGAGGGACACCCATACGAGACACCCTTTTGGGGTATGTATCACCTCTTGCCTATGATAGCAGATGGATAGGGGCCTCTTGCATAGGAAGGATGTCACAATCACCCTCTTCATGGAAATTCACAAGCCCAAAAGGAAAGTAACTTCTGCAAGCTAGGGATTTTTGTATCAATAAAGGGAGCCAAATGTTGGGTGTAAAAGTATTATGGATGAGATGCTACACCCATACAATAATAATTTCACAAAAACTCAATCAAAAGGGTGGCTTCTAACTAGTTTGTATATTAGTCGCAACTCAGGGACATAACTCCTAGCAAGTGGAACAGATGGGTCACAAGGTTGTTCGAAATCGGGTTTCCCCTATCCTTTTATATACCAGCCCGAGGGAAAAACCTGTTGGGGTCACCAAGGAGTTCTCCATACGAATGTGCCTCACATTGGTAGTCCCACTCTAATGGTAGAAAAGGGAAAGACATGTATGTTTTTTTTATCTCTAAGATCACATAAGGCATGAGGAGAGAGCATACACAACCCACTTGAATCACATTTTCATGGTGTTCATTAACCTTAATAAATTGAAATGTTTGGGTGATAGAGAAAGTATCAAGAGATGTTTTTCATTCTCAAGATCACCAAAATCATGTGAGAGAAGAGCATACACACCTCTCAACAAAATGAAAAACTACAAAACATAGAAGACAATGATTTACTTTAAATCCTCAAATTAATATGTGAAAGAAGACACTTAATGCAAAGTTGTCAATTTTAAAACCAATGAGTGAATATGCAAGTTAATTTTAACCAAATGAGTGTAGTATGCAAGTTGTAAATTTTTAGACCAAATGAGTGAATATGCAAGTTAATTTTGACCAAATAAGTGTAGTTAAATAAAATTGCAAAATGAGACAAGAAAACAAATCAGCAAAATCAATGAAAATTCCTCCTTTCCACCAATGCCACATGCTACAAAGCAAATATTAGTACCAAAAATCACCTTAGCTACTTGTTGGTGTCAACCACCTCACAGGAGTGCCATCTACAACAAAAAATCCTTCACAAATACAACAGAATAAAATATGCTATTTCACAAAGAGTGAATGAAAATGACATGTTAAAAATGCAAACTGTATAGGCTTTTAAAGCCGTGAAAATATCAAACAGGTGAGAAAGATACAATATGGGAAAAATCCATGCAGAGTTATTTACACTAAGATAAAATTCATACACTAACACCTCCCTTAAGTGCAAACTTAGGGAGAATTATTATGCAAAATAAAGATGCAATATGGGTATCGACTACACAACCATGTTAGTTACCCATTTACAATGCAAAAAAGAAAATCTCTCACAACTAGAGAAAAGGAGAAAAACCATGTGGGAAAAAACCCCTCTCCAGAAGAGAGAAAAGAAAACAAAAATGATGAATGGATGGAGGGCTCAATAATGCAAAAAGATAGAATTGAGAAATCCTAAGAAAATTAGTTATTCTAGAAAATAAGCAGTTGTGTTTCCGTAACTAGCATTGTAGCTAACTAGTTTTGACATATGCGGCTTAGAAATCACCAAATTTGGATTTTGGGATGGAGACTACATCTGACAGATGTGGTGGATCCCTCTACAACTGTGGTGAAGCCCTTTACACTTGTAAAGAATGAACCCTAGAGCTATAAAACACAACAAAAATGATCTATTTCAACCAAACCAAAAACCAAACTAATATGGTATTGGCGTTAACTGATAGAACATGAAACTAGTAACCAGAAATAATAAGAACATTTGAAAATGGGTGTAAACTAATGATTCTAGGATGTTCTAAGTGTATAACTGAAAATATGTTATACTTCTGTGAATCCTTACATGCAAGGATACTCAATAATGAGTCCTTGCAAATCAATTCACAGCTCTCTATCCGAGAAGAGCAGAGATTGATACTGTGGCCCTCAGATTAACCCTGTTACCCCTGCAAATACAATCTCGGAATGAGAGATTCAAAGAGGAGAAGCAAGAATGCTAATCTCCATGAATCCTGTTCTTGCAATGCAACAATGAAAACTAATCTAAATGGATGTAAATGCAATAAACCAAACTAATTTATTGAAATAAAAAATTAATCTACATGCAATGCCATAAATAAATTATTTTGCAAATTAATCTATTATGAAGATTAAGCTAAAATGTAATACTAAACTATATGCTCTAAAACTAAGATGCTTATATAATCAAACTAATGTAATCTCAAATGATAAAATTCAAATTTGTAGCATAGGTTTGATGTAAAAATTCGTGATTCTTCTTTTTTGAAATAAGAATGAGAGGGCTCATTTTATAGGCAAAAGTGGAATTGAAGGCAAATTCAGAAGCAATGTGGGATAAATAGAAAAATAGAAACAAATCTTGATTGGAATTCTTTTTTTAGTTTATTTCCCTTTTAACTGATTTGTTTCCTTTTTTTCATCACAGGATATTCTTGAGAGGATATTTCATTTATTTTATTTTAATTTAAGATGATAATATCTCTTTTAATAAAATAAAATAAGATTATGTAATTTAGAAATGAATATTAATAAAATAAAATAAAATATTTAAAAATAGATTTAATTAAATAGCATCATTTTATTTAAGTAATATTAACTTCAATTAAATAACATTATTTTATTTATTAAAAGGGATTTATTTCTTCCGACTAAATAAAATTAATGAAGCATTCAAACCTTAGGGAAAATTGAAACATTTGAAATAGTTAAGTGAATTGACTAAGAAATTCTGATTTGAAAATGCACAATCATTGATTCTAAAGTTGATGTTGAAAAATTAAATAAATGGGGCCCAAAGTCTAGGTGACCATTTTAGGTTGCATACATTTGCCCCTCTTGACTAATGTGAGGTCGACTCTGATCACATGCAGTCAAAGAATGAAGTTGCAATGTGAGATCGATTTGGGATCGCAAAACAACTCAGATGTGAGGTCGACTTGGGATCACATCTAGACAAACATAAACAAAAGGCCTTTGAACATGAGGTCGATTCGGGATCACATCCAAAGTGAGAGATAAGAATCTCAAGCAAGGTTGCCCAAGAGAAGTAATTGATAAATTGATAAAGTTGAATCAAGGATTGAAGTTTGATAGATACCGTGATCAAATCAAATGAGATAGAGAGAAATAATAAATTGAAAAATTTGATCAAATCAAACAAAAGATAAGGTTCTTGATGTAAGATGAAAAATATAAGAATCACGTAACCTGTGAAGATCAAAGCAAGAAAATTATGCCCCAAGGCTTAATTAGAAGAAAAGAAGGGGGTGAAATCGAATGGAAGATAGAAGTCTGGAAGAAATGGAAAGAAATGGAGAGAAGGAAGAGAATCTGCCTCAATAAAGAGGATGCATCAAAATCAATCAACTATTTAAGATAGGGAATTTTGATTGAGATCATGAAAGAAGATAAGGAAATGAAGAACGTGATCATAGTTGATGAAAAATCCACAAGAAAGATGAAGGAAACCCTCTCAAACCCATAATACAGCCTAAAAGTGCAAATTAACATGAAGTCTAAATAATGCAAGCTAGATGAAATGCAAAGGTGTACTTGCAATAGGGTAACATAGGTTTTTGTGTGTTCATCATTCATTAGAGAATGTAAGAGAACTTATTTTCATCATTGGGCCATTATTACCGACATCGGACAATCACACAATCATCACTAGTCACAAACGCAACTATGAAGATATGAATGTGATTTATATCAGCTTGGAATGTGGAAAGATTCTAACATGAGCATCAAAGACATGAAGGTCAAGATGACTACAATGTTAGCTTACCCAATTTAATGTAGCAAAACCATGCTCGCATCAAGACATAAACGCCAGGATTACCATGAGAATGGTTGTGCAAAAACATTCAAGGATGATGCCATAAATCTCTTAAGTGTATCAAGGAGACAACAAGAGACATTGAAGAGGTTCAAGACAACACCCACAAGCAGAAAGCAAATAAAGAAATGCCCCATGCCCCAAGTCCTCTAGCTATGCATCATGGAGAGACTTATTAGACAAGGACACTCAACGAAAATCAATATTAGTCAGCACACAAAGAAAAGATCATGGCATATCTCAAGCATTAAGTGTTGCAATTAAAATTTTTAAGTGTGTAAACTGAATCTGAGTTCCGAGGATAAGGATCAAATGCTTGCAAGTAGGTAAGATCACATGACCGAACTAGATAAGACCAAACTGATAAGTGTTGAAAAACACACGATGTCAGGGGTTGTGTTGAAAAACATAGTTGGGTTAGTGTTGAAAAACACCATTTGTGAGGTGTCCTAAAGACAAGCATATCCAAGAGACCAAAGCTAACACAGTTGATGCCCCTAGACAAAGACAAAGACCAATTCCAAACCAAGCAATAAGGACAAGGCATGATGGAGAAAGGCTAAGTGTCGAGGATGCATGCTAATAAATAGATGCAAAGGCCTCAAGTAGTACTGCTTTCCAAAAGTTTTCACCACTTGGAATAATAATTTTTTTTAGACTTTTATATTTATTTATTTATTTATTTATTTTTCTCAGCATCATATTTGAATTTTTTTGGATTTTTTGACAATATATCCATTTTTTTGTAATTTTTTCAGTATCATATATCAATTTTTTTGGAACTTTTTTCAGGGTCATAATTATATACAAAGGATGCCCCCAGACAGAACGAGCATCAAGAATAGAACTTCTTCAGGTGCAAAACATTGATAGGCTCAGGGAGCTGCTCCCCCTCTTCAGTAAATAGTAGATAGGCACCTGTGCCAAAAGCTGCTGTGATGATGTAGGGTCCAAGCCAATTAGGTTCTAATTTTCCCTTCTGTTCTCGATTCTGTTGGTTCTTAGGATTCTCTCGCAGGACAAGATCTCCTACTTGGAATTCTCTAGGGCGAACCTTTTTGTTGAAGGCTTTGGACATCCTCTTTTGATAGACCCTCATATGGTCAAATGATGCTTTACGCTTCTCATCAAGAAGTTCTAATTCTTGCAATCTCATGGCGCGATAGTCTTCATCTGTAACTAGAACTTTGAGAGAGACCTGAAGTGATGGAATCTCAACCTCTAAAGGTAACACTACTTCAGCGCCATATGTAAGGGCAAAAGGAGTAGCCCCAGTTGGAGTACGAATACTCGTTCTATAGGCCCACAGGGCTGGATTTATCTGTAGGTGCCAATCTCTACCATTCTTATGAACTATTCTGTGCAAAATCTTGAGAATGGTTTTGTTTGAAGCCTCTGCCTGACCATTTACTTGTGGGAAGTAAATGGAGGACCAATGTTGCTTTATCTTGAATCTTTGGCATAGTTCTTTAAGGTCCTTGTTTTTGAACTAACCTCCATTGTCAGTGATGATCTCAGATGGCACTCCATATCGACAGATGATATGGTTTAAAATAAATAAAGACACTGTCTTACCTGAGGCAATAGAAAGTGGAACAGCCTCTACCCATTTTGTGAAGTAGTCAGTAGCAGTGAAAATGAACTTATGCCCACCTGATGAGTTGGGATGAATCTGCCCAACAAGATCAAAGGCCCATCGCTGAAATGGCCAGTGAGATATAGAAGGAATTAGCTCCCTACCTGGAGCATGTATCAGGTGTCCATGTTTCTGACATTTTTCACAAGACTTAGCAAATGCTACTGCGTCTATTTGCATCGTAGGCCAATAGTACCCTGCCCTAAGCAACCTTCTAGCCATGGAAATACCATTAGAATGTCCTCCACATATGCCCTCGTGGATGTCAACTAGCGCTTGATCAGATTCTTCCTTTTCTAAGCACCTAAGAAGTGTTCTATCTAGACCCCTCCTATACAAATCACCAGAGATGAGGGAATGGCGAGAGGCGTTGCGGATAAGGTTTCTTCTTTCAGATCGGTTAAATGTATCAGGGATGATGCCATCACAAAGATATGAGTAAATAGCACCATAGCGGGAGGATTCATGATTGACAAGGGTACAAATGATATGGCTTTCAGGTGAGTCAAATATGGGATATCGTAGCTCTTCCACTAGGAATTCATATCTGGACTCATGTTCCTCTAACTGAAGAAGTGAAGCAAGGGTGGCCATAGCATTAGCTGCTTTGTTCTCAGCCCTAGGGATTTGCTAAAAGGTGACAAAAGTAAAATACCGTCTCAATGAATCAACCATTTTTTTGTAAGGTACCCACTTGTCATCTTTTGTTTGGTATTGTTCATTGACTTGGTTGATGATCAGTTGAGAATCCCCATAGATATGTAGTTCTGTGATATTCCACTCTATAGCCATTTTTAGTCCATTTGTCAAAGCCTCATACTCAGCTATGTTGTTTGTGCATGGAAAGAGTAACTTGTAAGATTTAAGAATAGTATACCCATGAGGAGAAACAAACAACACACCAGCTCCAGAACCATTTTGCATGCATGAACCATCAAAGAATAGTTTCCAGGATCTTTTAGTCATGTACATAAGATGCTCATCTGGAAAGTTGACTTGAATGGGCATATTATCTTGAATAGGAAAATTAGCCAGTTGATTTGCAATAGCTTGGCCTTTGATTGCTTTGCGCTCAATATACTCTATGTCAAATTCAGAAAGAATCATCATCCATTTAGCAAGTCTGCCCGTGAGAGCAGCTTTACCGAGCAAGCATTTGAGAGGATCAATTTTTGATATGAGGTGTATGGTGTGCGCGAGCATATAGTGTCGCAATTCTTGAGAAGCAAACACTACTGCAAGGCAAACTTTTTCAATACTAGTATAATTAACCTCATAAGAAACAAGAGTGCGACTAATATAATATATGGCCTTTTCTTTCCCTTGTTCATCTAATTGAGCCAACAATGCCCCCAGTGAAGATTCAGTAGCTAAGACATATAAAATGAGAGGTTTTTCTTGAATGGGAGGCATTAAAATGGGAGGATTTGCCAAATATTCTTTAATTTGATCCATGCTCTTTTGACAATCCTCATTCCAGACACATTGAACACCTTTATGCAAATTTTTGTTGAAAGGTTGTGCTCTATCTGCCAATTGTGAAATAAACCTCCTTATGGATTGAAGGTGCCCTTGAAGACTCCTCATTTGGCTAACATTTTTGGGAGGTGGCATATTTATAATGGCTTGAACCTTTTCAGGGTCCACTCTATTCCTTTAGCTGAAATGATGAATCCCAATAATTTTCTAGAAGTAACACCAAATGCACACTTTTTGGGTTTAATCTTAGTTGAAATTATTCCATGCGATCTAGAATCACTTCTAAATCAGCCAAATGTGTTCCTCTTCTCTTAGACTTAGCTAGGGTGTCATCCACATAATCTTCCATATTCTTATGCATCATCTCATGGAAGATAGTTGTCATAGCTCTTTGGTAAGTAGCTCCTGCATTTTTCAACCAAAGGGCATGACATTCCCAACAATGGCACCCCGCACATGGAATGCGCTTGATCCCGGAGTCATCTTGATCTGATTATACCCAGAAAAACCATCCATCAAAGAATAGATCTCATATCCTGCTGTCATGTCCACTATCATGTCTATGTTAGGAAGTGGGAAATCATCCTTTGGGCATGCTCTATTAAGATCTCTAAAGTCTGTGCAGATTCGAATGGTTTTATTAGGT